>JAQPZY010001132.1:992500-1346827 GCA_029931535.1 Margaritifera margaritifera
ACTGTCTTTTCAGTTCCAAGAACAGATAACTGTGGTGGTATTTTGTAATCCGTAGTGCACCTAAGACAAGCACATACACACAACTCTTGAGGTTGTCGGTGACTTTCTCCATATCACATTCTGGATCTAGCTGTTGTCATAGGACACCTCAAGACGGTTCTAGGGCATTTCGGAGGCGGACAATTCTGAGACAGACAATTCGAAGGCGGACATATCGGAGAAGACTCACATATAAAACACACTTTAATGAATTGATTTGTTTTATAAACGCCTATGGGTAAAGCATATGAACTAAGAATCTTGTACGAAGAAGCTACACATTTTGAACTAAGTTACCCGACAACATATGACTGAATGCAAACAATATTAAAATAATCAAGCACAATGTAATAATTCTTAGTTTAACAAACCTTATGTTTAATGAACAAATTGCTTTTTAAAAAAAATCCAGACAAGCTCGATTATTACACCAGATTCAAAATTCGTAAACTGTGATAAGTCAGATATTTATGCAATTATCTAAATGTTGTGGCTACAGCCGCGTAAGTAATCAATGGAATTATAAGTACCATAGTTGGATAAAATACAGTAAAGACGGCGATCCAAATCTCAATATTTCTTCTTTCTCAGTGGAGGAGCTTCGCCTGCAAGTGCCCGCTCAACGTTCATCCGAAGGATATTTTGCTCTTTCTGGAGTTTATTAACAAGCCTTGGAACGGTCAGATGAGCTATTTGCACGGAGCTTGCAAATGCATTGTGTCAACCTTCGATGGCATTATTCGGACGGTGTGTGTCATTTTGACCGCTTCAAAGCAATCCCATATCTCCGCTGGAAATATTACACCTCCTCTTCTTCTCCGACGCCGCGTGTGTCCAATGAAGGTGTCTTCGAAGTAACTAAGCAAAGAGTCAACCTCTGGAAATGATTGCAGCTCAATCAGTTCCTCATATATACGTACCTTGTCTTCGTTCGGTACATAAGCCAGTGCTATAAGCATACGAATGTGCATTGCAAAATCCACGTCGTTCTTGTAGTTGCTTGCAAACCCAAGCTCCTGGACCTTTTGCCAAATGCATTGACTAAAATGGAAATGGCAGCCGTGAATCTGTACGTTGAAAGCATTCTTAAAAGCATTCATTGCTGCTCTTTCAAAGTCTATAACAATTACTTCAGGATTTAATCTTGGTTGGAGTTCCTTAAGCTTCAGCAGCAGCGTTGTATACCACCTTGCTTCCAACTTCTTAGGCAGAAGAGCATACACGCATGGTATGTTGATTCCATTATGCAGTGCGTGTATTGTGTATAGCTGAGTATATGAGGCAGGACTTACCCTGAATGTACCGTCAGCAAACCAAATTCGACTTCCAGCTAAGAAATTACGATCCACATCAGCAGCGAATAGAAAGAAATTTTCCTCGTGACGTAGGAAAACTGAACCGGTCAACGTATTTCGAAGTTCAGGAGGAAAGTTATTGTTCTCAATTGAAGTAAGCTGACTGTATCTCTTGATATTGCGTTTAATAGTCTCAGTTTTTGGTAAAGGCGCCTGTGCGACATGAGCATATTTCCAAGTACTGACTGAACTATAACCCGAGAATGTTCTTCCGATACTTCCGCTCGTCGTTTGATTGAAGTGCGAACACGCGCCTTGTCAATCTCTCCTGAAGATGCAGCATACATGTGATCAGAAGGTGCCTTGATCATTTCTCCATTGGCAGTGTGGCAACGGCATTTGCATGAACGATTACTTCATCGCCATATTTCTTTCCTCTCTGTTATTTTGTCTGTATGGTAAAGATAGTTTTCAAAAAGTAACATTCTTTTTCCCTTTTCTGATTCAAGAAATTCAAGAGACATTATGTCGAATATTTTGTCAATATGGTATGCTGACTGAGGACTGATTCAAGAAATTCAAGAGACATTATGTCGAATATTTTGTCAATATGGTATGCTGACTGAGGACTGATTCAAGAAATTCAAGAGACATTATGTCGAATATTTTGTCAATATGGTATGCTGACTGAGGACTGATTCAAGAAATTCAAGAGACATTATGTCGAATATTTTGTCAATATGGTATGCTGACTGAGGACTGATTCAAGAAATTCAAGAGACTTTATGTCGAATATTTTGTCAATATGGTATGCTGACTGAAGACTGATTCAAGAAATTCAAGAGACATTATGTCGAATATTTTGTCAATATGGTATGCTGACTGAAGACTGATTCAAGAAATTCAAGAGACATTATGTCGAATATTTTGTCCTTAATATACAGATTTAATATCGCAAAGCTTATATACTGTCTCTTTGAGAAACCAACGTAACGAATAATCGATAACCAATTAAGAGCTTATATGTATTTTAACTACTCACAGCTCGAAGACAGATGGCTGTTGCGGATATATTAAAGTAAATTGTTTTATTGAGCACGTTTTAAGTGTTAATAATACTCAGTAACGGCCAATGGTTCCAGAAAAAGATATACCTTATGAAAATAGCTATCGCGCGTACATAAAAGAATGGTATTATTTAGTAATTGGTAAGAAGGCAAGTAGTTATATTGATATGTAACAGTCTGTTTTTGACTGTGTTACTGCATTTCATATCGTCTTTTGGTGTGCCTGCTGAAAAAATGCGGATGAACATCAAAAGGATTATGTCTTATTGAGTAGACGTTAAGACATCGCCTATGGATTATATTGGTATTAGATGGCAATTACTATTATTCAGTGATAGAATCTGGATTAGGAAAAGGTTTTAAAAATGCATTATCAATGGTAACAGTTAAACACACACACACACAGTCATATGTTGTCGTGTAATTGAACCCATAGACGTTTCTAAAAAAAATCAATTCATTTAATCGTGTTTTTATTCAGTCTCCTAATTTTCCCTCACCGATTTATCCATTATCCGAAATGTCCGTCTCGGAATTGTCTGTCTCCTCTCCAAATTGTCCGCTCCCAATTGTCCGCCAGCGAATTGTCCGGATACCCCTCAAGACATATGCGGCTTGCTCTCTAGAACACATGTGGCCTCTCACAAACCAAATAACTCAGGACAATTTTCTGCTTGCTGTCATGCTGCTCCTAGCATCTTGCATCTACACCAGTTGTCTATTCAGTTTCACGAACAGATAACTACGGTCTTATTTTTTGTAATTCCATAGTGCACCTAAGAGAAGCATTTACACCGAGCTCTTGAGGTCGCCGGTGACTTTCTCCGTCTCAAATTCTGGATCTAGCAGTTGTCATAGGAACCTCAAGACGTGTGCGGCTTGCTGTCTAGAACGCATATGGCCTCTAACAAAGCATACATCTCATGACATTTTGCTCCTTGTTCTCTTGCTGTTCCTAGCATCCTGCAGTCTATTCAGTTCCACGAACAAATAAATACGGTCTTATGTTTTTTGTAATTTCATAGTGCACGCGAGACAATCACATACACCCAGCTCTTGAGGTCGCCGGTGACCTTTTCCATCTCAAATTCTGGATCTAGCAGTCGTCATCGGCCACATCAAGACGTATGCGGCTTGCTCTATAGAATGCATATGACCTGTCACAAACCAGACATCTCAGAACATTTTATTGTTTGCACTCTTGTTGCTCCAAGCATTCTGCATCTACAGCAGATATCTGTTCAGTTTCACAAACAGATAGCTACACTCTTATTTTTCATAATTCCATTAGGTACATACACACAGTTCAAGAGTGCTCAGAGTCGAAAGCATTACAAGTTAGAATCTCCCGTAGTTTATTAAAGAAATAATCTCTCGGCATAAAAAAGGCCGATGAGTTTATGAATAAAGTTTAATTTGGGAGGCTTCCGTATTGTTTTCGTAGGGACATATAAGTAGTTGTTGCCTTCTTGGGACATATCAGTAAATTAGTTACTACAAACACAGGTAATTTAACACCTTGCCGAAAGGGATCAATCTTTGACGCTCGCAAAGTCAATACAAATCCCTTTCCATCTTTCCTGAATGCTGTGTCACATAACCGAATGAAGTGTCTATTGTGTCCCGTGAACGTGAATTCTCCACATCTTAAGAATGCGAAATATGCAAGAGAACAAGTAGCTCTCATTAAACTCTCAGTGTACAATCCAATCGTTTCATTCTGGAGAGTAACACTTATTTTTTCACAGTGTCAATAGTGTTTGGCAAACGCTGTTTTGAGTATGGGGTTGTAACTTTTTGCAGCCCTGCAGAATTACCTGTAGAGGTTGCGTATTGTCAGGAGAAGACAATGGACATGCAATTCCACGTTCAAGGTAGAAATGCTTCATTCCTTACAAATTGTATACAATACTGTCAATAGCAGACGGTGTCGTGGCTATTGCTATCAGTTGTCTACATATCCTGCTATTATGCTCAAAAAGTTGAACGAGAGCAGATTATTTTTAAAGATGGAAGGGGCTTTTTTTAAAGATGGAAGGGGCTTTACACCCCTGAGAACGAATCTCGCTTGAAGTTGTTCTAGAGTTCAATTTGTGGGATTTTTCATGTCATATATTTTATTATGAGTTAATCTGCCTCCTTCAAATACACATTCAATATTTCTAAGCATAGTTGATTTTTAACGAGGACGACGGAATTGTTCATTGAAATGTGTTCTGTCACGGACCCTTGCCTGTGGTTGTCCCTGTTTAGGCAAAGTGAAATGTCAAATGGAAACCGTGAAAACGGCAAAATCTCAAAGTAAATCACATAAAAGAAACTGTTCCACTCGCAATCCAGTATAAGAGGATAATAAAAAATAAAAAATAAAAAAATAGGATTATAGGAGCTATAACTGAGGCTGCTACTGGCTTGTTTACGACAAAATGGTTCGCTGACTCTGAATATCAACAAAGGCTGCCAATTCTTGAGAGCTGATTGGCTGTTAGTATCACCTGACTGTACATGAATATTTAATTAACCTTGCCCCTTCATAAACAACTAGCCCAACTGTTCAATATATTCATTAGGACTGAGGAACATATGGCTGGACTGAGTGTAGTGTAGTTCTGCTGTTGTATGCTGCATAAACTGCAGTCAAGTGAACTTGGCTTACAATAAAAATATTTTCCTTTTATAGGACAAGAAAACAGTAGTTTTTCTCTGGAAGCCATACTTCAGCAGTTTGCTAATCTTTTACTCAAACTGGAGCTCAGAGAGGCAGCCGAATATTACAGTACTCTAGTCTGAAATACACTCAAAACAGAAATATTGCTCTTTATCCAGGTGATAACCCGCTATTTTCATAACTGAAAGGTGGACTGTATCAGAAAGTACAGGACAGGAATTGGATATGCTTCGGTCTTTTCTGTAATTGACAGAATGTTTAAGAAAAATGCAAATTAAAATAGGCAATTGCTACTCATCATCAGTCAATTAGATTTTTTGCAAGTATTTAGTAGAACATTAGAAATAAAGAGATGGTATTTGTTTACATTCAGCTAATGTGTTTTGACAAACATTTGTTGCAAACTTTTCTTCGCTATTTCCGGCTAAATATAAAAAATAAAGAGTAGAGCCACATCTTAACGTCGATGAAAGGTAGGGAAGGTCTGTACAAATGTAACTGAAGACGGTAGCTCACAAAGCTGAAGAAATGAACAAAAAGGAGCGCTGCAAAACTATTGTTTTACAATTCATACCAGTAAGCCATTTGCATTACAATAATCTTAGGATGTTTTAACACAAAGAAAAAGCCGTTTGATGTGGGATGACTAAATACATACCCACCTACACTGGTCGAGACTTTCAGTGACTGTCCTGTTGTCTTCACTAGGATCGAAGAGTCTTTGTATTTCAAGAACATGGATATTGAAAAATTTTGATGTTTCACGTAAAATGAATCGGTCAATATACTTTTTTGAGTGATGCATTTTAGAAACACTTGCTGTTGGTAAAGATACTCAGTGAATTATACATGTTTAGAAACACGGGTTGTCTGTGAATATACTCTGTGCATTATACATTATAGAAACACTTGTTGGTAAACATACTCTGCGAATGATACATTATTGAAACACTTGTTCGTAAACATACTCTGAATGATACACTTGAGAAACAAGGGTTGTCTGCCAATATTCTGCGCATGATACATTATAGAAACACTTTTTGTTATTAAACATACTCTGTGCATGATACATCAAAGAAACACTTGTTGTTCGTAAACATATTCTGTGAATGATACATTTGAGAAACACGGGTTGTCGGTCAATATACTATGTGGATGATGTAAAGAAACCCTTGTTTTTCGTAAACATACGCTGTGAATGATGCATTTTTGTAAAATAAAACACGGGTTGTCTGCCAATATATTCTGTGCGTGACATATTAAGGAAACGCTTGTGTTTGGTGAATATACTCTGAATGATGTATTTTATAAACACGGGATGTCTGTCAATATACTCTATGCAAGATACAATATAAAAATACTTGTCTTATGGCAATACTATGTGAATGATACATTTTAGAATCACTTTCTTACGCCATTGTACTTTTTAATGGTACGATTTTAGAAACATGTTTTTATTCAATATACTCTGTGAATGATACATTTTAGAAACACTCGTTGTTTTTATTACAATTTTTAATACAATAAAACAAGATTGACCTAGCACTTGAGGAATTGGACTATCGCCAGGGCAGTGATAATCACGCCTGATCATTAGCATAGCATATCATATGAAATCAAGTCTTTTTTATTTGTATTTTGTGATCTACCTTCATATGAATTAGTATTAAATCGTGTATATGCTTGAAATGTCATAAAACTGATTGAAAATATATTAAACTTATGACTATTTTAATTTGCTATGAGGTAGAGTGACAGCTAGGTGACGGATAGCAGAACTGAAGTGACTGAGTTTATCATCTAAACGCTTTCCACATGCTTTTCGGTAAAAACTGTTTTTAATTGTAATCTGATAGAAAAGAGCCAGCGACAAAGTTTGTTCCAACTTGTCAAAAATATCCATATTAAAAGAACGTAAACTTATTTGGCTGATCAGATAACAATTTTACACATTTTCCCTGCAAAACTAAGTCGGTAACCACGCCCAATGCCTGAGTGTCTTAAATATATTAATACAAATTATCCATAATTCGCCTTCACACTAGCCGTCATGGCTATAATATTTGGTCATTATTCATCCACTGGGCTATCTAAAGAACTCATTCATTTTTAACTGTCTTTGTTTTCAGCATAGTATTTTTTTTTGTTTATTTTTTTTTTATAGTCTGCGACATACCTTGAATTCTTGTTTATAATAGAAATTAAATACACAGTCACTATATGTAAATGTTGTTATAAGAAAAGTTCTTTGTGCTTTGTGATATTGCTTGGAAATTTTGTTTTCCCTCTATGGGGGCCCCACTCATTAGAGATCGTCAACGATTACAAAACAGCACGTGCTATTCAAGCATGTCTCGCATCGTGCTTTCTTTGTTATGATAATGTTCTCAGGGTCAATTTTATCAGGAACAATACAGTTCAATTGGAAAAGGCACTTTATGTTAATTTATTTCATATGACGTAGTTGAGAAGATGCTTGGTTTATGGACTTCGTTAATCTGCGGAAATCTCCAAATGAGCAAACTTGGTATCTGATCAGCGACGTAAGTTTGTTATATTCAGAGGGAACTTTTTGAGAAGTTTTCGGTAGTCGTCCTGAACAAACATTTCTATCAGATTTCAGATAAACAAAAAGTTATCGCCGAAAAAATATGTGCCAAAGCTTTTTGGGACAGATTTTTTGTTACTATATACGTATGTGTCAACAAGAATAAAATGGGTTCTTTAGAGGATGCGAGTGTAATATTGCATGAGAAAGTTTTGATTGTATTTCCCATATATAAAAATCATTCCAAATAAAAGATTTTTCTCTTCTTTTACACTTATAATTGGATACAAATCTGATGGACTGTGCTATGAATGTACCAACAGGAAATTCTGTAAAATGATATGTCTTACCTGCTTCACCTGTACGCATTCAAAAACTTTGCAGAGCTAGTTTAGATAGAAAATTAGGTCCTTACAACCACAATTTACTTTTATGGGTGTTAACCTAAGTTAACCTGCTGTTTGCGCCTCAGACTGCACGTTGAGGTGTCACGTGACCATATGCTCTTAGTCAAGCTCCATTTTAAAACAGGAAAACACTACAAACGTTTAACTTTCACCTTTCAGCAATTTTGCTTTAACACAATCTTAATATCGCGATTTTTCGACATTTTGAATGAACAGAAAAAGATAAATGCAAATTACAATTTATGAACATTTATAGAGCAGTGATTCTTGCAGTGTCGCCCCTAATTTTATATTTGCTGCTAACATTAAAAATGAAAATTTGCACAAAAATCTTTTTTGAGCCGACCTTATAAAGTGTCTGATGTATTTGCGCAAAAACTATAAAATCCATGTCTGACTTCAGAAGGATGTTCATGGAGCAAACAAGATCAGTCTATTTGAAGCAAATTATTGTGTTTTTTTTCCTTTTAGAGCATTCATTTTGCTTTATAACTGATGTTTTCTACGTTTCCGCCGAACCCTCGCCCTCCCCACTATGAATGCACAGGAATCGGAAAGGGAACATTATAGCATCAATAAAAGTAAATTCTTGTCGTGCACGCTACTTTTTATACTTCGTGAGAGCCGGGTGCACCCTTCTCCTATTATAGCAGAATTTTGTCTTTTATAAATGTGGGCAAGACAGTCTAATATTGTCGGGCACACTATTCTATTTACAGCGTACGTACCGGGTACGTCATTCTACTATTATGGTAAACATTTCTTTATGATGTTGTGAAACATAGTCCAACAAGAAAGTACTCTTATGCTTCAAGAAATAAAAACAGCCCCAAAATACTTGTATGTAGCAAACCTATCCAATAAAGAGGACGCTCTAGCGTCCTCTAATAACAGGTTCACATATAACAATCATTTTTTTAATCGAAAAAAACATTTTACTTTAACCTATATTTATAACGTCAAAGTTAGCTACAAAGTAAATAAACATTTATTGTTGAGCACGTGTGTTGCATGTTTTTTGCTGGTGGCAATACATACGTGGGAAGCTTGCAAATTGCATGCTCTCTTACCACACAAGTATGAGCAAGAAAAACTCTAATTTCAAGATAATTGCCCACATTTTCCTTATAATGCGCTTTTATACTGCATTGCATTATTGCCCTTGAGAATGTTGGAATGTATCATAATTTCAGAGTCAAAGGATGAAAAATAAACCTTACAAAAATGAGATTCTCCAGAGAAAATTTGTATTCCACCCCAAATATAATGCAGGGGAGTTCCGCAAGTTTGAGAAATTTAAAAAAATTTAATAACATAATCAAGAATATTATCTTCAGAAGAAATCTTATTTTCACGATTATATTTTGAATCAAGACAAAATGCTGAATGTGAGGAAAAACAGACATAACAGCGAAAAAAAATCGTATAGAACGAAATTTGAGGAGCAAAACCATGGGACTTGGGTTCTACCTGTATACACATTCGCCACTGAAGATTAAAATGTTGGGGTTGGGGTTGGGGAGGCCGCTCTTGAAATACGCAAAGATAAAAGAAAGCAATACGACACTGAGGCAAATGCATTTTTGTTTATATCTTGGCTCATATGATTATATTCATGAAATTTCAAGCGACTGGTCCTTTTTGTTGCATTGAATTCTTTTCTTACCATTGTCAGAACCGAATAGAACAGAACTTTATCGCCAACTCAAGTCTAACAATAAACATATGAGATTAAGTACAAATACAAATTATTAATGGCGGTGGTATTGCAGATACAGAAGGATAGAAAGAGAAGGGTAAAAAGATAGATATTCTGCTCAATATTTTGGATATATATGACAAAAAGGGATAAAAAGGTAAAAGGCATAACTATTTTGAATTTACATGGGAATTAGAACGATTTAAATATTAGATCCATACATTTACTTCATCTAAGCAGTGCGTTAGTTATTTAGTAACTCACTAAATTGGTATGCATTTCCATTTTTGAGATATTTCTTACTTGTAATTTGTATTTTTTTTTTCCAGCAAAATATTGTCATTGAAAACAATAGTGAAATTCATCTCTTATATCTTGTGAGGCACATAATTCACATTCTTTTTTCTTTGATATACCTAGATTTTTCCAGTTGCCACTTTCTGTGCGAAACCTATGATTTGTTGTACGCAACTTTGTTAAAATCATTGTATATTTTTGTAACATACGTGTTAAAATGGGTTCAAAATTAAGAGATTTGTAAATATTCGATAAGTTCTACTTTTAAAGGAATCAAAAACACTAGAATACCGAATTAGTATATATTGATATACTGATATTTCAGTCTCATTGTGATATTCTTAAGCCAATGGAATGTTTTAGATATTCATAAATTATACAGACTCGCATCACACAAAATAGGTTTGATAAAGGAAAGCCATTTAAAACTGCATATACCAGCAGCAGCATCGTTTGACATAGTGTCATATAATAATTTGGAAATTTTACTCATTGTTTCCAGTAACAAGTCCTGCCCAAAATATAACAGCTGTCATTTTTTTTAAAATGCTCGTGGGAAAAACTACCTGTCCGTCCATACAACATATATGATGAGGTACCTTTTCTTAAAAACAGAACTTTTCGCAAGAAATCAGTGTACATTGTCAATAACAGTATTGTCACTAAAACCCCAATATCGACAAAACAATCTTATCAAAATGTTTCAATTGTAAATCAAATGGTAAAAACAAATTGTTTATTCTTTTGTATTGGACAAACACAGCTTTTCTCGATTCTCTTTTTGCCAAATAAAATGAACCATTGTGTTTGAAAAACAAGCCTAAATAAAAATACTGATTAACTACTTTCAATGATGTGTTATCAAACACAAAAGAGAAACGGTTAGATTGCCTTGAACCAAATATTACAGTATTTTTTCATCATTGACCTTTAATCTCCATTCTCTTGATTATATATAGAATTCATTCAAAAGTTTCTGAAAATCTTTCTCGTTATCTGCAAGAATCATCAGCATAAAGTATAACAAGTACCTTAATGTACAGAATACATTCTGTTTCCTGATATTCAAAATTCACACCATTAAAACAAGTTGCTAGTAAAAAGTATCATTAAAAGATATAACGAAAATAAAATTTGTGAAAGATTTTAACCTCGCCTTATTGCACAGTGACATACACACTATGACTAATAACTGAAAACGAAAGTATAATTGCATATAAGATGTCCAAAACTTGTCGACCTGATGTAAATTGTCCTAGTAAATGTACACTGGTTATACGTATTTTAATTTAGCTTCAGAGTTATATAACATTATTAATGCAGGCAGCTCTTTGTCTTTCTCTTGCTCGCACTCTCTCTATGTTGATAGTGTATATTCCAGGGTTTGATTCAGAGACAATGTGCTTTCTCCTGGCACAAGCAGTGAAGATCATGTATAAAATGCCTTATATTGACCTATATCACAGACATGACACTAAGTTCAATATCTATTAACTGGTGTGCTTAGAAATAACATTTATGTTTTAAGGCATGCATGCATGATATATATATATATATATATATATATGTATATATAATGACACAAAAATTGATAACGGCGCAAATACAAAACAGTTTCCCAACGTTTCGAGCTAAACAAGTTCTTCGACAGGGGAAGAAACAATTTGTATCCACAAAACAAACACTAAACACAGAAGCCAAGAGAAAATCTTGACTCCTTACTTGTTTCAATGACAGGAAAATAAATAAAGGATAAATAATAAAAGAAAGAAAGAAGACAGACTTTTTAAAAACAAAACGGCCTAAACGGGTAAACTACATATCTATGATATGCTGCTATCAGCCCAGCAAAGTTGTGTAAAAAAATTCAAGGAAGTGTGTATCGTGCCTATCATGCAGAGGACCAATGTGTTTTGACCTAATTCCAGGCTGGGAACAAAGGACTGACACCATACGCGGCGAAAAATCGACGCCATCATCAAAATGGGCAAATGAAATTATATCCCGGCATGGAGGTACTAAGGAAGTATGTGAAGAGCATGGTATAGCGGAATAATAGACAAGAGTTCAAATAATAATAATAATAATAATAATAATAATAATAATAATAATAATAATAATAAAAACAATAATAATAATACATGTAAAGAGTTACGGAATATTTACTTGGGTAAATATTATCGCAAAAATTGCGCACGTCTAATAAACTGATGCCTGGTTGTAGTGTTGATAATATTGCATTAGGAAGGCTAGATTTTATCCTTCAGGCCGAACTCCCCATGAGTTTTCAATTGAAGTATCCAGTATCGTTCCTTACGTGTACGTTCTATATCGGTCCACCCCAGGTTAGAATCAATCAGCAGCGCCTTGAGTGATATGACAGAATGCCCAGTAAAGTTGTAGTGGTTGGCGAGTTTCGCGTTGATTTTGTTGCAATTGTTACTCTTATGGTTATTTATTTGTTATCTAAAATCAGCGAATTCGACAACATATTGAGTGCCACAGATCTTGCATGTTAGAAGATATATAATATTTTTGGTTAGACATCCTAACTTCTGATTGATAGTGTTGCTAACTCCTGTCGTCGAACTTCTGAACAATTTGGTCTCGGGCATATGTTTGCAAATTAGGTAACGCTTGTCTTTGCAGCAATATGTGCCTGAGTCGGTGGCCTTGTTTGAACTTACCTTGGCATGTACTAGATGGTCTTTCATATTTTAGGTCAACGGTACGCAACCATAGGAACTTCTTGAAATATGCCCTTCAGATGTTCGGAGGATTCAATCTGGTTCCTATGCTTCCGAATTATATGTTGTAATTTTGGGGGCGTCGCGGTGGAAAGTAACTTCGAATGGGACGCGTTTGTTGGTTTTCTTGGTTTTATATTTCAGGAGGGCTCCCCTATCTTTTAGTTTTGTTAATAGCCTCCTCGATGTAGCTATTTCTGTATCAAATACATTTCTCTCTCTCTCTCTCTCTCTCTCTCTCTCTCTCTCTCTCTCTCTCTCTCTCTCTCTCTCTCACACACACACACACACACACACACACAAGAAGAACATACATGAGTTGTAACACGCATCAAGGAAAATCAGGTGTTACCCAGATAGGGAAATGATATAAATATTACAAAACTGAACAGTAGATACATGGTTAGTTGTAGTATTCTACAAACTGTTAAAGTTTTGAAAAAGAGTACACTTTTTCTTGAACATAAACGTTTTATTAGACAGTGTTGCTAAATATTTTTCCTTTTATCTTTGGCAGTGTAAAACGGTGCTTTTGTAACTTGTTATTGGGGGGGGGGGGGGGTTAAAGCACAGCTTGACCGATAAACTATATATTTTGCAATCAAAATGAAAAAAAATATTTTTATCATCAAATTTGTCATTTCCAAAAAAGACATCGCTTTTGGAAATCGTAATATTTGGTATATAATTCTAATCCATGCAACAAAGGATTTTAAAAAATCGTCAATAACTGGACAATCATAAAATAAGTGTTCAATATTTTTTACTTCTTCTTTACAAAAAGTAATTGCATCATCATCAATGAAGTTTATTTCTTTTTTCAAAAACTGATTTATTACAATAATTCCGTGCATGAATTGAAACTAAACGACGATTAAATTTGTATCCTTGGTGCACTTCTTTGCCAAAACTAGAGAATTCTTTTCATCTCCAGTTTTGATAAATTATCCAGCATCTTAATTGCCTGAACCAAGCCTAGAGTTTACCATTAGGTTTATTTATTTTATTCTTTACCAAATGTTAATATACAGATTTTAAATTCTTATTTGCTGAGAGCAAATTTTTGTCCGAATTTACATTTGTAACAGTGTTTTCTTGTTGATATAAGTTCTAATCTTTCTTTTCTAGTGACCAAATATTTTGAAATAATTAAGAAATATTCAATGTTGCTAAGGGATGAATAACATCTAGCCAAAATGTATTACTAATACATATACCAACCTCTGTTTATTTTGTCTCCCCTAGTTATAATATCTGGTTACCTCCAAATTTTGCTAAAATTAATTTTGTTTCCAAGTCCTTCTTCATTTGACATAATCCGTTTAATCCAAGTGATCTCAATGTATTGAATAAAAGAATGAGTATGAACCATGGATAGACCACCGTCTGCAGATGGGGCTATAAGTGTATCTCATTGTACCCTTTCAATTTTACCACTCAAAATGAATTTCAAAAATATTTTGTTCAATTCCTTTTCTATATGTAACGGAGGATTAGGCAATGTTGAGAATAATTGAATACATTTTGGCAAAATCAATGATTTTATCAAAGCTATTTTTCTGATAAGGGACAGACTTCTCCTCATCCAACAATCCAGAAGTTTGTTTATTTCTTTAACTTCTTTGCATAAGATAACTCAAACATATCATCTAAGTTCAAAGTAAATTTTATTCCTAAAAGTCGAAAGGAAGAAGTAGACAAAAGTATTTTAATGTCTGATCACATTTTTCTTCTGAAAATGTGTTCCTTTCTATCCAAATAGCATTAGAGTTTGATACATTACAATGTAAACCGCATACTGATGCAAACTCCTTAAGAGCTTCGATGGTAGATTCGGTTTGTTTATTAGGGATCTGTTCTGTAATCTCTGCGTCACGTCTTTGAACTTAAACTTTCAGCTTAAATTCTTTTAGCATGTTGTTTTTTGTTTTGCTTCGCCTGTGAATATTCAATTATTTCAAATCTAATTTAAGAATTTTCAAAAAAGAGCTGATAATTACATGTTAGCTTAACTTGTAGTGAATAATTTGTATCACCAAAAGCGGCAAATAAGTACCCAGCAAGGTGGTAGCGCACCACGGCACGTGTTTGTGGCATTTCAAATCATGGACAATATAAACACCCAATGATATTTTCAAAACTGGCAGTGAATGAGGTCTTGCTGAGGTTAAACGGTCACCAAGAACCCATCCAAGACATTTTGCTCGACATCCAAAACAATAATGTTGCGCGTGTGTATCGTCGGTTGTTGAAATACACACGCCGAGACCAAAACGTAGACACAGGCTTGCAGATTTCCCAAAAAGACTTTATTACAGTGTGCCCGATTTATTACTTTTCTTTCGATCATCTAGGCATGATTAAGCAGTCCGTGGTGGACATGTGCTTCAAAGCACATATAGGTGAGGACGCAGAGTATAGATGTATTGCCGCGACAAAACTCTGTTGTTGCATAGCACAAGTGGCCGAATGAGGCCAAATTGACGCGCCTGTAGAGATGAGAACTCTTAGTGGTTTTCTTAAATTCGTAATTGTACCTGTTACATTTTCAATAAAATGTTACATCTACGTAAACGTGTCACACTGAGCCGACGTCAACTAAAAATAGATCTCAGCCGCGATAAGAAAATAGACCGGAGTTCATTTGAAACTTTCCCAGGACAAGTTATCCGGAATCACCACACTGATGTTGACACTGCAACAGTTTGAAGTAGCTACACGTCAACACCGCGGGATAACTCTTAAGTTGTCAGCGGCCGGGGTCGCCGCGATAAAACACGACGGCGCAATATTTCCATTCCGGGCTGACATTCCAGCGTTGTTGGCGGCTTAGCTCCCTCGGTTGCAAAAGCAGCTGCGTTAGGGGCCGTCAGAACCGCATCCGGGATGGCTCTGAAAAAGGCGGTTGGAGGCCTCATAGCCTCTCATGGACGAATAAGAAAAGGAAAAGGTTTTCGATTATTCATTCGTCGCTCGGGCCAAGGTTTTCGGTTGTGGCCTCGCCGTTTACGGCCACGAAAGCACGTCCGTTGACCAAATTTTAATTTATTTACAAAGTCAGTGGGACAGTTTCGAGGTGTCTTTATGCGGGATGAACTCAGAGTTAAAGGCTCTCAAGCGATGATTCCCCGCACGCGAGAAACCGGCATTGTTAACCTGGATTTGACAACAGGACCTGGAACTAATTGGGTCGCATACGCGGTGACGCCTCGACATCTTTTATATTTTGACTCGTACAGGTTTGCATCGCCACGTGAAGTTATTGATTATTTACATAGACGTTTCCTGGGTACGGTGCTGGAAGCGGATCTTCTCGACCACTGTTTTATTCAACGCTGTCGTTGAAAACTCGAATGGACGGCCCAATATGTGGAGATCTTGTTGTTGAAGCACTGCATGCACTCGAGCAAAGCCCGACACCGCAAGCACTTGTTGAGTTTACATTGTCACTTAGAAACTACACTTGATAGTAAACGAAATGCAGTTTGACATTTAAGGACTCTCATTAACCTGACGCGGCGTTGATGTGGATCTGACCAGGTTTGATACCAAAGCCGATTTAACCGAGTTGAGTAATCGGGTTGTTGTTGACGTCGACGCGGGCGAGCTTGTGATTTTTCAAGATCAAACCGGAAAACTTACAATGTCCAACGTGGACATCAACGATGTTGTTTTGAAGCCGCAAGGCGCCATCGCAAATAAACCTTGTTGAAATCAATGAAACTGGTGGAATAAGAGACACCGGCGTGTCGGTGGAATTTTTCGAAAACTACATCCATGTTGCTGATGATGCGACGAAACAATACGTGGATGCAAAGATTGCCGAGGTGCACCACGCGTTGTAACTTCATGGGGATATATCAACGGAATCTCAACCAGCAAAGGAGAGGAAAAAAAATGCCGATTTAACAAGTGGTCGACTTATTTTCAGTGTTATGGACGGGGATTACTTTGATAGACCTGGACCTCACATCTTAAAAATACGCTTGTCTGGATCGTATTTGTTAAATGCGGTATTAGAGGCGAGTGGGATATAATAACAATCTTGGATGAAAACGAGAACGATCGTTTCTAACACCAATCAAGGGCGCAATTAATATGGTTCTACATGAACGTGGTGCAATGGCTCCCAGAAAGTACAATTGCCGGAGACGTAAATATTGCCCATGATGATATTTTCTATGATTACATGGCAGTTGTACCATTATAAAAAGGTAATTGGTTTGTAATTGGTTACAAGTGCCTGTGCGTGTTGCACCCCACCGTGATGCATCCGGACAAGTTCAGCCTGTTGAGCAATTATACTACGCGATCACATTATCAATAGGAGATCTATGACAGACCCTCAAAGTTACCGATGTGAAAAAAAATAAAAAATTAAGCGAAACAACAACTGCGAGATGGAAACACCAAAAAAACCGCTTTATTCGCGAAGTATAAACGGGTGTGTGTTGTCGTGGATACTATTTGCGAACTCGCCGCAGCGGCAACCGTTGACTTATGTGTTGCGGGAATCGTGACCACTGCAACTATTATAGACACGCTTATCAGAATTGTTGTCAGAGCCATATCAGTAGTAACTTGTGTGGCCGGTGGCACCAGAAAAATATTTTAATTACGGTTACATTCGCGAATACGTGTCTATTTAGAAATTCTCGCGGCCGCCCAAAAGTAGTCTAAGCACAAGTGCCAAGTTGTCATCGGTGGCCATAGCAGATAAAACGATTACCATGTCGAAATGGAAAACCACCGACGACTCTGCGCACAGATAAAGCCATGTGGTAGAACGTCCGCGGAAAGCTCCGTTTCCCCAACGGAGTAATTTCCCTTCGAAACGTTTAAAAGTATATAAAATGCCACAAAAGAGCTGCGTGATTCTATTTCAATAAAAGAAGTCCAAGAAAAATATATGGATTCAGCTCAACCAAACTATATCAGATATGGAATGCTCTCAAATATTGTCCAGCTGTAAAAACATCTGGTATCCACAAAAAAATCTGCAGCCCTCAATAATTGATAATATTAAGTCAATAAAAACATCTAATATCGACAAAACAATCTACAGCCAATAATTGATAGTACTAAGTCCATAAAAAACATCTGGTATCGACAAAAAAGATCTACAGCCTATAATTGATAGTATTCAGTCAGTGATGCTTAGATTCGATGATGTGGAAGACAAAATATCATCGCTGGAAAAAAAAAAACCAAAAATGGAAGAGAATCTTTTAGAGTCATTAAAAAGCCTATTAATGCTTGCAATGCTTTCAGCAGTAATCGAACGCTTTAAAGTAAAAATCATAGAGCATTTTATGCAACAACGATGGTCCAAAGGAGGCAAACGGTTGACAGAAGACTTGCTAGATGAAGTCCGGGAAGAAATCCAGGAAAAACTGGAGTTCGAATTCAAGTTTTTGCTCGATGAGCAGCGATCATTATAGCAGTGATCTCCCGCGAGAGGCAGTCATAGTGGTATCATAACGGGCGTGTATGAGACCACAACGTCTCCCCAATCCCTTAACCCTGACGCGGATTTACAAGCGAAACTTCCACGCGAATGCACGCGTGTGCCAAAAATCCTCAGTAGGAAAACGTCACGGGAATATAGAAGGGATTCTGGGTTGGGAGACGTGATAGGTAAGTGTGGTCTCAAATGCTGCCCATCACATACAAGCCGACTGCACAATAGGGATGGGAAATTTCCCCGGCAATTCATTAACAAAAATCCCTGCCACTAACAAATAAGTGGAAATATTATTAAGGACAGTCAGTCAAAAAATCGTAAACAAATAAATATAAAATCTGCATGAGCCATATTGGATATAAATACAGCTGCTGTGTCCATGAAATAACAGGAAGAAACGTAACTTGTTCTTTTGGTTGTTTTTATTTTTTATTTTTTTATTTTTTTTTGTATTTGCTTAAATTAAAATTTATAATAATTGACTATTAACAATCGCCGTGGCTCTAAGCCTATATCTGGAGTTGCAGATGGGTGTGTGCATGAGTGTTTAATATCGTACAACTCCTCTTGTTTCGTTTATCCTCAACGACAGTCTATTTCCCTTCAAATTATGGTTATTTGATGTTGTTTTTTAAAATTGCAATTTGACCAACAAAAAAAAAGACCCACACATGTAGGTGGTAGGTGGGTGGGTTGATGGATGAGTAGGGTTAGGGTTGGGGAGGAACAGCGGGAGACGAATGGATGAGCGGATGAATAGATTTTAATGCATAAACACAAATGGTTTCAGATCTTCACATAACTGATGATCCACTGTTTTCACAAATAGGCGAGTCGATGTTTTTGTGAATAGGTGATTTGGACTGGAAACAGCATACATATAAGAATTCACTACTGGTACATTGCAAAACTGATTTTCACAGAACTACATATTAACTATATGATTAATAACGTACATAAATTAATAATGGCTTGTCTTGAATCTGCAATATTTACACGACTCTATCTGACATAGGTGTCTGCGCGTGCATACGAGTTGACATTTTTTACACGTGCAGAAAAGCTCTCCATCCATTTTTAGCTCACCTGGGCAAAAACTAAATGAGCTTATGGTATGATCCTGCGACCGGCGTGCGTTATCCGTTGTGCGTATTCCGTCAACAACTATGTTCATCTTCTTAAAACCTGACAGAGTGCAACCAGGCATGAAGGTCTTTACGGTTTGCACAAATAATGCGGATCGGCCTTCAGATATGGCCACCGTTACTAAAAATATGAAATTTTATCAGATTTTATAGAATGCATGGTGGCATTAATGTCTTCCAATTTTTCAAAACGATTCCGAAGAGTTTGCGACATATTGTCTATATTATATCTTTGTACAAAGGTTTATATTCTACATTACTAATGATATTTTGTTGAAGTGAATGGTCAAGTATTTCTACGATTTCATTGTCAATTTCCACGCTAACGTTCCCGCTTGTTTACTTGCAGCTAGCAACTTTAGTCGTGTAACCAGCTCAGATAGACTACTGCAATATTTAATGCCAGTACCCACTTTAGGATTTGTTACCAAATATAGCAACATTTGTTTTAAAAAATCCACTCTAGTTGTTTTTTTACACTCATCAGCAACATTTCTTAACATTTAATCAGCTTTTCCAGCTTTCCTACTAAAGTGCGTGTTTGCATCTGCAAGGTCTTTTCAAGCAGCTAATTCTTTTTCATATTCTTTAGATTTTTTTTCTTCATTTCTTTCATCTTGTTAGACCATATAGCAACATTTTCAATAAGATTTTTGTATTCTTCTGTAGAGAGACCCAATCCGCAATAAGTTCATCACTTGTCTCTTCTCCAATTGGCTCTGATGGTGCTTCCTCAAAACTTTCTTCTGGTTGAGGTGATTCTTCTGGTGATGCTTGCGCTGCTAGTTTTTGCAGCTCCTGAAGCTGTTCTTCTGAAATATGTTCTTGTTTTTTCTGCTTGGTGTTTAGCGCTAGCAACAATTTGGCTAAAACTGCATCAGTTACTTTTTGATCTTTAATTTGATTGTCTTATTTTTTATCATGGGCAGATGCGGTTTCAATTATTGCAGTTGTATAGGTTGAAATAATTTTTGGGCTACCGCACTGAAATTCCTGTTCACCTATTTTTTCTGCTAGTATCCGGCCACGTAATTCTTGCTGCTGCTCTACATACTTTCGCATAATTTCAGCTTTGTCTTCTACTCGTACAAACCGCATTGGATAAGATTTGGTCATTTATTAATCTGGCAAATAAAATGCGTGAAACCTGCGACGATACATTTCAGGAACGTGTTCTGCAGCTCTGTGAAAAGTCATAAAATCATGTTTGCTGCCACCAGTAGCCTCATGATAACATTGCTTAAATTTAGCAGCGTCTATGCCAGGACAATGATCACGCGCAATAGAATCTATGTCGCGATTATACAAACCTGAAAACAAGACAAAACAACCTGTATTGCGTGGAATATATTTTGGCACATCATGGTAAGACTGCGGTAAGTAAATGAAATTGCAGCGCTTGTTTCGTGACAGCAAAAAGTATTCTTTGATTTTATTCGTATTGTCGCGGTCAATTTTGATGTCATCAAATACAATGACAGAATTGTTGTTTCCATCCAATTCTTTTACGGGCTTTATTTCTTCTGGATCTACTATTGTAAATGTTTTGTTGCTATCATTCTTGGTGTGATCAGCAACAGCAGAACTGCTAACAGCCTCGTCAAAGTCGCTAAGTGTCCTGTAATTATCTTGACCTGGATTTAGCGTGTAAATGACTACCCGGTAATGATTGAGCCCATTGTTAAGCATCATATTCAAAAACATTGTTTTGCCACGACCGGTTGAACCCACAATCATGAAATGACAACCCAGAAACAAAAAGTGATGTCTAGACTTTTTGATGTCTTCTGAGTCAATATTGATGATGCATATTTGTATACAGCAGAGTATATATAATGAGTCCTTATACAACTTTTGGCACAGTTATTGGCGGTGCTGAATCAAGTACAATAACAACTATTTCTAATGTGGACCTTAACAGGCGCTTGCTAAAAACAGATGACACTATGTCTGCACCGTTAAATATGTCTTCGCAAAAGATTACAAATGTGACTACACCGGCAGATAACGCAGATCCAGCCAATAAACAGTATGCAGATAAGTATGCAAATGCCAATATGTTGTTAACAGATGCCAATACAAATTTTCCTCGACGACGCTCACTTTCTGTCGGTAATCCTTGGCAGTGAAATGTTAGTGTCAGCGCCATATGTTTTGCCGCTAGCTGGTGGAACTATGATTGGCGAGATCAACATGGATTCTAAAAAAGGTACAAACTTAGCTGCGCCACTTGTTGATGCAGATGCAGCTACAAAATCACATGCGGATACAAAGTTTGGTCCAAGTGATGACATTTTGGTTAGCGCACCAGCTACAATAAACAGATATATTGGAATGGGTGCTGATCTACTAGTGCATAAATCCCTGTGTTTTGTGTTGGGTTCGCCAGCAAAGCGAGGTATCTTATAGTCCAATCATTATTCAAGAGCCAGAAGGTTTTAGAATTACAAACAATGTAAACTCAGCTATGTTTGAAGTTACTGGTGCTGGAGTCAATGCAACCTTTGCTCAGATCAAAAATGTGCCCGTGCCAACTGATGATACAGATGCGACAACTAAACTGTATATGGACTCCAAGCAAATAAAAATACGATTGAGCATATTCCGTCGCTATCGTCCAATTCTGATAATCGCAACAGATTTGTTGCCTCTGCATCCTCTGAATATTTAGCACCCTTTAAACCGCATCTGGCTTTTGATGACCACATATCTACTGCGTCAAATAGTGAATTGGCTTCAGCAGGCGTTTATTATAATTTTTGGATCAGAATGGATTGTCCTGTGGCGGTTGCTATTTTGGCGCTCTCAACTTAGAGGCCGATCAGTTGCGACTGAATGCATCAACAATTTGCATCTAGAAGCGTCTAATGACAGGGCTAAATGGATCACGCTTAACACAAGTACGGATCCATTAGGGTCAGCTCTGGTTACGTTTGATATTGCAAGCCCTGACATGACAAAATATCGTCACTACAGGTTGTATTGCATTTCTGCGATGCCAACCAATTCCGGTCTGAACTATTTTCAGATTTTTACGTTTGATGATCTTATGTAAGCAACATATGTAAGATGTCAGAATTCGTAACGATTGCACGCGAATTTAACATCCTGTTATTTGAAGAAAAACATGAGGACACGGTTTTTGATGACGCGAGAGTTAAGACGTTTTATGGCAAAATTGGTGACAGCAAATGTTTTAAACCTTTTTGGCGGATCCATAAGGCGTTAAAATAGATGATCACATGCGCAATCTTTTTTCGGTAACTCATATGAGAGCACCATAGTTGCGGGACGAGCTAGACAAATATGACAAATCAAATAAGTTATACAATGACAAGGAATCGGCCAGCGCTGCCAGGAACATAGAAGTGCTCTTTAAAAGCATACTAAACGAGTTGAGTTTTTATACCTTACAATTAATGAATCTAACGAGAAGAATAAAACGCACAAAACTGAGCGAAAAAGAAACAAAAAATCTAGATGCTGACTACGCATACAGGTGCAATAAAATCTTGCAAAATAAGCGACAAGCGGTAGTTTTACAGAGAGCTTGGTTTGGATAATGATGACATAGAAACGATTCTAGAAGTTATGGCGCTGCCTGATAGAATAGCTGCTGATACTCCACAAGCACAACATGAGCCACCAAAACCACTGCAACCTGATCCAGTTGTTGAGAAGCAGCCAGAGCAACCACAACCTGATTCTGTTGAAAAACAATCTGAACCAGTTGTTGAAAAACAAGATGATCCATTACGGCCAGATGATGTAGAAATAATAATAACAATAATAATTTAAAAAAAAAAAAAAAAAAAAAAAACAAGAAGAAGCATATTACAATATTTTTAAGTTTGCAAGAGATTCTAATAATCCTGGTCCTCTGCGATAACTTTATCATCTTAAGAAAAAGTATGTATCAGGCTTTAAAGTTAAGTTTATTGTTGTTTCAGAAATATCTACTGGCTATTTTAATGAACCTGAATTAACGGAAGATCAGCTGTAGTATCTTGGACCTTCAATAGGTATTATAGCTTTTCATCGCAGAACGACTCAAACTACCAATCCAAAGTTTTACAAGTAGCTGATGAGCAAACTTGCAGATGAATACCCACAAGATGAACCTTTTGTTTTCGAAGAGGAAATTCCACAGGAGGATAAAAATATTTAGCTAAGTCTTTTGTATAAATTGCGAGATATCATAGACTTCAATCATATGAGCAGCTCTCTCGAAAAAGAACAGCGCGAAGAATTTATCGCGTGTTACTACAGTTATCACAAACGGGCCAATTGTTTCAAGTGGTCTTAACGATATTACAAGCGCTTGTTGTTTTTGTTGTCAGCAATTCCTTTAGTGTTAAGCGCCGCAAGTGTTGCTAGCACTGATGCCTTTTTGAATCCATTTTTGTTGATTATTTCCAGCGTTGGAATTGAAGCACAGGTCGCTTTCAGAAAACTGGAGCCTGGAATTCAAAACAAGAAAGCTATGTGCAAATACGCTTACATCACGTACGAAAAAATTCCGAATAAAATCAAGACCTGTTTGAGAGGCGCTGCGTTTAACATGGCTGATTTAGTGAAAGAATTCAAAACCTTAGATAACATCGTGGTCCATTTGAGCACAATGTGTGTGAGTAAGTACAAAAATAATTATGCAATAAATATCAGAGAGAAAAAAAATGTCTCTTGTGTGGGCACATCTTAAAGTTTGATTATGATAAAAGACACCTCACCACCATATCTGTTGTATTCATTCTCTAGAAAAATCAAAGGTCGCTTCAACTCTATGACGATTTTAGCATAGCAGTCAAGTGATCATTATTGTTTTCCATTAGATCCCAAATGATGTCAATGGCGTCACTTACAAAAATATAGGTGTAATGGACTGACATCGGATTTCTGAGATCATAAAATTTGAGGCGGAAAGCGCAAGAAGCTTCTTTATACACATTTATAAATGCTTCTGCATACATTATATCAATCGCTTACATAAAAAGTAAACAACAGTCTTCAAACTAAACTGCCATCAAAATCTTGTTTTGACAAAGAATAACAAAAGAACTTTTACTGCCAAGTTTGTTCTAATCTTCTTCTAGCAGACGTCTGGATCTTTCTAATTCTATGGCGATATCTGCGTAAAAATCAAAATGTTCTGAATTTTTGGGATGTTTGGTAAATCATCTTCAGGCATCCTTGACAAATTTGTAGGCACCATTTAATGTTTTGATTTCCGAAGTCATGTTTCGGACATCTTCTACGTTCCAGCCTGGTGAAGATGTTACTGTGGCATCATCGTCAATCTCATTGGATCCTTACTGTACCTGTCGTAATCTTCACTGTGAAATTTGTTGTCATATTCTGGGTAAAAGTCCAATTGATCCAAACAATACGTACGAAAGATTGTATCGACAAGCAGACCGTATGAAGCAACAACTGAAACTTCTAAGCCTGATAATACTTGTGGTAAATAATAGTCTGGCAACTTGGTGACGTCTCTGCCAAAGGGACACTTAAATTCTAACAGCAAAATTTTCTTGTGGTCAACAATGTAGCCATCTGGACTGTATCTACAACCATCTATAGTTTGAATGCTGATATCCTTGCCCATCACTTCGTTCATGGTGATCTCAATGTATCTTCTGATGACTGGCTCAAATAATGTTCCCCAAAGACAAGACAGAGTTTTATACGATGGCTGTATGCTAAGTTTTCTTTTAGCTATATCCCCGGCTGTTTCAAGAGGATTAATTCCAAGAACTGTAGCCATTGTCGAACACATTAATGAATACCATTCGGGAGACTTGTTTTAGCTGATGCACTTTCACAAATGATTCAGATATATATCAAATATATTATTATACTATAAGATTTCTTAAATTCATAGACATTTAGTATACAAAAATATAGTAGTATATATAAAGGCCATTCTCGAAAACACTAGTTTGAGTTTTCAGGTGAGACCTCAAAACAAGCAGGCTGTAGTCACATGAGCCCAAAAAAAAAAAAGAATTTTATTTTTGCAAAAGCCCAGTCTCGGACCGGGTGCTAGCCTGCTGTGTTACATTTCTGTTTTGCACCTGGTTGCTAGTGTGAACGGCTTCGGAGGTCTCATAACCTTTTCCTTCTGCAACATTTAGGTTGTGTTCACATCGGAAGATAGGTCGTTACATATTACGTGTTTTGTTTAAGGTCTGACTGCCCCCTAACTGTTATAGGATCCAGGATTGGACCCCGGCTTGAATGTCAAACCCCGTAAGACACCAGACTTTCCACAGCTATATGTATATACTTACTTACTTAAACTGAATTTTTTTTTTTGGTCCATCCCTAGTCCATCTCAGCATATATGGCTGGTTAGAAACTTTGGAATTGACCCCTCTAATCTAGATTTAAATAGTTAATTTCTTTATGACAAATATAAGCTATAATTTTAGAGTGAGGTTTCTCTTCTTGAATCCTATTTTCCAAATTTTCTTGTTCTTGGGTTCCAGGTCCGTACTTGCCTCCCTTCAGGTATTGCCTGTCGGTCGGCTTTCCTTCCCTTTCTTCCCTAGATGAATTATTGATATACAGTGATCTTTGCCAGAGGTCTGAGTTTTTGGAAAAAAACAAGTCTTCTTTTAAGTTTTTTTTAACAAAAATTAAGTGTTGATGTCTTTAAGTTTTGGGATTGTAAAGTTTTAGGCTAGTATGGATCAAATTTTCCGAGTTTCGTTTATTACCTTAAGTTAAATTATTTATATTTATGAGTGCGTGAGTGCTCTTACCTGTTACCAGTTTTCTTTGTTAGATATATTAGTTTTTATTAGATATTGTTATTTGGATTATATTTTTAAATAAATACGTTGTTATAATAATGGTTATTTCATGCATATTATGATTAGTTCCATGTGTTATGACATGTATATTGAGTTGTTACATTTTTTATTTATTTTTTTAATTTTTATTACTGTTATTTAGAATGTGATATATTATTATTGTATAGTATAATTTTGCATATTATGGTCAGTTCATAGTTATTCTGGAGTAAATACATGTGTTATATCATGGTTATATTGAATTAGTTATTTTTTTAAAAAACTATTGTTGTTGGTTGTAAGGGTGAGAGTGTCTTCATTTTCCCCTGTTCCATCTTTGTTTGTCTTTATTTTTTCTTTACTGCTGTTGTTGTTAGTTCTAAGGGTGAGATAGTCTTTCTTTTCCCCTGTTCGATCCTTGTTTGTCTCGGTGAAGCTTCTTCCTCCATACTATTGAATTCTAATCTATAATAATCTGTTACTTCTCTATCTTCCTCCTTTTTTTTTTTTTTTTTTGCTTTCTTTCTCTTTTGTGTTTCTTTCCAGGGTGTCTCCGGTGTAGGGCTTATCTCTGGTCTCTTGGGCATGGTTTGTGTTTTCCCTGGTTCTTACTGTGCTAGGTCTTTTTCTCGCTGTGTTTTTTCCTGTGTCGTTAAAGTTTCTTGTGATTTTTCCGTCCCTTTCTGGGTGTTCTTTTCCGGCATGATTGTAAATACGCTTTTATACAACGGTGTTTCAGATGGTTGCGTGTTTCCCATTCTAGTTGTTTCTTGTACTTTACATTTTTGTGGGCTGTGTCCTACTTCTCCACATTTAAAGCATTTCCTGTAGTGGATACACCCTCTGTACCACGATTTGGCCCTAAAGCCATGCACGTAGAAAGAGGGTGTGATCCTCTCCTCCATTCTTTTTCCACCGAGAAAATCCTGGCGCCCGTTTGTATATTCCGATAGTCACTATACGTCGCCATTTTAGCTTCTTTAATTTCTATGTTGAACTTCTCCTTCATTCTCATCGCGGTCGCTTCTATTGGTATTTTTGCTGGCACTCCTGATACGTGTACGTCTACGTACTTGATTTTCATTTCTCTCTCTATGCCTGGTGCCGCTCTTATCTTCGCCATTTGGTTTCCAATTTTTATCTCCTTTCCTAGCCAAATCGCGTTTCCTATCTTTTTTGGGTTGTATAGTATATCTTCCCTGTCCCGCATACGTGAGGGTTTCAATATCTTCCAAATTAATTTGAAGCTTCTGTAAGGATTCCAGCTCTTCTCCATATGTTGTTTCAGCTGGGCCTGTATTTCTTGGGTACTTGGGCGTCTGCTCACCACGAGCTTCTTGTTCTGCGCGGTCCTCACGACTTTCGTCTCGAAATATTTTTGTAGCGATGTCATATTTAACTTTCAATATTGTCCAATAATATTTTCTTTTTCTGTCAGTATTCTATACCTTCAGCTCATTTCATTGTTTACTTCTTTTCTTCTTGAAATCTCATTTCACATAGTCGGCATCCAGCGCTTTTACATACATTTCTTCAGTCCTGACATAGTTGTACTTGTTCACTTCGCAAACAGACACTGAATTATACACATTCGGCTATGTACGAGTGGAATATATGTACATATCGAATATTACATTATCCTCGTGTGCGGCACTACGGCCATGTACGAGTAATATGTACATATCGTTCGTTAGTTAAATTAACGACGTGTGCGGCCATTCGGCCATTTACGTCGAAAGTGTGTACATATCGTTTCTTGCATTAAAGTCAGGTACGCCCATTCGGGGATGTACGACTATTTACCCCCACAGCGTGCGAAGCACGCATAGGGGGGTTCGTTTTAGTCAGGTGTGTTGACAGTTTGCAACACACCTGACAATTTACTAATTTAGTACACCCCTCCAGCGCAGCATGGTTCCCCACAATTAAGGGGGTTAATTGAATGCGCGCTATTGGAGGATGTGTACAATTTACACACCCCAGAAGGATGTGTATGTTTTAATTTTGAAATTTTGAATAATACCTGTACATAGGATTAGCACCACAATGTTTACAGGTATACAGGTGTGCGCAAGCGCACTTACAGAATTGTTTCAAGGGCTCAGTCTGGAGTGGCAGGCAGCACGGACTAGGCGAGCGAAGGCGCAAAGCGTGACGGGGAGCTGAAACGCCAGGAACATACATGATCAAATTCTGCCCAGTTAGCTAAGTCGGGCTGTCCCTAATACCAATAATGTGTAAACCACATATCTAATTATGTCAATTCTTTCGAGTTTCGAATTTTGTTTTTATTTAATTCCGTATAATTTTGAATTTTGCGTACATAGTGTACATATTTTGTCCAAAAAAATACCAATAAACGAGTACAAGTCACTCATATAATTTTTGTATCACCCACAGATAATAATTTGGAGATTATATTTTTGACGGTGGTTCGAAATAGATCAAATTTGTGCTATAAAGAGTATAATCAAAAAGGGTTTTCAAAAATTCGAAAGGAAAACCCTGTAACAGTCAGGCAATTTTGACCAGTCTGCTTGGTGGGGGGAGCCTCTCCATATTCGGTCTGCTCTACGGTTCCCCCCCCCTCTTCTGACAGCAGGCTGGTTCGATTCCGGCTGTCGACAGCAAATCGTCTGAAGAAGGGCTGTTGGTATCGCCTGTCTCTTTTTTGGTGGGCGCTCGGCGTCCTCCCTGCTCCTTCTTGTATCAATACCAGGCTTAGCAGGCTACACCTGCTGCGTCGGGGTACTTCCGGCGGGTCTTTGCCAGTCCTTTGTACTCCTCGACTCGGCTACGGCTCTAAGACGGTGCTTTGGTGGTGGGGGTCGGTTGGTCTCAACTGTGCCGCACTGCCACGTTTCAGCAAGTATGCCCCTGGCTTCCTGTATACAGTAGCAGGCTGGTCATTACTTGCACGTGGCAGCACGTACCATAACACAGGTGACCCCCTCCCCTTCATCCTACCACAGCAGGTGTCGGCGGTATCAGGGACGATCTGACTTGCTGGACAGCTGGCTCCTGACTGGAATGGAATGGAACATACGTTCGTTCGTTTGATTAACGACGTGTGCGGCCATTCGGCCATTTACGTCGAAAAAAATGGAACATAGACTTCACGTTATAATAAGTACTATACTATATTTCTTAGTTTATGGTGTAGGTAAATTGGCATACTTGCGTGTATCTAAAAACAGATTGCAATCGAGGGAGATAACTCATTTGCGCCATATTTTCACCAAGCTGGTGTGCGTTAATAAAAGCTAATCATAACTATAGTAGTATGGTAGATAGGCCTTTCTCGAAAACAAAAGTATGATTTTTCAGGTGAGGCTGAGCGTAAGCGAGACCGAGACTGAGAAATCATGCACGTGTTTTCGGAACGGCCTTTCTACATACTACTCGCGCAACCTTAAGGTCACAAGTCCAACGCCTTAACCACTAAGCCACCGCAGCTTCTTTGGGTGGGGATCTCAATGGTTTCCAAATCATAGTTCCAGGGCGGGGTCCCAAGGGAATAAGGATAGACCCATTAATCCGTTCTAACTCCCATCGTATGCCACGTAAGTGTATATATTTTAAGTAAGAGTGTATATTTTAATGATGCGGCTGTTAAAAGTTTCTAAGTTATGATATAGGGCTTAGTTCACAGCGGCAGGGAGAGATCCATGGACAATGCTAGTTGTATAAATGACTTGTGTTTTTAATGCCAAGAAAGTGATTTTATATCTATAAACCTGATTCAGACCAGGATATATATATATATATATATATATATATATATATATATATATATATATATATATATATATATATATAGTCTACGAAAATACAAAATACAAGTGACACCAGCATGAATAGAAAAAGTAGCAACTAGCTTACCCCTTTACAGTTCTAATACTTGAGTCAATTTGCTTTCACAAGCTGACATATATCAATTACCCAGGTGAGCGATATTAGGCCCACTTGGGCCTTTTGTTTAGTAACTTGCTGAAGAAAAAATATTTGCCAAAAATTAAATTTAACATTGTTATCATCATTCAAATGATGAATAGGCCAGTGTTACCCTGCAAAGAAAGGTTTAATCCCAGGTGTGTATTAATGGGTTTTGATGAAGCTGAGCACATTTAAAACTTGTTTCGTCCTATTTGTGTAGAAATGGGTTTAAATGAAGCTGAGCAGATTTCAAACATGTTTAGTCCTGGTTGTATAGGACTCGCTTTCGATGAAGCTGAGCAGATTTCAAACTTGCCTTGTCCTGGTTGTGTAGTACTGGGTTTTTGTGGGACTGGGTTTGGATGAAACTGAGCAGATTTCAAACTTGCTTTGTCCAGGATGTGTATGGCTGGGTTTTAGTAAAGCCGAATAGAGTTCAAACTTGCTTTGTCCTGGGTGTGTCAGACTGGGTTTTAATTAAGATGAGCAGGTTTCAAACTTGCTTCGTCCTGATTTTGTAGGATTGAATTTTGATGAAGTTGAGCATATTTCAAATTGCTTTGTTGAGGATCTGTATGACTGGGTTTTAATCAAGCTGCGCAGATTTCAAACTTTGTTTTATCCTCTTTGTATACTAGTGGATTCTGATGAAGCTGGGCAGATTTAAAATTGCCTTTTCCCGGTTTTGTAGGACTGTGTTTGTGTGGAACATGGTTTTGATGAAGCTGAGCAGATGTCAAACTTGTTTTGTCCAGGTTGTATAGGACTGGGTTTGTGTGGGATTGGTTTTTAATGAAGCTGAGCAGATTTCAAACTTATTTCGTCATGGTTGTATAGGACTAGGTTTTTAATGAAGCTGAGTAACTTTCAAACTTGCTTTGTCCTGGTTGTTTAGGACAGTGTTTAATGAAGCTGAACAGATTTCACATTTGCTTTGTCCTGGAAGTGTAGGACTGGGTTTTATGAAGCTGAACAGATGTAACACTTGCTATGTCTTGGTTGTATAACTGTAATGATCCGAAACTTTTCCAATGACTTATGAAAGTAAAACATCGACATAAGTTGTGATATAAACCTTTATTAATAAAGAATACAGACATTTCATGATAGACACGTACAGCAATACGTAATGTATACTGGCTTTTTATTTGCTTATAGTCACAGCCGCTGTTGACTATGAAGTACAAGTTATGCTGAAAAATAGTAGGGAAGCTACTTAGATTTGTACAAAATGGACCATAATTGGTATTTCTTTCTGTCATCTTTTTTTTAAAACAACCTGGTTCAGACCAGGGACTAGTGGAAATTTCACATTGACTGTAGGCTTGACCACTGACATTTACACGTAAGTCGTTATTTGAGCAAAGATTAACTTCGAAATCTTTTATTTAAAGAAACATCCGATGGACTAAAACTATTCGTCATAAATGTATTCAAAATGCACTTACTATTAATAAGTGATTACATAAATAACATCAACTTGTCATCAACAAGAAAACTGCAGCAAAACTGCGTGAAAATGTTTGAATTCTTATATGCTTATCAATACAACTTAAGTTACATTTGTAATAGTATTTGATAATTAGTTAAATTTTGGCTGGTATAGTGTCTTGTTTTCTTTACAAATATCACATAAAACGTGCACATAAGTCAGACTCAGATTTAGCTCATTAAATAGACGGAAAACCAATAGCAGTAACAAAGCTTATAGAGCACAAATGACTTGCATTGTGTCACGTCATATGCATACAGTGTTTTCACTGACACTGCGCGATGTCATGTAGATTTCTTGTAAGAAACACTTCGTTCAATCAGGTGAAAATATTTTTCTTTTTTCTTTTTTATTTTATAAGTGAGTAGCATCTCTAGGCTAAATAGGTTGTAAACATTCAGTCTTTTGGCGAATTGTTGAAAATTTTTAAATGATCTGATTTTGCACTGTCATTTTAAATGCGTTGGTTTATGCTTTTAAGTGTGATTTTATGGTACACTTACATTCACAGCAATCTAATGATTAATGACATCAGAAACTGGTTTGACTTCATTTAGTAAAAACGAAAACCGGTATAGCACGTCGCAGCAGTGACTGGCTTTGCCGACCGCCGCCAGCCGAAGGTCGGTGATTTACTAAAAATACCCAAACTCTAGCGACCGATAGCGTATCCCTATAGGTTATATTCATGGTTATTACCGTATACACTATCATATTGATGCCCATAACCTGTTGTAAAGCTTGCTGGCACGGAACTAGAGAGGGGAGAGTTTCATGTTTGTTTTAACAGAAACCGACATATCATCATATCTTTTTAGACCTTTAGGAAGACTTGACCAGATAAATCCTATCAGAAGTTTTTTTTTGTTCTTCTGCACCGTGAAATGTGAAAATGTGGCCACAACAGATTGCTTTTGCTTTAATAATGCAGATCTTTGAAAGACACCAGCACGTACCAGGTCTCATGTCAGTTAAAGCAATATTTGGTCCTTATAACGCAAGACATTATTTGAACTGTAGAGTGATTGTTTTTTGTGGAGCTCACGCAGGTGGAAAAGCAAGACCACAGGCCTTTGAAACTCTATCACTGTAGTAAGAAAATCCAGGATATCTGAGTATCTGAAAAAAAAGAAAGAAAGAAAGAAACAAAATCCTATACAGATATATATAAAGGCAAGGTTGGCAACCAATTGTCTAGGTGGGTGGGGGTGAAGGATAAGAATTGTTTTTTTTTCTGTGCCATTCAAAATATTTTGAAAAAATCCTACCTTGCCTAAAAGAATGAGTGCTAATCATCTGTCCTCCATTATAGCCTGTACTGTAAGGGCGGTAGTTCCAAAGTAATCTATATGAAATCACTGCTGAAACAACTTGAGAAAATTCAGTGTGACTCCATTTTCAAGGTCAAGGTCGCGTGTACACTACAGTATAGTCAGTGAGTATTTCAATCAGAAATGTTTTATATACAAAAAATATAAACACTGAAATCTTTCTTTATTTACAAATCTGTAAAGTCATTACTCACACTCGGTTCTCATCTTCGTAAGCAAAATTCAAAATTCCCGCTAAACAATGTATGAAACCTGAATTATCTCCCTTTGCTATTTACACATGACCACGTTCACAACAATACATCAAAACAAATAAAAACAGGTTTCATTTTATTCTGAGTAATGAATTTACAGATTCTGACATGTTCTTGTTACAGTGATAGAATTTCAAAGGCCTGTGGCGAGACATCGCAGTCACTTTTCTGTGAAACACACAATCATTTGCCCCATTGACCTTGCGGTCAAGGCCAAGTAGTTTACAGCAGTGATTTGAGCGTGGGCTCGACCTGCAGGTCCAAACCTTCTTGTTTGTATGCCCCCGTTGCGTACGTCCGTACGTTTGTCCCGAATCCGTTATAGCGCAATAGCACATACGCACACGCACACACACTCACACACACGCAGACTTAAACTTAGAGCCATGAAAGTTTCCACAATTTATCTTAGTCATAGGTATACGACATGATTGCATTTTTAGGCTACTACATACAAAATTTTTAATACTTTTTAATACATGTTTGAACTGTTGGATAAGAGCCTTCTTAACACGATTATGCAACAGCCACTGTATGTTGACAAATGAAATTGTGTATTGTTACGGCATTATGTATTATCTTTAAATTATAATAGTTTTCATTTGGGTTTATAATCATTGTATTATAATTCCTTAGTTCAGTAGCCTACGCTATTTGTAAAGTACAATGTACTTCAACATATTTACATGAGTCATGCTATGTCCTGGGAAAATCAATAATTATGTCGGTCAGCTTAACTCACAATGAAGAAATCACGTGGTAGCGCGTGCAGATTTTATGACCTGAATCCTATGTCAATATCTTGTTGATTTGTAATAAGGTATTTTAATTGTAGTGCAAAGGCACTACAAGCAGTAACATGCGCGACCTAGTTTCTGATTGGTTAAAAAAGATTGTTGACAGAACTCATTCTAAGTCGCAGTATTAGAAGTTTAAATTCTCTTTTACGCCGTAAGAGACTATATAATGCCAATATACCCACTGAATGGGCATTCTTTGCAGTTCTCCAGAATCATAAGGTTATTGAGGAAGATTATTATTGTGTGTAAAAAATCAGCTGGTGAAAATCTATTATCTACATAGTACATTTTGGATTAAAGTACTATTCTTCAAGGAACTTAACAATATTCTACATTCACAGAAGTTTACCTGGGATTAATAACATTTGGATTTAAAACTGTGTTTCTTGTGGCACATCAACACATTAGTGACTTCATTCGGAATACTTTGGATTAACTTCCGGATTATCAAAATTCAATAGAACATTTAGGATTATTTAGAAATTTCTAAACTGTAAGTTATTTTTAATTCTTTCACTTTGTTTGTTTGAAATATTTAATATTTTAGGAAATTAAATTTATATTTTAGAAATTGTGAAAGCTTGTTTGAGTCGTTCTTTCTTTTGTTACTATTTCTAATCCCTAGACGTAACAGTATACATACTTGTATTCATGCATAGATGGCCTGCTTCGAATTTTAGGCCACTTTAGCGGTTCTTCCTTTTTACACATTTTTAAACTTGTTGGACTTAACCACAAAAATTTTTTTTTTAGGACGTATAAGCAAAATCTACATGAAGGAGACAACTGAAATTTGCATACAGCACTCTTATATGTAGATGACCTGATTAGATTTTGATGGTATTATAGTCATTTTTCAGATTTTTCTAAATTTTGTAATTTTTGGAATGCAGACTATTAGGTCTACGGTTCAGGCATTCGTGTTTTACAAACACAAATCTAGTTATAGTAGTGATATAATGGAGAATCATAAGCGTACCAAGTTTCGCAGGTAATAAGTTATGAGATATGGAGTGCAGAGTAATGCATTGTTCACGGTGACCTACTTTTATTTCGAGCACTGAATTACAGCTTTGGGTGCACACATATATAAAGCTTTGGTAAGTTTCCTAAATTTGTTCAAAATATAGATCGGAAAAGCCGTTACTAGGACTTAAGATGTGGTTAAACGAGACCTTTATTTTAAACAAAATATGTACACTTCGACGAAACGAAATCTATCTTTCAATCCGATGACAGACGAACGAGGGTGGACGAATTATTTACTTCACTTACAAAAGGGACATCGAGACACTTTTGTGTTGGCAAGCTAATCAAAAAATATTTTAATACTTATTTTTAGCATACCTGGCTGAAGGTCATGTCAGTTTAATATATGGCCCCGTGCATCGTCCGTTCGCCAACATTTTTAAACCTTGTTCTCAAAACCTTCAGGGGCAGTTTCAGCTAAATTTTATATATAAAAAAAAAAGCATTCAGACATAAAGACCTTTCAAATTTGTACAAATTATGCAAGTTCGCCATAAATTAATGTTAAACCAAATATCACCTGTCAAGAATGGAAGGTATATATGTACTTTTGTCGCTTTCTGAAGTTCTTATCTGTCAAATTATGGGTCATTATCTGCGCACTCTTTAATAAGTCTCTTCGTGCGAGAGTGATTGTATCCTTGGAGCTACGCATTGATAACTTCAAACGTTGACTTTTTTTTCCTGCTGCACCGTTTGAGAGTGAATCAAAACTTTGGTTTCTCACCGTGTGATCGAAATATATTTACTTAAGCACAACAATTGTTGAGAATTTCAATGGGTCTTGTATGAGAGGGGGCCGGGGCTGATTGGATAGGAGTATAAGAGATAAGCACGATATGTCGATACGTGTCTGTACCACAGATTTCTATGGTTTATAATTCGAAATCAACATATGTTGACACCAATTTTAGGATCACCAAATGGGATTAAAAACGTGATCGGCGCGTGCTTATATAATTCACACGTTTGACAGTTGTGTACTCTCCGACCTGCAGTGAAATATATAAAGAGTACAAATAATATGGCGAATAACAGTCCTTTCAAGTGCACTGGATCCAGCAAGGGATCGCATGTGTCAGGGATTGATTAAGATAAACTGAATAAACTGACAACCAATTAATTTGCACAGCATCAGCAGTCGAGTTGAAGTCAACTAGACGACACATCTGACATTTTCAAGATGTAATTCCCGTTGAAATAGTTATGTAAAGTTGTGTAATTTCAACGCTCTTTGTCTTTATTATTTGTCTCGTCTCTGTTTTGTGTGTGACTTTGAAAAAGACTCCATGAGAGCCGAAAGCGCTATATATATATATATATCGAGGATTGAAACTAGATTTGGTATGAGGCTTAGTTATGTTAGACCGATCTAAATCGAGTTCGATTTTTCACCTTTGTCCGTCATCAAAATTTGACGCGTTATCGCTTGACTTAAAAATATGCGTTTGCATTGTTTTGTTTCCGCTCAGTAACTTTTGAAGGATTTCAAAGATTGGAATCAAATTCAGTATGAGGTTGAATATCAAGAAGATCTAGGTTAAGTTAAGTTTTCACCTTCTTCCGTCACAACTGAATTGACTTATGACCCTTATTGGACTTAGAAGTTTGTCCTTGCATCTTGATTAGATTTTTTTTCCTCAATTACACCATAATGGCGGGGGCGTTCGTGTCGCTTGGACACATTCCTGTTTAAATGCATACTACTTACAGCTGCGGCATCTTGATTTGTTCCTGTCCGTCCGTTAGCACGACTGAGCAAAAACTACTTAATGGGAGTCCTCGGTTAACAAAAAAAATATGCCTTGGGTGGATCTGCATGTATGTATGTATGTAGTAGCGTTTTGCGGCACCTAAGCACAATAGTGGCTATATGTTGCCAACTAGAGGTCAAGTTCGAAAAATTTTAAAATTTATTACACAAAAATTTAGGAAGATAAACTCTTCCAAAGAAATGTAACATAAAGATGTTAAAATTCGGAAAAATGTATATAAAATAAAAGATACAAGTAACACAAATAAAATCCTTAAGACACGTGCTTCCTAGGGTGGACAATTCGTCATGTAACTTGAAAACAATGACAATAACTATATAATCTTACGTCATATGACGTCGGCGCGAGGAAATGGTGCCTGCTGAAACAGGTGTCATGACTGTAGCCAGGTATTGTAAACCGGAGTCTTGGGGAAAAACATACTGTTCTAAAATAAATCCATGTAATTAACCAATCAGAACTCGAGAATTTATTATATAATATACTGATGAACTTTGTTTCTCTCCATACGATAAAGTTATCTCAGTCAGTTCTGCAGCAAATTTCAGTAAACTGTATAATTTACAATTTTTCAACATATATATATATATATATATATATATATATATATATATATATATATATATATATATATATATATGAGTTGCAGTTAACATTGCTTTTAATAATAATAATAACTGACCACTTTCCAGGAAGACGGACGTTTACGATCGTTAGCTCCACACCGCTTGCAAAACAGGCTTAAGGTCTCACTGGACAGTTTTTTTGGTGAATTTTCATCAGCCAAAGACAGATTGCAGAAAATTGAGAATATTTTCTACATTAAAGATACAAATAAAAACTAACCAGTGATTTTTGTGGAAAGCATGCTTGTCAGATTTTAATTAAGGTATTCAGGTAATAATAATAATAATAATAATAATAATTATTATTATTATTATTATTATTATTATTATTATACAGACAAGTAAAGTTTTTCACGAGTAACTGTTATTCTTCGTAAGCGATGCAAAGTACATATCATAAAAGCTTACATTTTTATTTTTCCATTGAGGTTGCCTTCTGGCTAAATGTTTAAAAATTAGCAGCGCTTAATTGCTGGCCTTTAAGGGCAGAGCTCTCGTTATCAGTATTAAATTCAGTTGGCCATAGATCGAGGTCAAGTTCATAAGATTAGGCAGATACATCTTGGTCTCTTCTGGCCATCATACAAAGAACACGTGATGCCCAATATTTAAAGGTCAAAGTCAAGGTTACACGATATTGTAAAGTCGCTTTCGTTTCCTGCAAAAACACATTCAAGTAAAAGATCACACGCCCCATTAAGAATAACTGTTAATTATTCACATCAAAGCGTGATGACCTATGTTATAGAACTAGATAGTTAGATTTGATGCACTGACCGATCTTATACATGTACAGACCAAGAAGTTGTGTGTGTGTGTATATATATATATATATATATATATATATATATATATATATATATATATATATATATACACACACACACACACACACACACACACAGATAGAGTTAGAAGGCATGAAAGATGAGTTCATATATATATGTCACAAACAGTTTCCCCAGTGTTTCCTGGCCTGGGATGTAGCCTCAGGGTTATAGTTGGAAACTATTGACATCCTCACTCTACACATTTACTCAGGATAAAAGAACAAATAAACAGGTGCATACTACAAGCATCCCTGAGAAGAGATGTTGTGAGTGGAGGTGTTGCCCTTGGGTTATATGTACCGCCCTACTACCCCCCCCCCCCCGATTAATACCATCTAACATCCCTTCCAGTCTCCCATTATTTTTCTTCAAAACAGTGTCTTTTTCTTATATCATAACCCATGTTGCATCACAGATTGATCACAACAAGTGTACGCCTGGTTGCATTAGCTCGCGCTCATGCACACACACCTGCTGGCACGAGCGCATACACACTTACAAACTTCTGCTCTCAAGGCTGCTATTTTGAAAATATCTAAGCTTTTTTAATGGTTGAATGAAAACATGAGAAAAATAAATCTTTAGTTCCTTTGATGTCACGTTACTTTCTAAAGACTTTAAAAAATAATGCGGTTCATATATAAAAAATTGACTCTATACTGGACTTTACTCTTGTAACCGTTCTGTTTTATTTTATATACTTTTTAAAGAACTGTGGCAACTTTTACCGTGTATCTTGTTCGATAAAATAGTTACTTTTATATGGAAGAATTTTTCTTCCTGAGGATTTTAGCAATTTTTAATCCTTGTATTTTCACAGCATTTTAAAGATATTTGCCTTTTATCTTGAAGAGCAAAGTATTTACTTTAATTTGGAATAGTTTATCTCCCTAAAGTTTTCGCCAGTGTTCCCTTTATATTTTTTAAAACTAAACTTTTAAATGGCCCTATATAGACAGGATTGTGCTGACATGCCGTTCAGCCCTATACGTACGTACATATTGTATTTTATTCTGCCGTCTTTATTGTCTTGTCTAACTTTGAAGATGTGTAACACACGAGTTCCCAATATAGTACCGTCAAATTTTAATAGCCTTCGTTGAAAAAGGAAAAATTATGAGCATATATATATATATATATATATATATATATATATATATATATATATATATATATATATATATAGAGAGAGAGAGAGAGAGAGAGAGAGAGAGAGAGAGAGAGAGAGAGAGAGAATTACAAATAATCACCAAACAGAGCGGAAAGTGCTATCCCTGGATTCTACATGAGAATGCTTGATAACATTAATTTTTAATAACGGAATTTTAAAGTACGAATAAATAATATTATCATACAGGTAAGAGAATTTTAATTCATATATAAATATATGTATACATATATATATATATATATATATATATATATATATATATATATATATATATATATATATATATATATATTACACATTTATAAACATATGTTGTCGTCGTAGGCTACATTCTGACATATCATGCTATTAAATCGACACATTGCCCGTGCCAATCTTGTCAGTCATATAGGAATTACAATAAATCGCTGACCAATCCAATCACCAGTTATGTGTGACTCCTGGCTTAATTGTATCCTCAATGTAATATTTCCAGCGGTTGAACACGAGCGGGTATAATAATGTTGTTTTCACCATAAAACGTCTAAAATTTCCAATCAGTCATGGTAATTTCGATCTTTTTTTCCAGTTTTGATGAAAATTTGAACATTTTTGAAAAGTTATGTGCCTTTGACAAGTAACTTTATGAAAAGAGACATCCGCACCCCATTTTTAAAGGAATGGTTATGCTAAGAGTTGGCGTAGCATTCCTCATTTTTCCGTGGGGTAGTCTGGATGGCAAATACATATTATAAATGACTACTGTGTTACATAGACTAATAAACACATATATTTTTTTTCTCGATATTACATTATGTACTAACACCTCATTATATAATTTATGACGTTATGACGTCAAATAAGGCGGAGTCTTAATGTCTGAGGCATCCGAATGTAGTTCAGAGTCATTTCACTATACTATGTAAATGTTGCAATTTTTTTAAATACAATCAGCGCTTTTCGTCACATGATAAAATAATCCTACATATGTGCTAATTTTCAATCAAATTTATGAAACACGTTGAAAAATTTAAATCTTTTGCTCAGTAATTCTCGTTACAAAGTGTACAAATTAAACTCGTTTCTTAACATGAAGCCCAAGCGGGTCTGAGATCGCTCTTCTGTCTGACATCTGCTTAATAGCCACATGCAACAGCAGTTGGCCATGAAATCTGAGTCAGTGGGTTGCTTTCTGTAGAAATTTCTGTAAATGCTGTTAATTGCAAATGAAAACAATTGTTCAAGGATTTATCAATAGTTTGTTTGTTTGTTTTTGTTTTTTGTTACATCTTCATTCACACTGGATGCCACATCAGATAATTTCTCCAATATTGGAAGGCTTTTATGCCATGGTGCTTTACGTCCAAATCTAGGTAAATTCTTGTCAGCAATTTGTTTACATTTTTAAAAATTATTTTTATTAAATAGATAAAGTGGTTTATATTTTTTTCTGTTTTTAGTAACGTAAGCCATATTTGATTGCGGATCGGCATCATTCGTATGAATTTGAAAGACTTTTATCGGCATAATTCGTATACATTCGAAAGCCCTTTATCGGCATCATTCGAATAAATTTGAAAACCCTTTATTGGCATCATTCGAATAAATTGCAAAACCCTTTATTGGCATCATTCGAATAAATTGGAAAACCCTTTATTGGCATCATTCGTATGAATTTGAAAGCCCTTTATCGGCATCATTCGAATAAATTGGAAAACCCTTTATCGGCATCATTCGTATGAATTTGAAAGCCCTTTATCGGCATCATTCGTATAAATCTGAAAGCCCTTTATCGGCATCATTCGTATGAATTTGAAAGCCCTTTATTGGCATCATTCGTATAAATTTGAAAGCCCTTTATCGGCATCATTCGTATAAATATGAAAGCCCTTTATCGGCATCATTCGTATAAATTTGAAAGCCCTTTATCGGCATCATTCGTATGAATTTGAAAGCCCTTTATCGGCATCATTCGTATGAATTTGAAAGCCCTTTATCGGCATCATTCGTATGAATTTGAAAGCCCTTTATCGGCATCATTCGTATGAATTTGAAAGCCCTTTATCGGCATCATTCGTATGAATTTGAAAGCCCTTTATCGGCATCATTCGTATGAATTTGAAAGCCCTTTATCGGCATCATTCGTATGAATTTGAAAGCCCTTTATCGGCATCATTCGTATAAATCTGAAAGCCCTTTATCGGCATCATTCGTATAAATCTGAAAGCCCTTTATGCTGGGAGGTTTGTCATCTTTGGTCAAATTCTGTTAAACAGTTTTTGAGAAGAAGTTATTGAAATGTTTTTCCTATTTTCAAAGACGGCAGTCATTCGTGATAGCAGATTGGCATTATTTGTACACATATGAAATGCCTTTATGCCACGATGCTTCTGTCAAATTTGGTCACAGTTTTTTTTTAGAAGTTTTTGAGAAGTTGTCTAAAGGTTTTTTATTTTTAGTAACGACGGTCATATCGGACAACGGATCGGGATCCATTTAATAAGTCTGAAAGCCCTAGATGCCAGAATGCTCCTTATAAAATCACGTGCATATTGGTCAAACGGTTTTTGAGAAGTTGTAAATAACAATTGTGATGGACGAAGTTCGACGTACGACGGACGAAGGCCCCCATATAATAAATTCCCTTGGGCTTAAGATAAAACTCTCATTTGAAATGAATACTCATTTAACATCCTCAAGCGGAGCTTTATACATTTTGATTTACAAAGAGGCGATAAATTTAGAGCGCAAGGGGCATATTTGCCATAAATAATGCCATCTCTCACCGTATAATTCTATATAATGATTCTCACATGATTCCCTTTCATAAACTAGGTAGGTATACAAATAGGGAGGAATATTACAGTACACTTCCTTTGAAATTAGGCTCTAGAGTGACTGAATTTGCTTCCTCATGGGAACTTACGCGAGATTGATTGATTGATTTATAGATTGATAGAACGATTCATGATCGATAATGACTGCTATTCATGGGCATTCAACTATTTGTTTCAGTACAAAGCAACGTTGTGTATATGTGTGTGTGAATCCCTCCCCCATTTCCTTGCTGGAATATATATATATATATATATATATATATATATATATATATATATATATATATATATATATATATATATATCCCCTCTGTCTTTCCATATGTCCTATTATTTTAGTAAACAACAAATTCTATGGTGGCGGGACTCCCACCCACCCAAAAAATAAACAAAAAAAAAAAAAAAAAAAAACAACAAAAAAAACCCCAATCCTGCTCAAAGGAAAATCCTTGCCCCACCCTCCCCTAAAAATGTGGCGATGCAAAGTGACACGACTGAAATATACACATATAGACAAAACATTGTGCTCTCGCAATTTTTGTTAGAGTTATTGTCCTTTTTGTCCAGCAGCCGAATGCAGTGTAAGACAGAATCTTGTTAACGCAACATCTTTTGTAGTTTTTGTTATGGATCGTTGTGAAACTTCGTACATATTATGGTCGTCATCTAAAGATGCGCATATTTACAAATATTTGTTGTCAGGCTTTTGTGTAAGAGATATTGACCTTTTTGACTTACAGATGGATGCAATATATGACATAATATTGTGAACTCAGTTCTTGCAGTTTTCAGTGGATTGTATGAAACTTAATATATATTATGGTTATCATCAGAAGCTATGCATATTAACCAGCCATTGTACTCGCACTAATTTTTGGAAGAGCTGTGCACTTCTTTTTTTTTTTTTTAAATACATTAGACTCATTTCCATCACGGGAGTAAGGGGGGATGCCGGGGGTATATGTATGTGAGCAAATTGCTCACCTTTCCTTTAGTTTTATTGCAGCTGATTTGAAATAAGCTGTTGACGTCCAAGAAATTATTCCGAGTTTCCTCTGACGTTTCCCACCCCGTGTTAGATATTTGGACAGTTATAACACAACTGTCCAAATAGGAAGTAGCAATATACACGGCAGTCGTATACGTGATTTGCAATAGTCTATATACACGATATGTATTAGATAAATATTGAGTTGAATTTATCAGTGTCCCAGACATTTCCCGTATCTTTTGCCGTCCACTGAGGTGGCCCTATGACGTCATTTATCTAGGTTAATCATGAAAGCCCTAATAGTCAAAAAGTGCATAACTCTTCTGAAAACTAATGCGAGTACAATGATTGGTCAACATGCATATCTTCTGATGTTGACCATAATATGTACTAAGTTTCACAGCAATCCACTGAAAACTGCGAGAGTACACTGAATTTTGTCATATAATGTACCAGCTTAAGTCAAAAAGGGCAATAACTCTTACAAAACTTGCGAGAGCGCAAAGATGTATAAATATTCGCATCTTTAGATGACGACTATAATATGTACGAAGTTCCACAGCGATCCATAACGATCGATCCATAAGGGACCAACCATTTAATTTTCGGGCGTGAAAGGGGGCAAGAAATTATTTTGAAAAAAAAATTCCGGCTCTTAAACAGCTTAAATAAAAAAAATCTTGCTCTGATTTATAGAAAAAAGAACATAGTATATCAATTATATCAGTTGAAGAAATTAAAGTATCTTGAAGTAACAGGAAAAAAAAAAATCCCGGCTTGAAGGAAAATTGCAGCCCCTCCCCCTGCCCCGCCACCCCCCCCCCCCCCGAAAATTAAATGGTCACAGGATTCTGTCTTACATTGTATTCAGCTGATGGACAAAAAGGGCGATAACTCAAACAAAAATTAAGATAGTAGAGTGAGTTGTCGATATGTTCATCACACACGGGGTGGGGAAAGTTCAGAATAATAGGACTGCCAATGAATCAGTCTGACATATAGCCGAGTTTTAACAATTGTGTGTTCTTGCTTCGCAAAGTAAATAGACACAGACATATAGTCAGTCGAATGTATACATACCGGTCTGAACCGACTCAGTTGTGGTTCAATCACCGGTTCCCTCCAGCAAGGTGATTAAGTTCAAAAATCACCGTGTACAACTATTTTGTATATATATATATGGAAACGTTGATGCTAATAACATTTCCCTATATTTCACATATTAACTGTCAGCTGCTTGCATAGCTCACTAAATATGTTTGACACAGTTGTAAGACTGTACCACTTGCAACATGTAAAATACACTAGAATGCTATTCAACAGAAGCTGAAGTGATAAGTCTCGAGCGCCAACAGCGAGAGTCCATTATACTACAATGGCCTACATATTGCTCGATATAGATGTGGAGACGAATGCACATGCAAATTTAGGAGCCGGTCATTGTGGCTTTTGTTATAATAAGTGACTCGCCTTGTCTATCTTCTGAGACAAACCAGTGATGAAACGTACACTTATAGACTTACAACTAGTATTGATCAGTAACTATATCGGCTGTACACGGTGACAATAGCAGTGGCATATTTAAATAGGCTGTGCTTGTTTGGATGGACAGATACACAGCATCCAGGCTTTGTGAAGGATATAGTTTGTTATTCCGCTTCGAGCTGGGAATTCAGAGGTAATATTACATGGCTACAATTTTGGATGGTTTAAGATTATTGTGCTTATCATATTATGACATTTATTATTAAAAACCTGTAAGATTTTTGCAGTTTGAACTCCACGGCGTAATGGGCCAAGGTCAGGGGTCATTTCTGGTCACTGGACCAGTTTCACGTGGTCTGTTACGTGTTAGGTTATTAACACGGATGTTATTTTACGGTCGCCTTTTGTTTTTTTTGTTTTTTTTTTTGTTTTTAAATTTTGTTTAGGCCTTCTTATTGCACTGTTGATTTTTTTCTGGATGTCTACAAGACCGTCATCTTTTGTTTATTTTAGTGTACAATAGAAACGCACAACAATATTTTGGTTGGACTAAAACCACCTTGTTATTTTGCCCGAGAGGCACTGCTGAGCAACACTGCCATGTTTGATTCAAGTTACTTGGTTAGACAAAATAATCAATAAATACCAGCGTTTGTAACTAAACCAAGCTGTTTTTCAATGGAGATGCATAAAAGAAATTTAAAAAACAATTTAACAAAAAAATAAAGTTTGAAACGTTTCTTGAAAGCTGCTTGGCACAATTGCTCCAAGTTAAATGCGTTGGGATAAGTTTTTAAAAAAAGTGTTTTCATAAAAATTGAAAAAAATAATAAAAAAAATAGCCACACTTAATTTCATTAAAATGTAGAGAGATAGTATAGAACTGCTTGTACTGCAAAACATGTTTATAGCTTCGTTTTCAGTCGGGAACAAAGCATGAGCATAAATCACCTTTGTCGGCAGCCGTCTGAGGCAATGTTGCATCATCTTACATAAATGTAATCATAACATGGCTTGTTTTGTGTTTGTTAAGTCTCACACCTTTGAAAATCTCTCACTGTAGTAAGAAAATGTCAGAAAATATAAGAAGAGAAAAAAAAAAAAAAAAAAAAAAAAAAAAGAGAAAATATCTCTCTAGGATTTTGTATTAGTTTTTTTTTACAAAAAAATCTTTTTCTGACATTTTCTTACTACAGTGATGAAGTTTCAAAGGCCTGTGGTTACATGAACACAGTTTTCCTATACATTTTGACAGAAATATTATGTGATAAATACTTTGTGTGAAGCATATCTGATATTATACCGCAAAACAAAAATGATACAAGACTGTTTTAATCATCAAGACATTAATTATGCCTTTTAGAATGTGTTAAACAGTTTAGTGACCAGGACTAACTCAGGCTGCATTCAATTATATGACTCTGTTTGAGTCAGTGTCCTTACAGTCATCAAGTAATATCAATTAAGATGTGCATGAAACAGCCAGAACTTGCCCAGAAAGCATAGTTTATTTTGTTACGACTCAATGGTGTAAGAAAAATGTAACAGAAAGAAAGTGAAACCAACAAATCAAGTAAAAATCAACAAGCAATTTATTTCTAGATAATTAAAATGAAAATCAAAAGACACTTGCAGTAACGTGAATTAAAGTCCAAATAATCCAATAATCCTAAGTGTCCTAATCATAAGTCCTAAATATAGAATGTTCCGAGTGAATTACTGTATCCTTGAATGTGCTGATGTGCCAATAGTCTTTAATGTCTGGATGTGCCAGTAGTCTTTACTGTGCTGATGTGTTAAAATGAAGTACTCCAGAATATCTTTGAATAAGTTCACATAAATCCCAAAATCATCAATTCAACAGCCAAAATCCAAAAGTCTATGAGCACTATAATCCAATGAATATTTTAAATAATTCCCCACTCTGAATTTGGAATGATTTTTCACAACTGTAATGACTCTTTGGAGACTGATGGTAAGGTCGAAACTAAAAACTGTCCACTAAACATGGTGTATATAAAGATAGATCACATGACAGAATGTTCTAGAAAATTATATGGTGTATGTGACTTTTAACACATAACTCTAAAGGAAATTCTAGTTTTATCTGTAAACAAAATCAACCCTGACCTCAAATGAAATAAACAACTTGTTTACCAAAACCGTCCATGAATTCAAATACTAAGTAAACAACCTAATACAAGGACAATAGCTAAACATGTGAACCTTATTCATAACATTAAGGTTTGAGCAAATATTAAAGTCAAGAAACGTTTATAATTCCTAAAATATATATGATATTATATAAACATAATACATAGCCATTTTTATTAAATTGTGCAATAATAAAACATGGTCTGTGCTTGCGACGGGAGCAACATGCTGACTGCTTTGGACTCTGTGCTTAAAATAAATTGTTTTGTTCATACTTTAGATATATTTTTATTTTTGATTGTATTCGTTGCTAGATTTACATCACCTTTGAAATTGCTAGATGCCTAGCTTTTTACCTGATTTACATGCTCAAAGTACTTTGGTACTATTCAGCATATATGTAAAAGACTTGGGGAAGGACCATTTAATTTTAATGGGGGGAGGTCCCGGCATAATAGGAGAGACAGTAAAGGTTGCCTGCAACAAAAATATATATTTTGTCTTTGCAAAATGCGCAGCTATTTTAATCAAATTTATAAGTAGATTTTCAATATAAAATCCATTGATTTTGTCATCCAAAAAGCATCGTTTATGCCAAATACAAGAATTGCAATTTCCATATACACTGTATTCTTAATCGAGTTGACTCTTTTCCAGTTTGTTAAGCTTATACAGTTATTTGAGGTATACATGTATACTGTTTTTTTAAGTCCATTTTTGTAAATACTTGTATTTAACATAGCAGCTGCAGCAATACAGTGACTGATTCATTTCTAGCAACAGAGTAATGTCAAACAAGTGACATGCATATACATGTATAGGCTGAAGAAAAGCCAAATCCATTTACTGCACCTGCATTATATCTAGCTGGGGATAACTTTGCTGGGAACATGCAGGTTTGTGAAGAAGTTAAATTGTCCGTTTCAAAGGCTTTGAAATTGCTATGGTGGGTGGAGCAGTGCTGCATCAGCCAGTCAGCAAGCTTGATTCATAGGGTATGCCTGTTTGAAGATTGAGTAGTCATGGGAAATGTATGTACGAAACAAATTCCTACATCGATGGTATCGTCATTGATGTGGTTGAGCTGTAATGGCCACAAGGCTAAATTGGAAAGCGATTCATTTAGCATGTACTGAGTGCTTGGAAACAAGCCGCAGCAAAATGTGGTGTGGTCGACATTCTGTTTGATGTGTTGTTGCTGCACATGTATTTTTGTACAGAGAAAGGAAAAAAAGTGCTTTTTAAACCATAGTAGACCACTATAATTTTTTACCTGCCAACCTAAACATAATTTTCTTATATACCAAAAACCTCACATTTTTAATATTGTGACTGCTCCTGATTTGGTTTTATTTGTTGAATCTACATGTACTTGGTTCTTCTAGCATCATAATTTAGGTGCTTTCAAATTAACATCTGTTAGACGTAGATCAGACCTCTAAGTCTTTTTGCCTGATCAACAAAAATGGCTATTTGGCAAGTGATGCACTAATTATTAGGGCTGGGTATTGCCAGAAAGTTTGGGTTGTGATATATTGTGATTCAGGACAGTGTTTTGTGATGCATATTGCAATATATTGGGAAAATCTGTAGAAAGTGCAAAATGATATTAAAGAGTGGAAAGGAAGTTAAACTTTCATATATAACTTGAATTTCTTTTAAATCTTTCTATATCCTTAAATGGGGGCGAGTCTGAGCTACATGAGATAGACTCCTATTTAATTTGCATCTTTTTAACTTTTGCGGCTTGGATGGGATGATGTCAGTGAATGTGGACAGTCAAGCTCATTGTCCCACTTGTGAACATCTGCTCTGCAGTACATTCCCGACAAATGGCAAGGTTATGAATGAATTTTCCATCTTTCTTGGACAGTTTTAAAACAACAGAAATTGAAAGAGACAAACATTTAAAAGGAATGAAAGCTGGAGCACAAATTGTATTTGTATTGTATACTATTTGAAGAAATATTGGGGAAAAAATTCTTCATTTGCAATGTATCGAGGTAAACATACTGGCAGGATCCATACCACAGTATATCGATATACTGGTAAAACCGCATACTCCTGTTAATTATCACATGGCAAGGGAGGGGAAGTGTGTATGCCTGGGAATTAGGTCACAAAACTGCATTTTAATTCATGACATTTATTCACAGATATTGCATACTCATCATAATACATTAACTATCCATCTAATGCTGTCCATAACACATTGAAAATATAGTTGCCTTTTGTGAACACATTTTATTCCATTGAATTTCACCATGTCTATTGTCTAACTTTTGTATCATATTAAAACTCCTTCATATCCACTATATATAACTGAAGACTCCATTCACCAATTGATAGATTACAGATCTGGCTGTAATTAAAGTTCCTTTGGTCTACTCAAATTAGAGGAGGTGTTACTATGCTTCCTAAGTAACAGTTCCATATGTGTCCCATACTATCTGTACACCCAACATGTAGCTGCCTGGCTTGTGAGAACATAATTTGCAGTGCCATACGATTTGTGTGTCATGGCCACTTACTTTTTCAATTTAAATGTCCAGCTTCTTGCCTAGGACAGACCCTTACAGTAGTGTTACACGTTGCTCGAGGGTTTCCCACAATTTTTTGTCTCATGTCCCCCAAATCTTGACCTATGCCCCTCCCCATCACTTTTTCGTTAGAAAAAAAATATATTCCTACAGCTTTTTATTAGTGGATGTCCATCCATGTCTCTGTTGGCTCTAGCAATGGCCATGGTCACAAAAGGTAATAAAAACTGTAAGATGGCTATGAATATCTCTTTTAAGACAATGTATGTGGCAATGTTCAAGGTTTACGGTAGTCGGGCCGAGTTGCAATGTAAAGTGCACAGGGGCTCATATAGATGCTTACAATTTACCTATACACATGTACTATACATCTAATAATAACAAGGCCCAGGGAGGACACTTCTCTGCCTTCTTGCACAACCTATTTAAACCTGGGCGTAAGCGACACTTCACGCAGTGTAATAAATTTGGTATCGGTGTTTAGTTCAGGCATTCGACTTTTTATGCCTACACAAAGTTTAACTTACTACCACACCTTTATGCCAGTCCATTTTCCTACACTACCAGTTGACATGGTCATGATTGCGCCTGCTTAATATGCAAGTACAATGCACTGAATTTAATACTGCCCCCTTATTGGTCAACTGAAAATCAGGTTATCAGTAGGTGCAGTATGTCATTTTTGGTCGACCAATGAAAAGGCAGTATTCCATTTATTGCATTGTACTTGCATATTAAGCAGGCACAATCATGACCATGTCAACTAGCAGCATGGGAAAATGGACTAGTATTCCTTAAAGGTGTGGTAGTAAGTCAAACTTTGTGTAGGTGTAAAAAGTCGAAAATGCCTGAGCTAAACATCGGTACAAAATTTATTACGCTACATACAGTGTAGCTTGAAAAAGCAGCATTGATTCTTAGATAGGTCATGTGAGAAGGCAGAGCAGTGTCCTCCCTTGTTATTATTATATGTACATGTGTATAGGTAGATTGTAAGCAACTATTCGACCCCCTGTGGTAAAGTGTTTGGCAGCCATCAGTGTAACATATTTTCGAGGTTAAAGTCACCCCTATGGTGAGAAAGATTTAATTTATTTTGAGGTTTAAATAATGACAAAAGAGACTAAATTTATGCAAATACACAATTTGTCAGTTAATTAATGATTTGTTAGTTTGGAAAGAAAAGTAATTAAGAAAATTTAGGTATTTATTATAATAAATGCTGGTATATAATGAGTGTACACTAAAGTTAAATGAGAGCAAGATCTGGAACAGAAAATTCGATGGTGAAGCTCATTTCAAGTTAACGAGATATTCAAACATGTTAATGTTTTCAAGAGTGATTTGAGCACATGATAGAACTTTTATTGCAATAATGTAAGTGTCTAAGAAGAATATGATATTACAGCACAGAAAACAAAGTTAAGGTGGCAAAACTGTCAAAGCAAGTAAGATTATCTCATTTTTATAGCACTATTAGTATATTATGTACTAGGGGTGAAATGATACACCTGTGTGACGTTTAGATACGATTCACGATACACAGCCTACGATGCGATACATTATTGATTCTCAGTTTAAAGAATAAGAAGGCAAACGACTAATAATTATTCATGACTTCTGAAGATTAAAGTAACTGACATAGGGTAGATATTGTTTTGTATCGATTCTTCACCTCTTGTATCGATGCGTGTATCGATGTGGCAAAAGTATTGATGCATCGATATATCGATGAATCGTTTCACCCCTATTATGTACTATTTTTTTATTTTCCTTTGTCCCTCTAAAATGTTGTGTGTCCCCCAAATTTGGAGGGTGCTCTTTGGATCATATGTGCAACAGAACACTGCTTACAGGCTCTTTAGCTAACATGTCACATGTGTGACATCTTGTCATTTAACACTGCGTCTATATTATGGCAGGTATTTGTACCTACTTGCTCACATATGGAATACAGATCTACAGTACATGCATTGCAGATTATGTATTTCCCACTCAATACGGTGGATACGTACACAGGGTGCAAGGGATTAAGTGTCCACTAAGAACCGTGGATATCCACTAGGTGTGGTGGATGTTGACTAAGGCAGTATATATCCACTCCATCTAGTGGAACTTCAGCACAGATTTTATTGCAGCCATAGTGGGTTTTATGGTATCTCTCTGATTTTATTGCATTCACCCAGCTAGTTGACATACTAAACAAACAGAAGGGTGAAACCCCAACGATATAAACCGTACCATGGCAGGTGTCAATTTCATATCTTTACCAGTACAAACTATACAGTAATAACATTGTCAGTGGTATTTATCAGTGACCTGTATAGGGATACATACAGACGAACATGCGCAATGTAGAAAAAAATATGAAGTTTTACATTTCTTGAATATTCTTCCATGACAGAGCATACATGAGAAAAATTGCCTATCTGCATTGTACATCCTTGCTGATTGACTACATGTACATGTACCTGTTAGCATATACACATATGGAAATTTACATACTGTTGTGCATCAAGCAGTGACTTCAGTGTTCTTTCTCAATAAATGATATTACATAAAAGTGCTTGTTGTATTGGTTATTAATTTGTCATAGATTCCCTTTAATTTCCATACTATTTACAAGGCCCCCTTTTAAACAAATTATTGAAAGCTGGATTAAAAAACCCTGAAAAGCCAAATATTTACCACCCGAGAAAATCTTGGAGTTTTAAGGGAATGCGGTTTGTACAACTGATTTTAATAATGTTTTAAGGATTTTACATGTGTTACCTTCATCTGTTATTTTATATACAGTTTACAGAATTGTAACATCTTCACATTTTATATTTATCTTGTACTTAATTTTTTACATTTTTTTGGAAAGGTTTATCTTCGTAAATTTTTGTACTATTCATTTTTACATTTTTTTAATTTTACATTTAGTTGGCATTACAGAGGCACTTTTGTGCTGAGATGCCGTAAAACATTACTGCATACATACAAACTTATCACAAATGCATAAGACATTAATGTAAGATAGTTATCATTTATTGCATTTGTCCTTTAGGTAAGACCTGAAACAAGTTTATAGCAAGTAAACAGCTTATTTACATTTTTCAAAAATGAACATATGTCAGAGACACATGCAGCAATAATAATTTTTGGAAATGATGATAAACTTTTAAGACTAGTAATTATGATCGATAGCAATTACAAAACAAACCCCATACTATTTATAGAGTACATGCAAGATGAAGTACAAGGGATATAGTGGCATTGTATATTGACATAATACAAAAAAATATACGCAAGCTACATGTATGCTAGAAAATGTTCTTCTGTTGCTTTATCCGTACGCTTAGAAATTAACTTTGATTATTCGAGAGTATGACAATTTTTAAATGCAAAGAATTTGTCTACACTGTATTGAAGGCTGCACTCTATGAGTGGCTGTTCATGTCATCAATTTTTATGCAGCTGTTAACTTGACCAAAAATCTACTCTGTGATACTGATCATCATCTGGTTTAAATGCAGCAAATGCAATCACATAGAAGCAAAATTATTTTATATTGTTTGACAGCTTCTGTGTAGAATTATTTCAATACAAAATGCACAGAATTTATGAATTTTTGATAATTTGTTAAAATAGATAGAGATTTCACATGTACTATATTTCCTTAACCCTCCAAACCATCAGTACTCTCAATACTTTGATTTCTTTAGTGTTGTGGCATGTATCATGGAAGACATCATATTGAATACCCAGTATGTGTATTGAGCTCTCTCATGTTGATCAGTCAATTTACAGGGTTTTAAATACAAAGTAGCAAGTACTGATAGCACATTTGTGACATGTTTTATGGTGTTGCTATCTGTTTTTAACAAAAAAAATCTGTCTTAAAATTGTTGATTCCAAGAATTTTGAAAAGAAAATGCACAGTAACACAAGGTTTGAATTTTACAGATCCCGATGAGGATAAAGGTGGAAATTGCTGATTACCAAAATAACAAACAAAAAAAAAAACAGTTGATTGATATTTTTGGTAATTCCTGAAATTTTCTAGCAAATGCCTTCACAATAATGACGAAGAGCTTCTACCAATTAAAAAAAGTCTGAAAATCATTTAAAATATACAAATCAGCTGAATGCATGCACAATTCAGTCATAATTTGTGTGAGGTACAATCTTTTGCTACTTGTTAAATCATCTTGCTAACAGTTTTTTAAAGTAGGTACTGTAGCATGTTTAATTCTAGCACAGGATTTAGCTTGCTACAGGCAGAAACTCTTTCATCATCAAGAGGGAACTTGTTCAAAACACTGTTTTGGCTAGTTACATAACAATAATAACAACAACAAAAATAATAATAATAACTTTTTTCAGACAGTAAAAATCATTAAGCTAAAATTATCTGATCTCACAGGTGCATGCAATATTCTATACATGTTTACAATATTTATAACAGAAAAAGTGTATTAATTGAATATTTCACTTAAAACTTGTATAATATACATATAAGAACAAAGGAGAAACTGCAGGAATATTTGGTGAGTGATATTGTATGCTTAGCTAGTTGAAACATCCTACTTAGAACATAGTGAGATTGTCAACTTGCTTTAGTTCAAATGGTAGCTGATTCAAGCTGATCCAATTTATATAAATGACTTTTTCAGTGCATTAGTTCTTGTTTGGGTAGTTTTAAACATATGTTGATATTAAAGAGTACATAGAGGTGGTATTGCTTGTTTGGACTTAGATAAAAAGGTGTTAAATTACAAAGGGCTTTATGAACCAAAATACATCAATGATATGAAATGAAGTTTGATTAAATAATTGCTTAAATTAAACAATTAATATTAGTTTGTGTGCATGAACCCCATACTGTGCAGAAGTAGTCCATAATAGGTAATATATATAAATTGAATAGAATAGTTTCATTGCATGCATTGGCAGATATTTCTTCAGTCTTTGTAGAAATGTTAGTTTGGAAGCTAGAATGTCACAGACATAATCTGTATTATGATGTCAAGTTCATTTATCATCAACATGTACTCTAGGAGTTTATGACAGTCTACATTAGATATATATTCATCATTTACAGATGACAGAATGGGGTTTTGCAAAGAAAATCTGTTTGATGTTCCTAGTAGTTTTGCAGTTTTCTTTTGGGTATTTATATACATTCCATTGTCTTGACACCATCTACTTATATTATTAAGATCATGCTCTTGGATTGCCTTGCTGTCTTGGCCAGATGTGTGGAATGTTACAACATCTGCATATCAGTGTCAGTGTTCTCCATATGCAGTGGCAGATCATTAATGTACAAGAGAAAGAAGATAGGTCCTAGGATTGAGCCCTGAGGCACACCATATTTTATTCCATCAGAACTTGATAGAGCACTGGTTAGTTGCACTTGCTGGGTTCTGTCACTAAGATAAGATTGTATCCAGGAACTAGTTTTTTTTACTGAAATTGCAATAAAAGAACTTTTCAATTAGCATGTTATGGACAACAAAGTCAAATACCTTTAGATATAAAAAGATTGATTCTTTTATGTTTCCCATATCTATGTCTTCAGGTCATTTATCAATTATCTATATCAGCACAGTATGACATAAATGGTTGGATCAAAAGCCTGATTGGTCTTGATGTAGGAGGTTATTTGTTTGTAAGAAAGTTCTGATTTCATTTTGCTACATGTTTCTCAATAATTTTTGGAAATATTGGGTAAGATGGAAATGGGTCTGTAATTTTCTGGTGCTGATCTGACATCAAATATGGCCACCACAGCAGCCATCTTTAAAATCTTGTTATTGCTATTGTTTCTAAATGGAAAGTAATTTTGATGTGGTGTTTTCACTAAAAGACTTCTTATAATCTCTAGCTGGTCTTAAATGAAAATGAAGCCGATCCAGCATCAGGTATGGCTGTTATGAAGGCCATCATGAAAATCTTGTTATCTCTGCTTCTTCTGAACGGCTGGTCATATCAGCATGGGGTTTTTGCTGAAAGACTTTGTATGATATCTAGTTGGTCCTAAAAGCAAATGGTGTTGATCTGAAATCCACTAAAATTGCCATGGTGGCCATTTTGAAAATCTTGTTACTGCTACTTCTTCTGAACAGATGATCATATTGACATGGCGTTTTCACTAAGAGACTTCTTATGATGTCTAGTTGGTCCTAAATAAAAATGGTGCCAATATGGCCACCATGGTGGCCTTGTTGAAAGTCTTGTTGTTGCTACTCCTAGAGGGGTGATCATATCGACATGGGTTTTTTAGCAAAAGACTAATTATGATGTCGTGCTGGCCCCAACTGATTGGTGGAAATCTGTCATCCAATATGGACACCATGCCAGCCTTCTTGAAAATCTTGTTATGGCTACTCCTCCCAAAAGGAAAGTCATATTGACATGGAGTTTTCATCAGAAGATTTCTTGTAGTGTCTAGTTAGTCCTATCTGAAAATGATGCCCATCTGACACCCAATATTGCCACGATGGAGGCCATCTTGAAAATCTCGTTATTGCTACTCCGATGGTGACCAGTGACCTAGCCTTAAGTTCTAAGGCTTCCAGTGTCTTAACTGGAAGGTGGGCTCAGGTCCCCATAGAAATGCCCACATGTGATGCCCCAGCATTGAAGATAGGATGCTTAAGGGGCCAGGCAGAGAGGGGTACTGGCCACCCCTTATGCCGCTTAGCAAACTCCTGGCCCATGTTAAACCTCGAGAAAGCTCCCTGACTATGTTAAATCAGATACAGAAAATTTCCAAGAAAATGGTAAAGGCAATTGCATGAAACCTTCTCTGTAGATGATTGTCATAAAATATATCTTCATAGATTTTTCGTCCATTTTCAGAATAGGGGCTAGGGTCCATGGAATAGGGAACTTTTATGTGTAAAAGGTCAAATAGGGAAATTTTGAGTTTATTTCTATGCAGTTAATTCATAAAAATTTACAAAGAGAAGGTTCTTGAACATTTAACTAATTCAGTAGCCTCGGTTACTTTTACTCTTTAGATCCCTTGCTACTGTCATAATTGTAATATTCTAGGCAACTGCATCAGATTGTTTGAAAAGTTGTGATTGGTAATTTTTTGTTTTTTTTCTCACCCAAATTAGGAAAAATGAGGAGTTTTTGTCGTTGAAAATGGGGCCAAATTTTTGCCACAAAACACACCCAGAAAAATCCCTGATCTTACACCATTCAGTGTCACTGAGTGATGATACTATTCTTCAAACAGTTCAATTGAAACTTGTGCATATAATTATCAATACTAATATTCTGATGAAATGCAAATTGTCTGTGACAGAAATTCTGTACATTTTTTGATTAAGCAAGTTGAACTATAGTTCATTTATTCTTTGACTATATATATAGAAATTTATACCTTAGGTTTATCTCTGTATTTGAACATACATATAAACTTCCTTGAAAACCTGATCCTTTCCTATTTGGATTTGGCAATTGTATAGACTCTGAATGTGTTAACTGTTATATCATCATTATAAAACGATACTTTTATTCTTGTAAAGGGACACTTTTCTGAACATTATTGTAGCTATAAAAAGCATTTTATATCACACAAGTATTGATTTACTTTCCTTGTTCCCTTTCACCCTAGAAAAAGCCAACAAGATAAGAAGAAAAAAAATGGGAATGTATCAAAGAGATTATTGACAGAATTTTATTTTCTCTATGCTGCTTGGTTGTTTATGTAATACATGTATAATGTACTGTACTGTATGTTGAGAAAAGAAAGCCAATAAAAAAACAAGCCTGAAAAATCTTTGTGGATGGTTTGCTCTTGTCTAGGAAGAACCTGATAAGGTTTGGGGTCAAAGGTCATTGATTGAAAGAAGAAAAATGGTTTCTGCACAATAACTAGAGTTCTCCATCATCTATAGATGCCAAAACTTGTGGATGGTTTGCACTTCCAGTAAGAAAGAAGCCTGTCAATTTTGGTGTCAAAGGTCAAGGTCACAAACTGAAAGAAGAAAAATGCTTTGTGCGCAAAAATTTCAGTTAGCAACCATGTACCTTCACCAAAATTAGTGTCAGAATTGCACTTTGCAAAAGAAAGAAACCTATTGAGTTTGTGGCCTAAATGTCAAAAATCATGGTCAATGTGACTGAAAGAAGAAAAATGTTTTTTTGCATAATAACTTTAGTTCTAGGTCATGTACCTTGACCAAAGTTTGTGGAGGCTTACACTTCAGGTATGGAAGAGACTTATTAATTTTGGGGTCAAAAGGTCAAAGGTCAATTTCATTGAAAATGAAAGAAGAAAACCAGATTTTGCATAACAAAATTAGTTATAGACCATATATGATTTTTGGGTCAAAAGATCAAAGTTGATGGTCACTCTGACTGAAAGAAGAAATAGGTTTTTTGCATAATAAATTTGGTTCTAGATTATGTACCTTGAAAAAAGTTTGTACAAGGCTTGCACTTAAGATATGGAAGAGGCATTTTAATTTTGGATTTAAAAGGTAAAAATTGAAGGTCATTGTGGCTCAAAGAAAAATGGGTTTTGCAGAAAATAACTTTTGTTCTAGAGTAAGTTCCTTGACCAGACTTTGTGGATAGCTTGCACTTAGGGTAATAAAGAAACCAATAGATTCTGGGTTTAAAGGTTACAGGTCTTGGTCACGGTAAGTTCAGTAAAAAAATAATGGTTTCTGCACATTAAGTTTAGTGTGTTTAGTGCCTGCATAGAGGACTGTGAAACATGGGGCAGATGTATAATGTGCTGTTCATGGTACTCTGTTTGCTACATTGTTGCATTGACCAACTCTTGTACTTTTGAATTTGAGCTGGTTACTTCAAAATATAATGAGAAGGCTGCATTGTCAAAATTTACATAGTAGACTTCTGAAAATGTAAAACTTCCAATTTTCTTGGTATATTTGGTGTTAAACAGAGAAGGGAAGGTTTGACATTTTTACTGATCTCACCATTTATTTATAGTTTGTATTCCCATACTTTAGCATCAAGCACGGGACAATGCAGTACCCTCCATCAGTTTGTCCGTTTGTCAGTTATGTCATCTCCTAAACCACAGGGTGGAAATTCATAAAACTTGATTGTCATGTTTCCTATAATATAAACATGTGCAAGAGGAATATAATTTTGGGGGTCCAAAGGAGGGGGTCAAAAGTCAAATGTAGAAAAATGTCATGTACACTGATATTTTTGAAAATGTATTGACCAAACTTTATACATGCAATCATAATTGCAAGACACATAATTTATATAAAGGATCTAAGGATAATACCTTTGGGTCATGATTCCCATTTTCCCAGGGGTGGGAGGAAGTTGTTTGAGGCTTGGGTAATAGATAATAAAGAGCATGGGGATTTGGCATCATGAGCCATGGAAATAGTGCTAGTTCATAATTTACTCAAATGTTGCTAAGTGCTAAGGCCACACACACACAAAAATGTGTGGTTCCGGTAACGGTGTGAATTAAAAATAAGTTAGGAAGGTTGGTACAAATATTTTGTTTTTATTAATTAGTCTTTTTTTAAAATCCAGTTCATATTAGTTCATCTCACAGTTTGCAATCTAAATTTACTGGTTCAGATGTGAAAAATGAGGCATGGTTGGTACTGATTTTGTTGGGGGGGGGGGCGTATATGATAAAAAGATATATGGTTGGGGCAATTAAAATGGGGTAGGTCGGGTTAACGGAACCACACATTTCTTTCTTAGGCCAAAACGTATCTTGCATAGTGATGGGCTGGGACCTTACGGCCTATCACGTGAGAGAGTTCATATCCAAATCTAGAAAATATCTATTTGTGACAATGTAACAAGTGCAAGTCACATCAGTTATGGCGGCAAACACAACATTTTGTGATTGATCAATGATTGTGGTGTTGTGGTGGTATCCATCATGTATGAATATAAAATAGTTCATACAACAGTTCCAATTGCATATATATGTCCTTTGCAGCTATTGCAACCTTTCTGTGAGGGCATAGTGTATTGTGAACCTCACATCTTGGAGAACTTTCAGGTATTGTTTTCCTTGGAAGATTAGGGCAAATTATATCAAGGTTTGGTTTGTTTAAGGCACATGAACACAAGTAGGTTATATAGTGCTGAGGCAATTGGAGTAAAGTGCCTTGCCGAAAAACAAACCATGGTAGCTGACCCAGGCACTGGCTCCTGCCTCCATTAGCCACCTCTTGTAACATGGAGGATAGCGCATCAGGCCTATTCTACATCACCAAGCCCGCAGGGGGTATGTTTAAAATTAATTTGTTTAAAATGAAGTAAAGAGTAGATACTGTGAGTTAGTCTAAAGTTTGGTAGGTTGTACACGTATATTTTAGAGATTTATTTTTCTTTCCAGGGACCATCACTAAAGGGACAGCTCTAAAATGGCTCAACTAGGACTCCAGAGGTTGACCTCATCTGTGGTGACAACTATTGCTTCAGCCTGTAACCAATGTTGCAGGCACTCGTCATCTGCTGCAACTATATGGTTAAAAACTTGTTCCGATTCTAAATCTCAGCCTCTAGACAGACCATCAAACACTCTGATAAATGCCTGTCATTGTACCGGTGTGAGAAGCTTTCATGGATCAAGTCAGAAATGGACAGCCATGTATCGGTCAGATCTGCAGAGTGCGAAGAGAATTGTGGTGAAATTAGGCAGTGCAGTGATCACAAGAGAAGATGAATGTGGCTTAGCCCTTGGCAGATTGGCATCAATTGTTGAGCAGGTAACCTGCTAGACAGACAAGATGGTTATTACCGTATATACTTGTGTATAATCCGGGTCCAAATGCAGACAACATACTACTGATTAGTCCTTACAAACTGCATAGACCCAGATCTGCTGGTGCATTATGTGACGGCAGATCTGGGTTTATGCAGTTTGCAGTTGGTATCAGATTATACAGTGGTCCCCCTCTTGAACGGCCCCCCTGACCAGCGGCCACCCGCTTTATACGGCCACAATCCCTTGGCACCGACGAGTTTGTGTTCAAAAGTACCCCTCAAGGACGGCCACCCCTCTAACGCGACCAGCGGCCAGGATTTTAGTGCAAAAACGGTCAAATTTACCCCTCGCGAGCGGCCACATAATGATTGTTTACCGAGTAAAATCTTGATAATATTTTTTAATTTCTCAATTCAACACATTGACATTTTATTCCAACATGCCAATAAAGTAACTTTATAAAGTAACAAAGAGGTAAGTAATCCGATTATCCTTACTGCCATGTGTTCCTTAGATGTTAACTTTTGTCACTTTGATAATTACTGGCTATTATTACCACCGATAATTATCAAGATGACAAAAGCTAACCGCTGAGAAGCACATCATTGTTCAGCTCAAGTCAGCGTGACATCCGGTCGCCAGATAGTAAAATGGTATGTTACCCTTTCCGGCTTCACTCTAATAGATTATGAAATGTACATAACCGGGTACCAGACTGGAGAAGAAGAAAAAAAGTTGATCACGTGACAGACTCACTTCCGTTGTAAACACTGTGCCTCACGCGTGATTGCCCGCGAAGGAATAAGTTGTCGCAAAATATCGTCCGACATTCTCAGTTTAGAACAAAAAGTGAAAGCAATTAAATTAAACGAAAAGAGGGAGAGTCTTTTGATAACTACTGAGAAATTTTATGTCAGAAAGATTCAAATAAACATCGTCAATATACATTCAACTGCATTGAGTGGGAAGACGGAATCGACGGACGTACAGGGATAGTTACAACCAAATGTTCGTGCCCCGAATTTACCGACAATGTGGGTTTGCACCACGATTCATGATTATTCATATTTTTTTAAAATAACATTGATATTAGTTTTATCATATTGAGTCCTTAACCAGATAATATTCCTGTGATTTTTAAATGAAAATATTAAATATATAAAAATTAGTTGCATCTTTTATACTTTATATGTAGTTATTACTCACAACTGTGTGATCCCCCTCTAGAAAGGCCACCCCTCTTATAAGGCCACTTTCTTGCTGCAGAAGGGGTGGCCTTATAAGAGGGGGACCACTGTATGTGAGTATATATGGTAATATTATTATAATTATTGAAAAATGTACAGTTTACTTTTAAATACAGGTAGGGCAGTCAGATCAGGCAGAATTTTGTTTCATGGTCAATATCCTTCTTGATGCATATAATCCCTTTCAAAGAAAACTAGTACTAGTAGTTGTGGCAGTAGCAGTAATAGTTGTAGTAACAGTACCACTGCGATCACTAGCCCACCAAAAATGTAATAAAACAAAATGATTATCAGGTTTACATTTGAAAGGTATTCTATCTGATGTTTTTTATTCGCCTCAGTACACTACTAAACATGTTCAATACAATTTGGGAAACTGCAAACTTTCTGCCATCTTGGCAAGAATGAACGGTGATACCAGTACCTAAACATGGAAAGGACCATACCAACTCTTCCAACTATTGTCCCATGTCACTAACAAGCTCTATTTGCAAAACCATGGAACAAATGATAAATGACTCTTCTGGTATCTCGAGTCCAACAAACTACTATTAGACCTTCATAATTGGATTCAGATGCCAGAGAAGCACAAAAGACCATTTTGTCAGACTTGAAGCATTTATTAGAAAAACCTTCATAAAGAAAGAACATATAGTTGACAGCTTTTTTTACTTCAAGAAATCTTATGACTCCACATGGAAGTGCGGCTGAATGAATGACCTACTCCACCTAGGTCTAAGGGGTCGCATACCTCTCTTTATATCCAATATTTTTAAAGATTGGATATTTGAGAGTTTTAGGTAGGTACATGTACCTCAGGGCAGCATACATGTGAACCTCCCACATGTGAGGGTTTTCTCCTGTGTTTAGAGGTGTCTCTTATCCCTCCCGTCACTCAGAGAAATCTCCCACATACACATATTATTGGTGAAAAATGTAATTTTTTCCATTTTGTTTCACATTTTGGTTCTAGTGTAGTATATTTACGGTAATACTGCTTGTGATAATGTGACTGTGAACTGGCTTAAGCAGGGCAAAACATTGTAGTTGCTAATTTCATCCTTTGATCCTGTCAGCATAGTCAGCTGGCTTCATTGTTTGAAGTTTGTTGAGGTGGATTATACTATGTGTGAGCAGAAGTTATTACGAAAGCTCATTAGTAACCCAATTACTGTATATAATTGATTATGGTTGGGTTACTAAAGAGCTCAATCAGCATAAAACAATAAACATTACTTTGATTCGCTCCGCAATGTATGTTCTGCTTCGGTGCTTACAGTTGTTGAGATTGATTAGAGTCTCTACTGTGTATGATCAAAAGTAATTTGGACAATATTATAGATGTTAATTGATTATGGTTGGATTACTCAAGAGTTCAAGTGGCATAAAACTGGGTCAGTTTGACTTCGGTGTTTAAAGTTTGTTGAGATGTCTAAGCGTGCCAATGCCAAAACACCAAAATCCAAGCAACCGAAATATCTCACGAAATTCAATGATGGTTGGAAACGGGAATTTCAGTATTTGCAATCATGCTCAAAGGGACATGAATATTCATTCTGCTCTTCCTGTAAAGCTGATTTTAAAGTCTGTTACGGTGGCAAGAATGACATGACGTGTCATGCAGAAACCCAATCTCATAAAAGCATATTAACTGCAACAACAAATATGCCATCACTGAAATCCATGTTTGTGGAAAATCTGCATCAAATCTGGATAAAGTTGCACATGCAGAGACACTATTTGCCAACTTTAAACCCAAACATAATCTCCTGTTTCTGGTAGCAGATCATTTTTCAGATGTAGTCAAAATAACGTTTCGTGACTCATAAATCACACAAAAGTTCTCATGCAAAAGGACAACAACTGCTCACATTGTGCCTATTTTATTGTTCATAAGAAATCATAATCTTAATTGTATATTAATAATAATAATAATAATAATAAGAAGAAGAAGAAGAATAATAAGAATTTATTATATAAACACGCTACTTGTGAGTGACCATCTGCAGAACGCAACCAGCGACCACGATTTTTAGGCAAAATATGCGTTTGACACTACTATGAAATACCGCATCACAAAAACTGATATAAACACCACCGACCTTGATTTAATCTTTTGTAGACATGAATGTAAACCAGACTAAAGTACATGTCACTTTGTAGTCCATAATACTTGGGATGAATGGATTATTTGTCTTCATCTATAAAACTAGTAAGTGGTAAACGTTATCTGGATTTGATTGTCATTATTAAAGAGTGGTGATAGTGATAGTAATGATGACAACAGTGTCTGCAAATTAGGCTTAAAGACACAAAGGGTGTGATGGTATAATGTATGCGTTTGTGCTTCATGTGAAGAATCTTACTGACAATAAAATAACATTAGACCCAGACTACCAATCTTGAGCAGTTCTGGCAGGCAGTCAGCAATCTGAATCTACCCACAGGCAGGAAACAAGTTAAACTTCTTGGTGGATGCAGTAGAGTTGTACTGACATTGCCACATTCCAATGCAGACACTAAAAGGACATTTTCCATCCTGTGGAAAATTCAGGCTGACTCTAGAGGAAACCTGAATTAAGTAACAGTACATCATCTCCTAAGTGTTAAGATCAACCATGATGAGGACTGCCACTAATATAATCCAGCAATAATCTCCTAAGAAATGCTAAAAATGCTCGTGCGGCATATAAGAAGAGTATGAATGGCAGCAAGTTACTGTGAAAAGACTGATTTGATGAGATGATGTGCACATTTTAATATTAAAAAAATGTAAATTTGTTCAATAGTTGTAATTTTTGTCCATTGCATGCTAAAAATTGGATCAATGAAAATCCTTTCTCTTTTGAGGTCAAAACTCCTGACCAGATTTTGGAAATCTCCTGATCTGTCCTGACCTGATCTGTCTTTGCTGTCACATATATAGGGCAGTGTATTGCCAGTTACCTTATTCAGCAGCAAAATTAACTCATTATCCCTGCATGCCACATTTATGCATCATGAGGTAGTACCCTCGTTCCGAGCTCTGTGATGTCAACATTATTCATGATGCACCAAAGCAGTTGGTATTAAAGAAAAGGAGAAAGATGTGGTTCCAAAATGATACCAAATAATGTAGTCTTTCTACTCACATAAAAAATACCATGGAAAAAACAAAATTTTTCAGTTAAGATTTTTTTAGGCTAGAAAGTACTGGTTTTGGAACTGGAGTTTGCTTCTGGATTTTAAACTTTTTGCCTTTAGATCTAAAGTAGACAGGTCCAAACTGCACACGGACAGATGAACCTTTGCAGATAGTAGGGTAAGTTTGAGATTTGGAGTAAAAAGGGGCCAGGACACAAAAATCGTGGGTCCGAAAGGCAAAAGAAAAAGAACTACAATTTTCATCCTTCTGCACATGCACAGGCGAAATAGCCAATTGAAAACAATGTCTTCTATACACTTAAGCATCGGCAAAACAAAATTCTTTCAGAAACAGATGTGTTTTGATGCAATCAGAAGTAACCAAAAGAACACATTTCCTACACCCATTTCAGGTGAAAATGAAAGAATCTTGAGAGGAAAATGAGGTAACAGCATAGTGAAATTCCTTAATCCAGGAAAATGATTGCTCAATATACGTCCATGACGTTTTGATCTGCTATAGATCAAAGGGAATGCATATTATTGAACATCAACTACAGATGTGCTTAGAATTAAGAACGGTTGGAACAAAATGGGGAATTTTTAAAAAATCTACAACTGTTTGTATATACTTGTACCGATTACATTGTTTTCATGATGACCCAAAACTATATCTTGATGGCTTTTTTATCACTGTTGTAGAGGAGACCAAATGTTTAGGACTGAATTTTGACCGTAAACTAACTTTCCTTCCACATATTAGATACCTCAGGGACAATGTCAAAAAGCTCTGGATTTAAAATGGCTATTGGCAAACATAAATTGGGGGCAGATCAGAATGTCCTGCTTTGGTCATACAGGTTTTTAGCAAGATCTAAACTTGACTGTGGTTTTATTGTGTATGGATCAGCGTGTACATCTTATGTGCAGATGTTTTATCTGATACACAGTCAGGGACTTGAACTTCATCTGGAAGCGTTTAGAACTTCCCCTTCAGAAAGCCTCTGTGTTGGGTCCGATGAACCATTACTTTATCTCAGACGAACGAAACTAGTTCTTCAGTGTACTACCAAACTGTCTTCTAATCCATTGAATCCAGTATACAATGCAGCCTTTAGGCCCAAATACCAAGCCTTGTATGCCCAGATAATAAATGTAATTCCACCTTTTAGCATATGAATTCATGCTCACCTAGAAACAGCTAAGGTCAGTGTTGGAAATACTGCAGAATTCTGTGTTTCTAAATTGCCATCTTGGTTATCAAAACCCCCCCAAAACAATATTTTATCTTTGCCAATAAAAAGGTCCAGCAAAATCATATTGTTTTTCAGAGTAAATTCAAAGAAAGAAATCAGAGCCTCCTATCTTGGCCATTATGTCCCTGCTGTTGAAACACCCTGTCACACCATTTTGAGCTGTTTACTGGGTAAAACCAACGTTTTTACTGCAGAAATTACAGCCATACTAAAATCTTTGAACTACATTGAAACCTCTAAAAAAACAAAACAAATTTAATCATCATTTTGGTTTTCACACTGAAAACCTTAAATTTGACAACCCATTACTATCCCAGATCTTTCAGAAACATGATTTGCTCATATAGTCTGGAAAAAGTATTTGGTACTGTTGGCTGCCTCGTGACATCTGTGGGACAGAATTTGTTTGATTTGAACTCAATTAAGAACTTTATGCTGATGTACCACCCAAGAATGTCTTGGACTTTTTGAGGGAATGTGGTTTATATAAGACATTTTGACCCTATATTTTAAAGATTTTTTAGTTTTTACAACCTTGAAAAAATCCTTGAATTTCAAGGATTGACTTGAAAACAACTTAAATTTTGAAAAAGTTGGTTTTATCCTTGAAAAGTCCTTGAATGTGTTGAAAAACTCCTTAATTTTTTCCTAGAACACCTTGAATTTATCTTTGGAAATACAGGAAGTTTAAAACTAAATAAAATGCATAACTTTTAAAATAAGAACTTTTGTTACTTTCCAAAATTAATGAATAAATAAACAAAGTGGGATAAAATTGGGTGGATCAAGTGACACATGACATTGGTAGTTACCAGATGGAGTAGCATCCCTTTACTGTGGTGGTGCACTAATTAGTTATTAGTTACATCTTTTTAATATCAGTAATACATACCTATTGTTATTGCATAGCTGGTACTTTTAGGGGTGAAAAATACCCAAACCATATGATGAGTATTCATCCTCCCATTAGGGTGAACCAAATGATTCCAAAACACTGGATCGCCCCTGGGACACCCTATAGACACCCATACAAACTGGTTTTTTGCTAATTTACTGGTAGTCGTCCCTAGCTTTTGTTTAAGCCTGGCTGACTTGATTTTCTTGTATTTTTCTGTACTGAGCTTAGCATTGCTTACATTTTTGCATAAGGTGACTTCTCGCTGTTATCATATTAAGTGTAGACTTAGACCACACATTACCTTGTTTTTACTTTTAGTTGCATAGAAGTTTTTGTATAAAAACTTCTTTTCAGCTTTTTTTTACAGCAGTGTATAAGCAGGGTGTTAGTAGGTGTTGTCACAGGAATCCCCATGGAATACACACACCACTTGCCTATCTTGTACAGGCTGAGAGAGGACAGATGGTTGTCCCATTTGCAGCCTATGGTCAGACAAGATCTGGGATCTTGCCAAGCAAGGGAAGAATAAAGTTCCTTCCTTTTCTTCATCAGAATTTTTGGAATTCTCATTCTCTGAGTCCCTCAAGCCTTAGAGAAGGATTATCCATGTCTCTTCAGAGACTCTTAGGGTTAGTGGGTCCCCTCCCAAGGGAGGTTATAAATGGGTGGAGAGTGAGTCACACCCACCTGTTGGGGAGAAGCAGCACCCTCCCCATTCTGTGAGGGCAGAGATGCACCCTCTTGTGAGGGATGAGCAGCACCCTCTCTTTACCACTTGGACAGATTGAGTCGCACTCTCCCCTCAGGGAGGAGCAGCACCCTCTTTCATCCAGAAGGGCAGAGAGTGGGTCACACACACACATACACACACACACACTATGAAGGGAGAGCAGCACCATCTACTCACCCACAGCTTGGTGTGAGCTGAAATGGAGTCATGCCCCCCATAAGGGGGGAGCAGCACCTTTTCAGTCCCCGGGACCTGTTGTCGATGACAGGATCGAGTCATCCCGTACGGGGAGAACTCAGATCAAAGTCTATCAGATCTGGGGAAGGATCTTCCTACAGATCTGAGTTGCCTGACCAGTCTTTGACTGGTCATCAGTCACTGGTCACCGGTCAGTGGAGCCCCTACAGTATGGGGATAGATATCGGGTTGAGAATTGGCTTACAGACCAAATTAGGGAAATGAATTGGATCGGCATCCCCCACTTCCCTATTATCCCTCTAAATCCCTATGGAATGTGGGGCCTTCCACCACAGGGAAGCGATTGGTCCTATCCCTGCGTGCAGTCATGGACTTCTGAACCTTGACCACATGGTAGTGAGGTCATTGCTGCGTGCTGTGGACCTACATCTTCTTACGAAGTTGAGTCAAAAAAGAGGGAGGAGGGCAGACCTTCTTTCTCCAAATGCTCTAGGCGGGTAGAGAGTCACTCTCACCCACCTGCTGAGACTACTGCTAAGGACAGTCCATTATCTCACCGGAGGGGTTACCAGTTCAAGTTCCTCTTCCCCACAAGTATCCCCCACAACAGAAAGACATTGGGTCACGTATTCCTGCCTCCCTGAAGAGGGAGCAGGATGAAAACGTTCTTTCTGTCCTCGTTGATGCACACAAGTTTGATACAGAACAGGCCAACATGGCATGCATTGTCCTTGTCCATGGCTTTGTCAGCAGAGCTTCTCCACCTCTGCAGAGTACAGTAAGAACCTTCTGAGGGCTGCCCCCCTGGAGATGGAGACTCTCTTTGAAGGGCTCATCCCCTCCATCTCTTCTCAGGATTTGATGGACCAACAACACCGGTCCCTCACATCCGCTCCTTTCCCTTCAAAGCCGGCCAGGAAGCAAAATCATCCTGTCCTCCCTCAGGATCCATTGGCTAAATTCTTTAAAGCTGTGCAGCCCCAATCAAAGCAACAACCCCATTTCAGAACTCCCCCTGGGCAGTCAGCAGCTAAAACGGCGCATCGCAAAGGCCCAGAGAGGAAGTTTGTGGGCCCTTCCCCCTTTCCTAATGACAAGGGTGGACATCCCTAGGGACTTGCTCCCTCTCCTGCAGAGTTTTCCTCTTCCATTAGTTCCTGAAGGCATCAGACTAAACCTCTTTTCAGAGGCTTGGTCTGGCGTAACAGTCGATGGCTGAGTCCTTTCTATCATAAAAGATGGCTTCTGGCTTCAGTTTCAGGATCTTCCTCCTCTAGTAAGGTCCCTGTTCTTCTTCCACCAGTTAAATCTGGTGCACTTAAAGGAGGGTGCAGTAGAGAGGGTGTTAAACGACCAATCTCCGGCCTTCTACTCCGGGATTTTCCTGGATCCCAGGAAAGGGGTAAAGTTCTGTCTAATTATTGACCTTTCCTCCTTAAACAGAATTCTGCTGGAGGAAGCATTCAAGATGGAGGCCACAATCTCAGTCAGGAATGACATAAGACCTGCTGATTGGGATTTCTCCATTGATCTTCAGGATGTGTACCTTCACATCCCTATCTTTCCACAGGAAGTTCCTCTGATTTTGCTTGGACAGGGAAGTTTTCCAATTTCGAACTTTGCCATCTGGCCTAGCCTCCGCATTCATCTGCAGCCCATTTAAGGTTACTAGGTATCCCAGTCCTCCAATATTTTGACGATTGGTTGATCCAAAATGTCCAGCTAGAGTCCCTCAGACTAGATCTGTCTTGCTGTTGGTCCATAGTGACCAGACTGGACCTTCTGCCAAACCTAGAGAAATCAGCTCACTCCATTTCAAGTTTTTGTCTACGCGGGGATGAATTTCCTCATAAACAGAGGATTAGTTTGTGTCCCTCGGGATAGAGTAGACAAGATCCTGTCCCTGTTGGAGGCACTGAGAGTAAAGATTTGCATAATGGTTATGTGTTATTTTGCACAAGTATTCTTTCCTGGACATTTTCAAATTTTTACAGCCTTAAAGGTTGAATATGAAGGTTTCTATTTAAACTTATTTTTGAATCTTCCATACCTGAAAACCCCATATTTTGTTGTTATTATAAATTTGTATTGGATCATTTATGAATAATTGCATTCAAAAGTATGACCCTCACAAAAAAGTTGGCACAGTTATTACCTGACCCTGATATGTATGCAGAAGTGACGTGTTACTAGAACAAAGAACTTGAATATGTAGAAATTGTGGTGTTGTGAATTTGTGATAGGTTATGAAATGAACGGTGATCCTGAATAAATGTAAGAAATTTAAATGACTAATGTTACACATACAGTCAGCATGCTCATTGATAGATCAAGGGAAAAAACCCAAATTATGACAGATATTTAATCTACACATACTGTGCTACAAGAAGCATGAACAATTTACATTTCAAAGATTTCCTTGATATTTGAACTTTAAATTATAAAGTTATAAGCTGCAAACAGTGTAGACCCTGATCTGCCATGAAGTTTGCTTCAGTATAGACTTGCAGTGTATTTAACCATTTCACAGAACATAAGAAGAGATCTAAAGAAATAAATATGATGAGTCTTTGAGGTCTGTGTTGCCTTTCATAACCACTGTGTAAAAGGTTATTCAGAATTCTTTATTTTGGATAGACTCTGAGTTTTTGAACAGAAGTTTCAGTGTTAGATCATCATTGCAATGGTCAAAATATAGACTGGTTTACATCTATTACAACATTCAAATAACTTTTGGAAAGTGACCTCAAAACCAATCTGAACTTCCCGCCTTGCTTGTGCTAACAACACTACATCACCTGTTGAAAACACCAAATGTTCATCATTTAAAAAAAAAAATATTACACTTACTGGTATTCTAAATACCATGTAATCATGGAAGGAAAAAGAATTTAAAGAAGTTAGTAATTTTTGGTCTCATTGTCTCATGTTATTTTAGTTACAATGCTAAAATCTGCTGCAGGTCTGTATAATATTAATAATAATAATAATAATAATAATAATAATAATAATAATAATAATAATAATTATAATAATAATGACTTTATTTAGAGAAGGTAACACAGTTACAGGAACTAATCTATCTTGAGGTCTTCTGGTATGTACAATATATACAGTATATACAGCACAATGTGACAAAAATGTGGCTTAACACTAAAGAATTGAGTTATTCTAAAATCAAACAAAGTTTCAAGCCTGTAACACAAGCATCAGTGAGCACATACAAATAAATAAAATATCATATTGTACTGAAAATTTCATCTGTGACAAGGATGTACAGTATAAGCAGAGAAAAACAGGAGGTATTTATATTATTTAGAACTGTTTGACTGTCTTAAGATTTCATTCATTTAAGACATTGATTATGAAAAGAAGAAATGCCAGGATCCTGCCTTATGTCACTGGTAATGAAACTATAGCGTAATATGCTGGCAGATCATGAGTCTGCACTGTTCACATGAGATTACAAGTGGATCATGCACCAGAGACCCAGATCTCCCATAATATAATATAATATAATATGCTGATTGGATTCTCTGCTGTTCACTAGAGATCATCAGGAGAACAAACACCATATACCGTCATACTTGCGTATATGTCGGGTCCAAATGCCAACAACATAGACCCTGATCTGCTGTCGCATAATGCGCTGCAGATCAGGGTATGTGTTGTTTGTTCTATTGATTAGTCCTTACAAACTGCATAGATCCAGATCTGCTGGTGCATTATGCAATGGCAGATCTGGGTCTATGCAGTTTGCAGTTGGTATGGAATTATACGCGAGTATATACAGTAGTCCCAGATCTCCCATAACATAATATGCTGATAGACTGGATTCTTGGCTATTCACTTGAGATCATCATTAGAACAAACACCATAGACCCAGGTCTCCCATAACATAATATATTTGTAGATTAGGCTGTCTGCTGTTCACTTGAGATCGTCAGTAAAACAAGCATCATCGACCCTTGTTTTCCATAAGATAATATGCTTGTAGATTGGGTTCCCAGCTGTTCACTTGAGATCAGAAGTTGAATGAGCAAAACAGACCCAGACTGGGTCTGTGTTTTATTGCACTTGAGTGTTTACTCTAAATAGGTAAATACTTGAGGTGATTCAAACTTATTATGTTTCTGTAGGTGTCAGAGCTGCAGAACCAAGGTCGTCAGATGATCATGGTTACCAGTGGAGCTGTTGCTTTTGGCAAACAGAAACTTCATCAGGAGATTGTCATGTCCATGAGTATGAGGCAGACCCTTGCATCCAGGGAACTGAAGGTGAGTTTTGTGACAGTATAGAATGAGGAAGAGATTGTTTCTCATTCCTATATTTGTGCGACACAGTTTGCCCATGTGAGAAAGCCATGTGGGATATGCTGATTCTGCTCAGTGCACTCAGTGACACGATAGATAACATCATCATTCTTATGTTGTCACGAATATCTGCAAAGTTTCTTTGTTGTAAACTTAACATTTGAAACTCTATCCAATAATGCAAAAGTTTTAGAAAATATTATATTTTTCTACAGCTACACCAATACCGTTGATCTACCATCTTTCCTTCACCATCTTTTTCTGATTGGAAAAGAGAAAAAAATAATCATGTGCATTGCTGTGAGATAGGGAAATCCCACCATAGGGGTCAGAATTTGTGTGCAGGAACAGAGCAAAATCTCGTTCCTGCCCACAAATTCTGACTCCCTGGTGTCTTAGACTTTCTAAAAGAATGCAATTTATATAACATATTTTGGTCCAAATTTTAAGGACTTTACCCTTCTGAATGTTTATTTTTTATCTTCAAAGAAAAAGTATTGCTTATTTGGAAGGGTTTATCTTCCTGAAGGTTTTTTGCAAACTTTTAACTTTTATATTTGTACAACCTTTTGTCTTTTGTCTTGAAGGACTACATATTTGCATTAACTTGGAAGGGCTTATCTTAAGATTCCATGATAAAGTTGTGTTAAAATTGTTGAAAGTCAGATACAATGGAAGCACATCATAGGATGGTTTGCATGTGAGACACCACATTCACCAGAACCCTTGACTTGATTTTGACATTGAAATCAGATTCTCACATGTGGTTCATGCATTACATTAATCCACCCAGGGGCACGAAAAAAGGATTAGATTTGCCTGGGCACAAGTGGTGGTCCATGTGTGCTTGTCACCGTTGAAAAGTTACATATTCTTCTATAAATTGATACAACTTAACATCATTAGATACATTTTATTCTTGTTACATGTTATTCATTTCAACAGCAATTTAATCCCTTGAAAATGCTCTGAACATTAATTTGTTTTCAAACCTATCCATATACTGGGTGTTTGCCAATTTATGCTTTCACTGCAGTACGATCAATATTTTATGTATGTAATACTTACCGGCTAATATTTGAGCTACCCACCTTGCTCCAATGTTCTATAATCTCCGTCCAAGTCAAAAGAGGTATTCCATATGTTGGCTATCACTGAGGAGTCAGACTGGGATCATGTTATTTTCAATTTTGGCCCTCCAATACTAATTGGAGAAGGGAATAATTAGCTTGGACTGGGGACTTGGAGTCCTGGTAAAGGACAGCAATGCAATAGTAGCAAGTAATGTATTACATAATTAAAATTAGTTTTACCCTTCCCCCCCCCCCCCTCAAAAAAAACAAGGTTTTATTAACTTTAGTTGTGAAATTTCATCGATATTTATACATATTTTTCTCAGTTTGTGGACTTCATTTTTCTGACCTGGTAAGTCACACAAGGTATTGTTGATACTTGTGGTTTGTACGTTTTAAATTAATTGCAAATGCAGCTTGAATTTCTCACTTGTATTTATAACATGTGCAGTTATTGATTTTGTCTTCACTTATGGGTTGTTATTTCCCATTTTTTTGTCATTTATTTTCATTTCAGTTATACAGTGGTTAGAGAATTTTAATTTGTTCCCCACTGGAAATCCATGACTAGGTTCCATCCTTGTTTTGGGAGTTGCACTTAGTCAAGAGGGTATTGGGGTTGGTGTGCTGTAACCTGTTGACCAGGGGACAAATTAAAATTCTCCAACCTGTTTGATAATATTCTTTCACCATATAATTTCATTTCATATTATCATGCATCTTCCTGTAGGATCCAGGGGTTGCACATGTGTGGTGTATATTGTAACCTTCTGTATCAACTTCTATATGACTTGCTTTCTATAAGAGGAGTTTGGAGTGACTGTGTATTTAGAGGAGAGTTAATAACTGCATCACTATGCAAGTATGTCTGCTACAAATGAACGCCTTTATCCATGTTATCCATGACTATGTTTGATCCTTTTTTGGGGATGTGTGCTTGGTTGTGACAATATGGGGGTTGGTGTGTGCAGGCAAGGTGATGTGTGCCATAACCTGTGGACCTAGATTCGCTTCCCAGTATGGGATGAATTAAAATTCTCAAACCTGTATGATAATATTCTTTCTTCATATAATTTTATCACGCATCCTCCTGTAGGATCAAGGCATAGCATTTTCTGCAGCCTGGTGTAAATTTGTGTATGTATCATAGATTCTGAAATTCTGATGGCTCTTGCCAGACAATTGTTTCCAGAAAATTAATGTGTCGGTCATATATTTGTGAAATTTCTTATAACATTCATAGGAGGTATAAAAAAGTTTTAACAAATAAGAAAACCTTCTCAAACTATTTATTTATAAAAACTGACCAGAAGAGCTTATGGGATGGTCTGTTGTCCATCGTCTGTGGTCCATCCGTCTGTTAGCACAAGTTTGTTATCGCTACTCTTCCTAAACTACTTGGAGGATTGCCATGAAACTTTACACACATATTCATTTTATGGTCTAGTTGGTTCTAGATGAAAATGGTGCTGCTTGGACATCCTATATGGGGTTTTCACTTAAAGACTTAAAGACTTCATATGATGTCTAGCTGGTCCTAAATGAAAATGGTGCAGATTTGACATCCAATATGGCCATCAAAGCAGCCATCTTGAAAACGTTATCACTACTTTTCCTGAATGGATGGTCATATCAACATGGGATTTTCACTAAAAGACTTCATATGATGTCTAGTTTCTTAAATGAAAATGGTGCTGATCTGGGCTCCAATATGGCCACCACGGCAGCCATCTTGAAAATCTTGTTATCGCTACTCCTACTACATGGATGGTCATATCAACATGGGGTTTTCACTGAAAGAAGTCTTATGATGTTTAGTTAGTCCTAAATAACAATGGTGCCAATCTGAAGTCCAATGTGGCCACCATGGCAGCCATCTTGAAAATCTTATTGCAACACCTCCTGAACAGAAAGTTATATTGATGTGGGGTTTTCACTAAAAGACTTCTTATGATATCTAGTTGGTCCTAAGTGAAAATGGGAAAAATCAAACATCTTGAAAATCTTGTTATTGCTACTCTGCCAATATGGATGGTCATATCAGTATGCAGTTTTCACTAGAAGACTTCTTATATTGTCTAGTTGGTCATTAATGAAAATGGTTCTGCTCTGACATCCAGTATGGCTGCCATGGAAGCCATCTTGAAAATCTTGTTATTGCTACTCCTTCTGAATGGATGGGCATATCAGCATTGAGTTTTCACTAAAAGACTCCTTATCATGTCATCTTGGTCCTAAATGAAAATGGACGCTGATCTGTCATCAGTCGTTTAATGTCTGCCCGTCCATTATCACAATTTTGTTATTACTACTCCTTCTAAATCACTTTCAAGATTGCTTTGAAACTCGCACTCTGACACACACACACACACACACACACACATATATATATATATATATATATATATATATATATATATATATATATATATATATACACACATATACATACATACACATGCACACATAGATTAAGATCCCTGATCATAACTATCAAGTCACTTAGAACATAATTTTCCTTGGCACTGTGAACTGTGACTTGCATTGTATTTAAAAGAAGTCTCATCATGATTAGTGTCATTGTCTTCTACACTTTGATGAAGAATATCTGGGTCAATCTGGGCTTGGAGAAAGGAAGGTGTTAGAAGTGTTATATAATTAGGCACTATGTGGCTTGTGCCTGCCTGTGCTTGTGAATCTGTAAAGAACTGGAGTCTTGCTTGGCCAGCACTACATGTATTTGGATTTTCATTATCTTGATTAGTGGCATTGTCTTCTACAATTTGATGAAGTGTAGCTGGGTCTACCAGGGCTAGGGGTGATCGGGGTGTTAAGCAATTAATTATTACATGGCTTGGCAGGCACTTATAGGAGTGGAGGTTATGGGCCAAGCTGACATGGTGCTACTGTTAGATCTATTGTTTATGTCTTAACACAGTTCAAGAAATCCATTATAAATCCAAGCCAAGCAGCCACTGCCCTGAAATAAAATGGTATTTGTTGATGGGAATACAGTACATGTAACTTTATTTTCATGTGAAGTAGTGATTTTGGACACATTCCCATGATGATATAAGTATTTGTAGAGTTGGAAACTAGTCCTAGATTCATTCATCTGCTTCAGTGATGAGTTGTTCCTGACATGGATAGGGATACTGTCTTGATTTTCTTTGATGTGGATACAATCTGGGATTACCTTTCTGTATGAATTTGCTTCCACATCATGAATATCCTCTTGAGTGAATCCAGAGAACTCAAATAGACTGGATCCACTGAAAATTTTCTTCAGTAATGACATTATTAGATTTACCACCATTTTATTTGTATGCAGAACTCTGGTAAATATTTTTTTAAATTGTACAATTTGTAACAGCATCAGTCACAATGAGGATTTACCAAAAGCATTTAAGTACTTAGATGAACAATATCCATGATGAATAAATCCTAGGTGAATGAATACTCATATGATATTCACTGATTTTGATAAAGTACTTCAAAGTAATTGTGTTTACATGGCCACCATCTTGCAGCATTAATGAAACCACGTGTTTTCATCATTCAAAATGGTAGACATTGCTAAAAGGAAGAAATGGTCTTATCTTGATTTCCTGGAAATTCTTTTCACCCTGTAGAGTGTAGTGCAAGTCCCTTCAGGGGACTCTTGTTTCAGAAAACAATACTACAGAATTTTATTCAACAACAGTATGCCATTTTATTGTTTTATTAATTGATAACAAGAAAGTCTTACTGCTTTGAAAATACATAACACTTGATTGATGGGCATTTCTGGTCAAGTTTGATGGAAGAAGCTCCATCTGATCAGGTCCTCAAACAAATGTTGAAGGATAATAATAAAAGTTAGTTGTTTTTGCTAGTATCTTTTTATACACTTGCCATATGGTTGAGCATATTATATTATGCTGTATGTGCATCTGTTACCAATTTTGTTTCCACATAAGAAATTGAGTTGTCCTCCATCTACAGTTTGGGGTAAGGAAGAATCCTATCAATTTTGGGCTGAAAGGCTCAAAGATCAAGGCTACTGTGACTGATAAACAAAAGTTGTTTCCACATAATAACTTGAGCTGGCTTCCACATAATAGGTCGAGTTGTCCACGATCTAATGTTACCAAGCTTTATGGAAGGCTTGCACATGGGGTAAAGAAGAACTCTGTTGATTGCAGGTTCAAAGGGTCAAAGATCAAGGTCATTGCAAGTGAAAGAACAAAAATGGTATCTGCAGAATAACTCATGTTAATCATCATCTACAATTACCAGACTTTGTGGATAGCTTGCACATGTGGTAAGGAAGAACCCTCTTGAGTTTGGGGTCATAAGGTCAACAATCTTGGTCACTGACTGAAAGATGAAAATGGTGTCTGCACAGTAACATTTGTTTCTGTGTCACAGACCTGGACCAAACATTGTGAATGGTTTGTACTTGGAGCAAGGAAGAAGCCTATATATTTTGAGATCAAAGGTCAAGGTTGCTGTAAAAATAATAAAGAAAAATGGTTTGTGGAGGGTTTGCACTTAAGGTATGGAAGAGGCCTAACTATTTTGGGGTCAAATGTCAAGTTCATTGTGGCTAAAAAATGGATTTTGCAGAATAATTTTTGTTTTGGAATAAGTTCCTTGATCAAACTTTGTGCATGGCAAGCATTTAGGTTAATAAAGAAACCGATATATTTGGGGGTGAAAAGGTCAGATGTCACAGTCATGTTAAGTTTAATAAGAATAATGGTTTCTGCATGTTAAATTTAGTGTGTTAAGTACCTACATAGGGGACTGTTACACACATGGCAAGCATATAATGTACCATTGATGGTACTCTCCTTTCTTTTAACTAGGTCCTAGGCTATGCATATTTTGTTCTGCAGGTGTAATCTTTGCTGACACACAGCTACACAATATAGTTAAAAGGCACATGGTATAAGGGACTGATGTAATAGCATCTATAGTACAGACCCTGGGACAGTCATTCAGATATAGCATTTTGACAAGTTCAGGAGATAAGCTGTCACACCTCTTTTACCTTGTGCTTTGTGGCTATAACTTGTGATCTCTTATGAACAATTGGGAATACAAAATGACAAAACAATTGCATGGAATAATAATGGGCACCTTATGACTGTGTCTGACATGTCGAGTTAGCAGACAGTTATTTGATATCATTTGTTGGTCATATCTGGCAAATACAGCTGTTTTGGGATTGATGATATATATATATATATATATATATATATATATATATATATATATATATATATATATTAAACATTAGTATGGACATAATCATGTTCTATAATGGCATGAGCAAAGTCATCGGTGGGATGAGTGGCCCAAGGGATGAGCAGATTCAAGAATATTTCTTCTCACCCTTCTATTGTAAATAATTGAAAGTAACTTTTCTTTTGATTGCCCTTTTGTAATGTTTTGTTTGTCAGTGGAGTTGCTACATTTGGCAAAACAAATCTTCATCCACAAGATAAAGTACTGGACTAAACTGGCTCAATTAGATTAAGAAATCAATTTTGGCAATGTGATTTTTTTTTTTTTTTACCATTGGGGAAAAAAGTGCTAGGGTCGGCAATGAGAAACAGGGATGGTCGGCACACATATTTTTTTTTTTAGCCTTATCTTATATTTTGTAGTACTTCATGTTTACATTTATAGAACTAATTTTAACTGGCAACATGTAGCTGTTTTTGTGCTGAGATGCGATTAAACACTAATACATACATCCATTTATCTGAATGAAATGAGGTTTTGATAAAGGAGATCCTTATGCTTTTGTCGGATAAGTTAATTTATTTGATTATGTCTCATCTAGTTAACCCCATTGATTATTAGTTGCATGATTTATTAGTGACCCTGTATGGAAGTTGGTAGAAAACTTACCTGGTATTGGCACTTTTTGATGACTCAATATCATGTCACTAACAAACCAGCAACTACCATATATACTCGCATATAAGCTGGGTCCAAATGCAAACAACATAGACCCTGATCTGCCGGTGCATTATGTGCCAGCAGATCTAGGTCTATGCAGTTGGTATCAGCTTATATGGAAATATATACGGTAATTAACCCTACTGATGATCTTATCAATCTCTTCACACATTATTTTCCATCATTTTCATGTGGAAGCATATCTGAGAAACATTAAGCAACTTCATGAAAAAATGACATCTTTTTTAACATCATAACATCATGTAACACTTCTGATATTATTTCTGCTTGCTGGGTATGGTCTCAGTGAGAACTGAAGAAACTGGCCAGAGGTGTGATGAATTGTGATACCCTCTGCAAGTCCATAAGTCTCTATATCTTTGAACACATCCTCTCTCATATTTGGAAATTCATGAAACTTAGCTGATATTTTGGCCATATGTTATCTGTGCATTAGAGGGATATTATTCTTGGTTCCATTCCTAGGTATCCCAGGGAGGTGATTCACAGGTTTGATTTACAAAAATAGTAATAACAGTGACATTTTTAGATATTTTGTGTTGGATCAAACTTTATGTATGCAATTATATTTGTTTTACAAACACTTATTTTACTTTATTCTTATTATTCTTTATTTTCTTTTTTTCTGACATATGCTTTCAGGGGAAGCCTTTTCTGGAACCAAGAGCCTGTGCAGCTGCTGGTCAGAGTGGTCTTATGTCCCTCTATGAGGCCATGTTTTCACAGTATGGACTTAAAACAGCACAGGTCTGTAAATATTCAATCAGATAGTACACATAAATACAGTACAGCCTGTTTAATTGGACTCTGGAGATGCAAAAACTGTTGGGATAAAGAGAACTTCGGATGAACAAGTTTATGTTTAACCAAAATCTGCATGCTTAAAGCGAATTTGCATGTGGTTTGGATAAACTGATTATTGTACAAGCCTATCCTGTTCCAACTTAATCTAACCAGGTTTGTAACTAAGAAATATCATGGCAGGATTTTGAAACTTAAAATAAGATTTTACTGTAGTCTAGGTTTGGTAATGGAAATGTGTTGACAGCAATTTAGTATGATTTAGAAGAAAGATGTTCTTTGAATGTCTAATGAAAATTTTTAGTTATTTTACATTTGATGAAAATACTTAACTAGCAGAGATTGAAATATCTTCTCTTTCTTTAGGTTTTGGTTACAAAACCAGACTTTCAGAATGAGTTCACACGAGAGAATCTTAAAAGCACGCTCCATGAGCTGATCAAGTTTAATATCATTCCTATTGTCAATGCAAATGATGCTGTAGCCCCACCCCCAGAAGCTGACAAAGATCTGCAAGGGGTAAGTATATTTTATTTCTAATTAATTTATAAATTTACAAATTGGTCTGTAATTCAGGATGGTTATTGGTACATTTAAGTAATAAGGAAGTACAACATTTTCAGTAATTTCTGCCACAGGAGTACTAATCTTGTCATTTGTTTTGGTCCTGAATTTCAGTTTCTTCTCCAGGAGTACTTGTGGGTTGGTCATCTGTTTGGTCCTGAATTGCAGTTTCTTCTCCAGGAGTACTTGTGGGTTGGTCATTTGTTTTGGTCCTGAATTGCAGTTTCTTCTCCAGGAGTACTTGTGGGTTGGTCATCTGTTTGGTCCTGAATTGCAGTTTCTTCTCCAGGAGTACTTGTGGGTTGGTCATTTGTTTTGGTCCTGAATTGCAGTTTCTTCTCCAGGAGTACTTGTGGGTTGGTCATCTGTTCTGGTCTTGTATAGAAGTTTGTTTCCCCAGAAGTACTTGTTTCTGTTATGACTCTAGGTCTTAAAATATGTAACAGAAAGATAGTTAAACCAATACAATCAAGTAAAATCAACAATCAATTTATTTCCAGACAATTAAAGTGAACATTCAAAAGACACTTACAATTTGTGAGTTAAATTCCAAATAATCCTAAATATCCTAATCACAAGTCCAAAATAATAGAATGTTCCGAATGAATTCAATAGCCTTGAATCTCCTGATGTACCACAAAGATGTAATCCAGAATGTATTTGAATGAGTTCCCATAAATCCCCAAATCATGTATTAGTCCAAATGTCAACGATCACTTAAGTAATTCCAATGAATATTTTAAATAAATAATTCCTCTAAAATTATATCTGATTTAAACAACACAACTGTGATTACTAAAATAGATTCCTTATTGACTGATCTTTAGAACTGGAATTCTAGAACTGGAATGAATTTGTTTGCCAAAATCTTTATATAAATAAACATGCCTACATGACCTATATCACATCAGAATACGAGTAATTTTAAGGGAAAAATACTGGCCTACATGATGTATGTCACAAAAGTTTAATTGCAAAATGCCTATGAAAATACTGGTCTACCTGACACATGTTACAACTTAAAAGCATGCACAAAAGTTAAGTATATGTTTTCAAATAACCATGCAAATTACAATCATAAACAAAAGTTAAGTATGTAAACATCACACATAACAGTTTGTCATCTGTTCTGGTCTTGTATTGGAGTTTCTTTCCCCAGGAGTACTTGTTTGTTGGTCATCTGTTCTGGTCTTGTATAGGAGTTTCTTCTCCAGGAGTATTTGTGGGTTTGTCATATATTCTGGTCTTGTATAGGAGTTTCTTCCCCAGAAGTACTTGTGGATGGGTTGTCTGTTCTGGTCTTGTATAGGAGTTTCTTCCCCAGAAGTACTTGTGGATTGGTCATCTGTTTTGGTTTGTACATGAGTTTCTTCCCCAGAAGTACTTGTGGATTGGTTGTCTGTTCTGGTCTTGTATTTTTGAAACTTTCTGAGTATGAAACTCTGACTTGAGCTCAAAGTCTGAAAATCTAATGTTTAGTAACTTTGATCAAAAATGAGGTTAGAATCATAAAAAGCTCAGTATTTTCTTAACTTTGATTTCTCTTCAAGTATGCCACATTTCAGGCTTAGAAATATAAGCAAGTACAAATTTGTTTTGCTATCTCCAGTATTTGAAAATCTGGTAGCAAAATATCTTCACAAGTAACATTTTTTTTATCATTAGTCTGAAAAAACCTCAAAGGAAATCCTATGAATTGCAAGAAAATCAGCAGCCCACTATCAGTCTCTGTTTCTGCCACAAAAGATGTTGGAAATATAGTTTTCAATCATATTGATTTTTTAGGTTAAAGGTTAAAGTTATGGTAGCTGAAAGAAGAAAATGGTTTCTGCACAGTAACTGAGTCCCTTGCCATCTACATTTACTAATTTTTTTGGATGGCTTGCACTTGTGGTAAGAAAGAACCTACACAATAACTTTAGTTCTTCATCATCGGTGGTTACCAAACTTTGTGGATTGCTTGTACTTGGTGGAAAGAAGAACTCTATTGATTTCAGACTCAATGGTCAAAGTCACTGTGACTGAAAGAATAAAAATTGTTCCACACAATAATACGAATTCACATACCTGGACCAAACTTTGTGGATGGCTTGCACTTTGAGTATGGAAGAAGCCTATTGATTTGGGGGTCAAAAAGTCAGAGGCCAAGGTCAATGTGACTAACAGAAGAAGAATGGTTTCCTCACAATAACATTAGTTCCACATAACAGACCTGGACAAGACTTTGTATATGGCTTACACCTGGGGTAAGAAAGAAGCTTAACACTTGCTTCTGGAGTCAAAGGGTCAAGGTCACTGACTGAAAGAAGAAATGTGGTTTTTGCACAGAAATTTCAGTTGTCAGTTTAGAGGACTATTAAAATTGGGGTGGACATATAATGTGTTATTCACAGTATTCTTGTTACATTTTCTCTCACACTGTTGTATGCAGTCATGAAACTTGAGGGTACTACTGATCGGGCAAAAGTAGGTCACTGTTAATAACTTTTCACACTCCAGTGATATTTTGCCATCATAATGTTTTAGGATTATGAAGTTACCTCAGTTTAGCAAATGCCAAACACTCCTCAGGGGGGACATGCACAAAATTTATGATGCACACACCAACACACACACACAGGAATTTTACAGTGGAGAAAATTTAGCTCATATATATATATATGGTTCTCCAGGATGCCAAAATCCACAAAAGTATGCAAATTTTCATTTTTGGACATATGAAAATTCCAATAGCTCAGTCCACAGTACGCAAGTTTTGTTGTTGGCGAAATTGAATTTTATTTGATCCATTTCTACAAAGCGATTATCAGTCATGTAGTGGGCGAGCTATCAAAACAAAGTTCAAGTGATTGTAATGGGATTTGGTGAAGCTGCATAGGTTAGATCTTATCAGACAAGGCGATTAAGACACCTGTTAATCAATTGTCGATTCCTAATGATCATTTTGATCAAGAGACTAATTACATGCACATGTGATTTGACACCTCTCTTTGATAAACATTACTCAGCATAGTTTTTAATCCATCATATTATAAATCCTTACACGGTGTTTGGAACACCAGGATTTTATCATATACCTTATTTAGAAAAATATTTCTAAGATTTTGGGACTTATTTTGTTTCTTGGAGGAATACAAACTCTCGTGTTAATCATCATAAATCCTCATAAAATCAGCTGTTTTTTGGTGTCATGTACAGATATACTTTCATTTTTGAGTGATTACCATGTGTACTATTCCGATGGCAACTTTACATAATTTCTTTGGCGCAAAGCTGCAGATGAGCATGATTTTTCCAAGAATGGCTAAGAGAAATTAGCAGATGCATCTAGTATTTATAAGAAAACAGAACACACAAAAGACTGAGAAATTCGTGGAATGAATTGTGGAATAGAACAATCCCATGGGCAAAAAACCCGAGAAAACAATGGAACATTATTAGCTTTATGCATAGGTGTTGCGACTGTGGAACGAAAAATGTAGTGGCAACCCAAGGAACACCTGAAATTAAGCACTTTGAAGAAATAAATATGTTGTACATTGTTTCTTTTGGTTTTAATATGGATCAAAATGCAAACATCTCATCGAATGTAGGGAAAAGATTGACATTTTGGGACAAGTGAAAATATAGATGGGACAAGTGAATTTTCTGATACCACTTGTCCTCGACAAGTAGTTAAAAAAACTTTGATCAGCCCTGTATGTATGTATGTATGTATGTATGTATGTATGTATGTATGTATGTATGTATGTATGTATGTATGTATGTATGTATGTTTATATGATTTATAAACCATTGATCTGAATGGAATAAGGTTTTGATTAAGTAGGTTTTTATGGTTTTGTTAGAAAAGTTAATATATTTGATTGTGTCTCATCTAGTTAACCCCAGACTTTAGTGTTAGTGATTAACAGGTTACATGGTTTGATAGCAACCCACTATGGAATGATATGGAGTAATTTGAAAACTTAATTGTGCATGGCACTTTCTACTGACTTGATATTGGTCACTAATAAACAATGCAATGAATTAACCCTACTGATGACCTTAATCTCTTTGCATATTGTTTTCCATCATTTTCATGTGGAAGCATATCTTACAAACATTAAGTGACTTAATTGCATGTACATGTAACTCAATTTGTCTGACACCATTGTATGTAGTCATGAAACTTGATGGATATATCCATCTTGGAGGGTACTGCTCATTACAGGCAAAAGTAGGTCATGCTGATCCATTTTTCATGCTTCAGTGAGTATGTTAAGTTTTTGCATTTATTTCAATTTCTTTGACACTGTTGTACATACAGTCATGAAACTTGATGGGTATATTCAAATTGGAGGGTACTATTTACCATGGGAAAAAGTAGGAAATGGTGATCTACTTTCATGCTCCAGTGATTACATTAAGCTTTTGAATTTAGTTTAGTTTCTCTGACACTGTTGTTGGTACAGTCATGAAATTGTATGAGTATATTCATATTGGAGGGTGTTATTCATCACAGGCAAAAGTAGGTCACAGTGATCTACTTTTCATGCTTCAGTGAATACAAACATTTTTTGGCATTTAGCACAGTTCCTTAGACACTGTTGTGTGTACAGTAAAGAAATTGGATGGGTGTATTTTTATTTTTAATATTAATCACCTCAGAGACCTACTGTTAAAGTTATCGTGATCTGTTTTTCATGCTCAAGTGACTGCAAGGTTTTTGGACTATGCCATGGAAGAGCAGAGCATAGGATTCTGGGGAATACTTGTTGTTTAAAGTTGGTAAATAATTAATTGATGATCAATTATGAAAAAATTAATCACACACAAAGCTTCTTTTTATTATCCCACCATGAATGTGGTAGGGCATATAGTATTACCCTTGTCCATCCATCCATTCTGTTTTGGGCTTAGGTCAGTTTTCAGGTACTGTGGTATGACATCTGTATTTAATTAACATATTTCTAACTGTATTCATAAGATTCAATATATCTTCAGATAATTAGCGTAAAGGACAATGACAGTCTTGCTGCCAGACTTTCGGTGGAGGTTGGGGCAGACCTTTTGATCTTGATGTCTGATGTGAACGGTCTGTACACCAGCCCACCTGACATGGAAGGATCAAGATTGCTGCGTACTTATTCACCAAGCGTGGATGCTGCAGGTGTTGTGTTTGGACAGAAGTCACGAGTTGGTTTGGGAGGCATGGAATCCAAGGTTTGCTTTTTTGAAAAGTCATGTGACATGTTTGGACTGTTCCTTAATTTTGCATCATAACATGTTTATGAATGTAATATTCTTTTTGATAAATTAGCTGCAGTAAAATAAACGATTTTTCGAAACTTTGGTTTCATTGTCAGCTTCTGCATTTGACAAACAGTAATACCATGGAGAATTGCCATTTTTGTTTAGCTTTTTTGAAACAAAATTTTCAAAAATTGCATTATAGTGCTGAAAATTGTCTTGTGTATGAGTATTTGAAAATATAACGGTTTTTGTCAAGCCTGCCTTGGTGGAAGTTTGATATAGTGATCACTTTGGTGTCTGTGTGTACATGTCTGTACATCAGTCTGTCCATCTACATACTAGATTAAGGTTAATATTCTTCAAGTTTTTTTTTATTAAGCTAAGTGTTAAAGTTGTTTACTTTCTAGCTTAATGAAAGGCAGGCTCATATTGCCATAGATATCCATTTTATGGGCAACATGTTAAGAGCTGCTAAAAATTCAGTTTGTGACAGTATAATCACTATTGAAGTCCTCATCTTCAGACATAAAGGCTTTTTTAACCCTATTTTAGTATTTATTCACAACTGGCTCCATTCTCTTGAAACATTTTGAGCACAAAACTAAAGTTCAGACTCAAAACCTATATATTAGATATGATATTTGGAGTAAACCTTTGTAATTGAAATGAAGCATGTGGTAAAGTTCAGATTCAAAACTCGTATATTAGATATAATGTTTGGTGTAAACCCTTGTAATTGAATTTTAGCATGTGGTAAAGTTCAGATTCAAAACCCGTATATTAGATATGATGTTTGGAGTAAACCCTTGTAATTGAATTTTAGCATGTGGTAAAGTTCAGAGTCAAAACCCGTATATTAGATATAATGTTTGGAGTAAACCCTCGTAATTGAATTTTAGCATGTGGTAAAGTTCAGAGTCAAAACCTGTATATTACATATGGTGTTTGGAGTAAACCCTTGTAATCAAAATTAAGCAAGTGTTAAAGGTATCAAAGTTATACAGGATCCTAAAAGTTTACAAGTCAAATTTTACTGAAATCAAAATTTGGGGTTTTGAGTTTGAGATGGAGTTTCTCACTCAAATGCAGTGTAGTTTGGAGCCTGGATTGTTTGTTTACTTGAATTAGGCCTCGGCTAAAACACGGTATTGGTGCTGATAAAGGAATTTTCATGTTATATGCATGAAATAGAAAAATTAAACAAGATATGAACCAATTTTAAAGATTGGTAAGCCTGGCATATACCTCTCTTACTTTCCTGAAAATTTCAAGAGGTTAGTGTAACCCATTGTTGAGATATGCATGGAAACAAGCTCTAAAAATGGCCATTTTTGAGCGTTATGTAGTCTCACTCGAAAAAAGCTTGAATATAAAATAGAGAATTCTCTAAATATCATACTGAAATTATGCATTTATTGGTCTGGTTTTATGCGGAATTCTATCCTGCAAATATTGCTTCTTGAATTAAAGAAATCGGTAAAATATTATGGATTTTATAAGCAAAATACCGTCAGTAGAAGTTTTGTTTCAACACTGAAATTCAAACACTAATCTGTTGTTATATGCCAACATTTTGTACAAAATAACATTCATTATAACTTTTATTGACATCTAGAACTCGACTTTATATTATAATAAGTAGTAAAACCATTTAAATCACATGGCTAGCCAAGATATTCGATTGAGAGCTTGTTCTTTGTCAAACTTTCCAGTTCTAAATTTTGTAGTGTCTGTAACCTTTACAAGTTTATATGGCAATAATTTTGTTGTTTCATTATGGAAAAGTATAAATCCTACAAAGGCTCATGTGTATCCATGTGATGTCCAAGTTGGCCAAAATTGGTGGTGCTGTATTGTACCATTAAAAAACAGCAACTCAATAAAAAAAGTTACAGACACTACACAAACAGGTATAAAAATGAAAGATAAAAGTATTGTTCTACTTGTCATTAAAACATTGTTTTTCTCAATAGAAAGTTCCATCTTATGTGATGTAATGTTGCATCATCTATTTACCTCTGCAGCCAAGAGCAAAAAAGTGATGCAATAACTATCTTGATTGAATATTGCATCATTCTTGCAGCACTGTCTGTTTGAGTAATTTACTACAAGACAATGTAACCTGAATTTCTTATCCTAGAAGAAGCTGCCTAATTACTTTTTCTGTTCTTTACCATGGTACATCCCTAAGACATGGGAAGACGACAAAAGCAAACCTCTGGGAACAACTCTGGTAAGTTTGTATTGAATGGTAAACCACACTCTTAAATTGTAGTGTCTGTAACCAATATCCCCTTTTTATACTGTCTATGACTTTATCCCTGTTTTTTTTTAAAAAAATGAAGCCAAATTATGTTTCCTATTACAGTATTGATGTGTAAGGCTAAATTTTGACATATTGTCTGTCTGCAATTTGTAATATTTTGGTATATTTATAGTTTCTTTCATCTAGATTTCTGATAACAGGCAACATTTTCAGTGATTTCTTACAATATGCAATTGAAACTGAGTATTTTTGCATTCCATATCATTAGACTAGTAAATTCAAACAGAAATATTATGAGAATTCAATGAGCTCAGACTTAGTATTGGATACATTGCTGATATTGTCAAATGGTTACAGACACTACTAGACATGTGAATTGACCCGACTGTTGTTTACATTATTAAGGAAAGTGTGCAATCATTGTAAATGCTAGAACATTGAATAATCATCAGGTTTTATGCTATTTCTTTTTCAATCAGATACTTTTCTTTAAGAATCTACAGGTTATTCCAGTTTGCTTATGTATGAAAGCATATTGCGTACTCATTACAAGTATGTTTTGTAAAGTCTAAATTTCATCCGTATACATAGAGGAACAAAAATGAGAATGAAGTTGTTTGCTTTTAGGAAGCAAAGATAAGCCAGAAGAAGATGAACAGAAGATTAAAGCTAGAAGGGAGAAGACGAGGCTAAAGGTACAAGCCTGGAGAAAAAAACAGAGGGAAAATAAGGCGAAACTTGAGGTGCTAAAAAGGGTTGATAGAGAAAGAAGAAAAGATGCAAGACTACTAAAAAAACAGCAATCACTTTCCGATTCAAATCTTCAACAAGAATTAAGAAGGAAAAAACGTGAAGAAATGAAAAGGTATCGCCAGAAAAAGAAAGAAAAAGCAGCCCTGGCAATATCGGTTAATAAGAGTGTTGATTTAAGAAGTCCAAAAACTGCTGAATTAAGTAGAAAGAAGAAAGAAGCTGTGAAAAGAACCCAAGCATGGAGAATGCGTATCAAACTGAATGAAAGTATACAGCAAGAGTGTATTCAGACTGATTGTGAAATAGGAAATACTGGGTCAGCCAGAGATTCACCAATGAATAAAGTGTTACCTAAAGCAACTCTGTACAGACAATTAAAAAAGGTAAAGGAAGTATTACCAAATACCCCAAAGAGAAAAGCAGTCATCATAAGTAAATTAATTGAATCTCCATCAACATCAAAGTTTCTAAATAGGAATATAATGATAATGACACCGGATTGCAGAAAAAAACTTGAATTGACAGATACTGTTATACAATCTGTGTCAGAGAGCATTTCAGAAGTGAAAACAAGGAAAGGGGGTGCAAAGAAACATGCATACAACATCATTTGTGATGCATTACTGAAGAAATATAAAAGACACAGACTAAAAAAGTATTTCAAAGTATCAGTGAAAGGGCAAAAACCTAGTTCTACATGGTGGGAGACGAAACAAAGAAAAAGAAGAAGGGATGCACTTAACTCTCCATTAAAGAAATCTGTGAAAGATTTTTTTCTAAGTCCAGAAATCAGTAGGGAAGTGCCTAATAAACGTGAAACTGTGAAAGTAAGAAAAGGTGGTCAAAAAGAAATACTTCAAAAACATGTGATGACTATGACATTAGAAGAAGCCTACAAAGACTACAAGTTAAGGAACCATAGTCACAAAATAGGATTAACTTCATTTTCTAAATTGAAACCAGTGAATGTTAAAAAGGTGTCTGAAACAAGCAGAAGATCATGCTTATGCCAAAAGTGCTGTAACGTGGCCCTAAAAAGTGAGGCACTAACAAATGTAAAAAAAGCAGTGAAAGAAAATGGAGATTTGGATGAAATTTCAGTAGATAAGAAAAGCTTAAGTGATGCTACTTTTTGTAAATACGACACCAATCCAGCTATTAAATGTTTAAGAAGAGAATGCAAACAATGCGGTGTGAAATGTTTGCAGAGTTACCTTAAACCATTTGTTGAAAAGTATAGTGACAGGCAGATATCATGGCATCAATGGGAAAGTATAGAAATAGCAAAAGATGATAAAGTAAAGCGTTGCGTCTCTTGTGTGCCTAAAGAAACAGACATAAAAACATTAATTACATGCTTAGAAACTGACATGCAAGAGTATCCAGAGCACGTTTTCAGGGCCAAATGGCAACAGCAACAGATGGGAATTTGTGTTGATAGAATTGGTGAGGGTTCTATTGCTATGGTCATGGACTTTAGTGAGAACTATGGGTGTGCTTTTCAAAGTGAAGTACAATCTGGATTCTTCGACAGGAACCAAGTTACAATACATCCAATCATGTGTTACTATACAGAAAAACAGGGAGAAAAAGAATTCAAGATAAAGCATGCCATTATTGGCATCAGTGAAGAAACCAAACATGATGCAGACTTAGCTATCACTTTTGAGAACAAAGCTATAGAAATTCTGAAGAAGAAAGGTGTGAAAGTAGAGGAGATCCATGAGTGGACAGATGGCTGTGCTGCCCAGTATAAGGGGAAGAAAGCCTTTGCTGACATAAGTCTGAGGAAAAAGCCATCTGTAACACGAAATTATTTCGAAACATCACATGGAAAGAGTGTTTGCGATGGTCTCGGTGCGACAGTCAAGAATGCTTGCTACAGAGCTGTAATCAGCAATAGAAAGGTGATAGGTTGTGCAGAAGATGTATATCATTTCTGTACAGAGAAACTGAAAATGGAAAATACAGATAATGAAGCTAAAACAGTTTCGAGAAGGGAGTTCATCCTTGTTAAAGATGTTGAGAGAAATAGAGAAGAAACTGATGTGCAAACACTGCAAGGTACAAGAAAATTACATGCTGTAAAGTCAGGAAGCAATGATTATGAACTGAGCATAAGAAATCTGAGCTGTTATTGTGAGCAATGCATGAAGGTTGACGGGAGATGCAACTTCAGCGAAAATGTTAATGCCTGGGAAATGAGAAAGTTAGTACTCAATAAAGATAATTTAAGTCAGAAAGGAAAACAACTTAAAGACAAGAATCCATCAACAATAGAAAATAATGACAAGAAAAGAAAACAAGGAAGTAACCAGAAAGATCATAACTCAGCAACAAGCGAAAAGCCTAATAAGAAACGGAAGTCAACAGAAAGACAAAACATTGTGACAAAGAAGATCAAAGTTGACAAAAAAGCACCAACCAACACAGAGAAACCAATAGAGAAATACCACCCTGGAGAATTTGTTGCTGTAGGACTTAAGCCAAAGAAGGGACCTCTAGATGTATACTTAGCAGAAGTAATAGACATTCTTCATAATGAAGTTAGACTTAAATACATGAGAAAGTCTGGCAACATGTATGTTTGGCCTGAAAAAGATGATTATTCACAAGAGGCTCTAGATGCTATCTTGTACAGGGTAAAAGCTCCACAAATAGTCAATGAAAGGGGTCATTTCAAGTTTAATGCAGCTGAATTGTCTAAGCTCAAGTCAAATCTGGAAAAAAATCATAAGCACTTCTATTTGAAATGACAATATAAAGTCAAGGTTTAATGTGTAGTGTCTGTAACCTTAAGATCAATCACATATGGGTCTGTGTTTGAGTCAGCACCTTGGGTTGAACAATACTTTAGTGACTATGATTTATTGAACATTCATTATACTTCAATATTTTACTCTTACAAACACTATTTAGTATTAAACTTTCAAGTGCTATTTACCAGTTCATAATTTTAACACAAGTATTGGACATATACCTGTTACAATGTGGTTTTATCATTTTATTAACTAATCAACATTCATTTAATGAATAATTCTAGTCAATGTGTTCATGTTGAATTATTTTTGAAGTGAATTTTATGGAGATATGTATGGTTCTGCAGCTGTATTGAAATGCTATAGTTTTGTAGTGTCTGTAACCAATTTTATGGACAATGTACTTCTGACTCTTATGGAAGTTTGCAATACTTTTGGCCAGTATTAATGATTTTGTTTGTTTAAATATTCTTCTTGGTGTTAGATAAATGCCTAAATAAGATTATTCTATGTCTTTTATGTTTGTTATGCAAAAGTTTCATGGTTAGGTTTTTTTTCTTAGTGATACCTTTGTCATAGATGTTTTGATTTTGTTATTAAGTTGTTTACCACTTCCAGTTATGTTGTTTACTTTAAATGTTGATATCCTGTTACTGATGTTACTGTGAAAAAAAATAAAGTTTTAAAGTTTTCATGCTGTTTTTCTTGCATGTTATACACCAAGTGTAGTGTCTGTAACTGTTGTTATACCAATGAATTGAAATAATGGTTAAACAAAATCGCATGCATGTTCAAGCTAAATCTAACTTGATCTGACTAGGGGACACCCTAGGGTATATAATGAGCTTCATTGAAATGTTCTATCAAACATTTCAATTTTTTAAGTGAGTGAGACTACTCTCAGCACCAATACCGTGTTTTAGCCGCCTGCAAAATGCCTGCATTATTTTCTTATTCTGCATTTAGATCTCTGGTTTGTACACTGGAAATATTTGAATGAGTCACTTCTCTTTTGATAAATTTGTGAACTTGCAGTTGCAAGAACTATCAGAAGGACATTTCCCCTTTTATGATATTTGCACATCAGATTTGTTCATGGTGCATTTGAAAATGTTTTCTGCAGAACAAAGTGCATAAATATAGAATTTGGCACAAGAGTTTTGTTACCAAGCTCAATCCTTTTTCTGCCTGTTAGGTTTTGTTTTTGCTGTTACAGGCATTTTGATTGGTCAGCTGGTCTGTATCTTGTTTTGTGTCTGACCACTTTACAGACATTGACAACATGCTTTTAAATAAACTATGTGCAGAACAGAATTGAGACCAAAAAACCTTTCATGATTTAATCAGTTTTGCAAGTTCAGTGTACAAATTAATTTAGGTTGACAGACTGTGGGACAAACAACACATAATTTTAAATGGAAAGTGGGTCAGAATAAATAACACATAATTTTTAATGGAATGTGGGTCAGAATAAACAACACATAATTTTAAATGGAAAGTGGGTCAGAATAAATAACACATAATTTTAAATGGAAAGTGGGTCAGAATAAACAACACATAATTTTAAATGGAAAGTGGGTCAAAATAAACAACACAATATTTTTAATGGAAAGTGGGTCAGAATAAACAACACATAATTTTAAATAGAAAGTGGATCAGAATAAACAACACATAATTTTTAATGGAAATTGGGTCAAAAGTTCCAATAAGAAATGGGATTTCTTTCCCCCGGATACTGACCAAAGTTTTAGTCAACCCCAGACTTCTGGTCCCAGTTTCACCAACAGGTCATAAAATTTAAGTGAAGACTTCAGACATGTGGTTGGTCAAATTTAAGTCAGACATTAATTTTATCCAATCAGATAGCTGAATTCTAGACTTTAGTACAAGTCCAGACTTAAGTTCTTTTGGTAAACTTTAGGCAGGACCTAAAAATTGTATGTTCATGTGCCATTGATCCACCTATGATTCTTTCAGAGTTAAAGTTTATCCCAATTGTCTCTGCAGGTGGATGCAGCTACATGGACCCTGAATAAAGGTACATCAGTGGTGATCTGTAATGGCACAGAAAGCAAGGCTATCTTGAACATTGTCCAGGGCAAGAATATTGGAACATTCTTCACCCAGTCCAAGAGCATTAACACCCCTGTGGAGGTGGAGGCAGCTAATGGTGAGCAGACAGTTTACTGTAAACCCTACATTTTGCATGCTATTGTTGGAGATGGGGTGGGTGGGCAGACATTGTATGGGAGAATTACATCAACAAAATTAAAGTCACAAATGATTGTGGGAGAGGATCTAATGTTTTGCCCATTTGTGAGGGTTTTTTGTGCTTGTTTGTTACAGCCTTAACATTAAACCATATTTAACCAATACTTATGAAAACTGTGGATGCACCTCGAGGAAAGTAACTCAGCCAACCAAAACAATTTTCACACTTCAGTTTTTTTTGTCTCACCTGCTGTAAGGAATGTAAGATTTGGTAGTAATTGTTTTGCCACTGCAGATGTCAGACTTTTCTGCTGCCACTGGAGGCAACAGTGTTCTTGTCAACAAATGTTAATGTTCTGCATTCAGATTGTTGACAGTCACCAATCTTTTACATTAGTTGCATTCTGGTGAAACTTTATAACCATAGTTGTAAAGTTTATGTTGTAATATGCAAGGATATCTGTCTTTCTTGTCTCACCCAGTGCAGAAAGCTTGTTGTATTATGATGAACAATATTAAAGCTTTATGTTGAAGTGTTTGAAAGTCTAGTATCTTATGTATCAGTAGCTGTATTTGACTAAAATTTTAGGATGCTATTACTAAGGGTCTAAAGTTTATACACTGATATGCAAGGAGGTCCTGTCTTGCTTCTCTTGGCTGCTTAAGTAGAAAGCTTGGTTCATCATTTGTGAACAATGTTAAAGTTTTGTGTTAAAGTGTTTGAAAGTCACATATCTTCAACATTTGCAGCTGCATTCAGCTGAAACTTTTGAATAATATTACACTAGGTCTAAAATTTATACATTCATATGATAGAAGTTCCTGCTCTGCCAGTCTCGCCTGCTTAAGCAGAAAGTGCGTTTCATCGTTGTAAACAATGTTAAAATTTTGTGTTAAAATTTTTGAAATTCACATGTCTTCAATATCAGTTACTGTATTCAACTAAAGCTTTGGAATAATATTACTATTGTTCTAAAGTTTATACTCTGATATGTGAGGAGTTCATATCTTGCCTGTCTCGCCTACTTATGCAGAAAACTTGTTGCAACATTGTCAACAGTGTTCAAGTTTTGTGTGAAAGTTTAGGAAAGTCAGAAACAATAGTTATACTGACTAGCATGTAGACACCGGTGGGACACTGGTTTCTACTGAACACTTGTATTTTTCAGCTTTTTTTGTCTCACCAGCATAAGAATGCTGAGATATAATGGTTACTTTTCTGCTAATGGTGGCAACAGCTTCATAGATGTCAACAATGTTAAAATTTTGAGTTAAAGTTTTTAAAAGTCACATATCTTATACATAAGTTGCTGTATTCAACTGAACAATTTAATAACATAACTATAGGGCTTAAGTTTATGCTGTTAAATTATAGGAGTTCCTGTCTTGCCTGTCTAATCTTCTTAAGCAGATAGCTGGTTGCATTATGCTGAACAACGTTAATGTTTTGTGTTAAAGTTTTTGAAAGTCACGTATCTTCGGCATCAGTGACTGCATTTAGTTGAAACTTTAGGATATAACTTGGGGGTCTGAATTTTATACACTGATATATTTGGAGTTTCTGTCAACAATGTTAAAGTTTTTTGTGAAAGTTTATCAAAGTCAGATACAGGGGTTATACTGACAAGCATACGGACACAGGTGAGATAACTTGTTCTAAGGAATACTTGTATTTTTCAGATACCTATTTGTTTCACCCTCAATATCTTGAACCATATTTCACCTACAGTCAAGGACTACTTGTATATGGGTGTATCTCAAGGAGAGTAACTAAATCATACCAAAGCTAGGTCACTGTGACCTAATTTTCACATAGAGACCTATTCTGTTTTCAACTATTCATTCATTAAACCCTAAGACTCTTAAACCCTATTTCAATGACTCGTGAACATTTTTATTTGGATGCATCTCACGGAGAGTAATTTATCCAAACTAAAACAAGGGCATAGTGACTTCATTTTCGTGTTTGAGATTGTATTTTAAGCTATCTGTATGTTATACCCTCAATATCTTGGATCCAATTTCACCTACACTTGTGATAATTGGATACATGGATGCATTTCAAGGAGAGTAATTCAACCGTATCAAAATAAGAACATTCTGGTTTAATTTTCACACTTTTGTATTTTCTGCTATCTATTCCCTATACCCTAAACATCTTGGAACATATTTTCATCTTCGCCCATGAAAATTGGTATGCGGATGCATCTCTTGGAGAGTAGCTCACCATACCAAACTTAGGTCACTTTGACCTATTTTTGACGCTTTTAGTGACTTGTGTATTTTCAGCTATTCGACCATTATAGCCTCAATCTCTTGAATCCTATTTCACCTACACTAATGAAAATTGGTATGGAGATACATCTCAAGGAGAGTGATTCAACCATACCAAAACTTGGGCACTGTGACCTAATTTTCACACTTTAGTTACTTTTTTATTTTTAGCTCTATGTTTATTATACCCATATCATCTTGGACCCTATTTCATCTACATTCATGGAAATTGGTAGATTGATGGATCTCAAGGAGAGGAACTCTGCCATACCCAAACTAGGACACTATGACCTCATTTTCATGCTTGAGTGACTTTTTATTATTATTTTGAACCGTTTGTTTGTTAACCTTTGACTATATACTGATGAAACTTTGTATATTGATGCCAGGCCACATAAGAAAATTTTTGGAAGCATCTCTGCATCTCTATGAGTCATATATTGCAGTATATTTCCTGCCTCCGTGGTGTCTCAATTGATGGATTGCGGACTCCACCCACCTGTTAGTGAAACATTGACAAACCTAAGAAGGGTCTGCTGACCATTGCTGTCATTGGCTAGGTGTGAGTGTAAAGCAAAAACAGCAAAGCCAACAGCTTGTTTCCTGGCTTGTTGGAGTAGTTCTGACATCTTCAAGATCGCCACTATACAACATATACAAATACAAAATGTTTTAACTTCACAATTTCTCATCTAGTTTTTGTTAAATTTTAAGCTTATACTTAGATTTCATTGTATTTTGATGGACATTTTTGCTATGCTAAAGGCTTTGATTTTTATATAAATTGCTATGCTAGTGGACACGGAGGTATCTCCAATCTGGCAATCCATCAATTATTAGATTAGACTCCAGAACCAGTGATTAAAGGGTTAGAATCCAGTCCCGACCAGCCTCTGTTGTCCCCAGTCAAAGCTAAATATTCCCTCCAATTAGTAACTGGAGGCCAGGAATTGGAAAAGAACATGATCTCAATTTGATTCTTTAGTCATAGCCAACATATGGAATAGTTTCCCCTCTTTCCTTGGACTAATCATGTGAGTACACATGTGTCAGGATGCTCCACAAATTTCATTTTTGTTGCTGTCTTTAACCCTTTTATCGGCCAAACTTATCTTTTTTTTATGCTGTTTGAGTCATTTTTTCCCTAGTCCTTGCTTTAATTGTCTGTTTTTGTGTGCCTTATTGTTAAATTTGAACTGCTTTTGCACCTTGATCAGCATTGTTCTTCCTTCTTAGTACGAGTGTGAAGGTAAGTATCACCTACCTGGTTATATTGTTTTTGTCAGTTTTTCTCTTCCAGCACGTAAATATGTTGCAAGGTGTGGATGAGTGTGGGCACAAGAAATCCCCTTGGAACACTTACCCCACCTGTCTATCATGTACTAAAGGTACACACACAGACAGATGTCCCATATAGTTGCCTGTGGACAAATACAGTGTGGGACTTGGCAGAAAGTTGATGCACTTACTGAGGAAGGAAAGAAGGAAGGTCCCTATTTCTCCTCTTCATCTTAGAATAATCTCCTCCATTCTTGAAAACCCAATTCAGTGTCTCCCTCTCTAGAGACAGAGACCAGGAAGGACAGTCATATCTTGCCTCGGGAGCGACTTAAGGACGATGATGCCCTCTCCATTCTGGTAGACTAGAATGAGTTCCCAGAAGAACCAGTTGTGGTAGGTCCTTCCCTTCTGTTAGGGTCCACAGCTCCTTCCCACCTCTCGGGTCAGGTGAAGCTGGAGGTGTTATGGACTTTTGATAAGCAAGGACCTTTCAAGGGAGGTACAGTGCTGGTGACTGATAAGAGTGAGTCAAACCTTCCCGAGATAGAGAAGAGCAGAGATTTCACTCCAGTAGATCTGAGTCAGACTCTGATTTGACAAACTAGAGTTCTGTCTATCAGATCATTTTCACTGGATCGGTCTTTGACTGGGCACCGGGCACTCCTACCCAAAGACCTGTACTTTTGAGGGCCAAGGACACTAGAATTCTTTCTTGTCTGGAGGGGCTTTCTGGGACCCACTCTCGTTCAGATCTTCTGCTAAAGACTCAAACCCTGGTGACAATAGTCTATCATGATGGTCTCTTTTCAGCTGCCTCCTTCAGTCTGTTGTAGGAGAAATCATTATCTCCAGCATCTCTTCAGCGCTCGCTGGAGACTGTGGCTAAGACATGCTTTATCAATATTCATGGTGTTCTTCACCTGCACAGAGATGCTGCCTTGGAAACGTCCAAGGTGTTGTTGGACCACAGCAAGAACCTGTTGAGGGCTGCACTGCTTGATGCAGAAATGCTTTTGAGAGGTCTATTGTAGTGTCAGAAGATTCGAGTGACCAGCCACACTGGTCCCTAGTTGCAACTCTGGGCCTTTCAAAACTGGCCAAGAAGCACACATATCCTGATCAACTATTGTGACCTCCTCCCAATTGGGGCAGATCCTTGTCTTTCAGATCTCATCAGATATTTTGAGCTTCAGAGACTGGTTTCTCACTCATTAATGCTTAGATGGAACCTTTCGTGTGTTCTTTGGGTATTATCTAAACTCCCTTGTGAACCTTCAAGTGTAACTTCCTTCCACTTTTTTTAGCCCCAGTTCAACTCCCTTCCACCCGTCTGTTGGTAGCCAAAGACATCATTGAGGCCAAGGGAAGAAGTCTTTGGACTCCTCCCCTACCCAAAAGAGAGAGGCAGTCATCCCTAAGGAGTTGCACCATCTTCTGCATTGTCTTGCACTTCCCAGCATCCCAGTAGGTGCCTGACTAGCCTATTTTTCAGAGGCTTGATTGGACATCACTCCTCCCCTAATGCGGATCCTCATTTTGTTTCACCAGTCCCTAACTGGTTCACCAAAGTGAAGAGGTGCACATCCTACTACAGAAGGGCACAGTTAAGAGGGTGGCAAATGAACAAAAGTCTGAGTTTCTATTCCTGGATCTTTTTTTGTGTTAAAGAAAAGGCTGAAAGTTTTGATTCTTAATTGACCTTTCTGCCTTGAACAAATTTCTTCCAGGGAAAGCATTTCAGATGGAGACTACCATCTCGGTCAGGAACACCATAAGACCCTACAACTGGGTGGTCTACATATATCTGCAAGTTGCAGACCTTCACACCCCCATATTCCTGACAGGAAATGCCTATGGTTTTGTCAATTGGTCAGGAGTTATTTTCATTTTGGGCCCTTCTGTTCAGCCTTTTGCCCCCCTGAGTCTTAATCAGGGTGATGGGGATAATAGCGGCCCACTTGAGGTCTTTAGGGGTTACCCATCCTCCAGTATTTTGATGACTGGTTGATGCATAACATCCTTGGAGATACTCTCCAAAAGGACCAGTCACTCTGTTAGTTGATGGTGACTCAACTAGGTCTCATCTGAGTCTCATTCCCAACCTAGGAAAGTCGGATCTCACCCCTTCTATAGACTTTGTGTACATGGGGATGAATTCCTCACCAATCAAGGGAGGGTATGTGTTCCACCAGAGAGGATCACTCAGATTCTGTCCTTCAAAGCAGGTCTTATGGTCAAGATTTTGCTGTTGGTTTGCCTTTACCTCAGCTCAGATTCCCCTGGGATCTGATTTTCATCACCACATGAGTTGGTGGTTAGAACATGACTAGTTCCTGACTGGAGTTCTGCTTCACAGCCATGAACCCCACACCTTTCTTGTACACAGACACATCAGATTCAGGATGGAGTGCTCACTTTGAGTTAGAGGGGTTAGTTCTTCAGGGACTGGTCTAAAGAAGAAGTGATCTTTCACATCAAGAACTTAGCCATAAAGGGGTGTGTCATCCTCCTCATAAGGTATTGTTATGTTATGATTGCCTTGGACAACACGTTGGTGGTAGTGTGCCTCAGTTGTGACGGAGGTACACATGCTCCTTCTCTATGCATTGTAGTCTGGAACCTCCTCTGATGGGCAGTCTTTGAGGAGATCACTCTCAGATTCTGCCATATTCGAGGTTGAAAGAATATCCTGGTGGACAGCCTGTTCAGACAGGTCCATGTGGTCCTCATGGAATGGTCTCCAAATGTTGGGTAGGCAAATAATGGACTTATATGCTACAAGACTCAACAACTAGCTCCTTCTTTATGTCTCAGTTACCACACCACCTGGTCGGTGGTCTTGTTCAGTCTGAAGTGAGATCGTCAGTATGCTGACACCATCCCACCTTCTACAGTTTCTCCACCAAGTCAGCATCTCTACATCTTTGATCATCCTGCTAGCCCCCCTATATCCTCAGTGGTGATGGTTCAATTATCTCCTTTACCCGTTGGTAGATGAGTCCAGAAGATCACAATAGAAGAGAGACCTGCTGTTGCAGCACAGTGGATCTCTCCTACACAACCATCCACAGATTCTCCATCTTCATACTTGGCTCATATTGAACAAACAATCTGCCAAGGCCAGTTTTTGAGCAAGGTTGCCAACTGCATCTCTCATGCTAGGAGGCAATCTGCTTCCAAGTTTATGATGCAGAGTGGAGAATCTTTTATAATTGGTGCAGTAGAAAATGCATTGATCCTATCTGTCCCCCTTAACTGCAGTTGCAGACTTCTCTTCCTTTTCAAGGAAAGAGAATGTTCAAAATCTATCTTAAGCACTATTGGGGCAGATCCTCATCTTTCAGATCTCATCAGATATTTTGAGCTTCAGAGACTGGTTTCTCACTCATTAATGCTTAGATGGAACCTTTCATGTGTTCTTTGGGTATTATCTAAACTCCCTTGTGAACCTTCAAGTGGAACTTCCTTCCAGAACCTTAACCTTAAGACAATTTTCCTGCTATCCTTATCATCAGCGAGGAGGAGTGAAATCCATGCCTTATCTGTGGCAAAGGGTTGTTTACGGTTCAGTGATATTAAGATTTGGTTCTCTTCTTTGCCAACCTGGGTTTCTGGATAAGAATCAGCTACCTTCAGTACCACTTCGTCCTGTTGAGATTCCCAGTCTCAGTCATATTTGTGCTAGGGATGATCAAGATAGGCTCCTTTGCCCAGTTAGGATGTCAAGGTTTTATTTGGCTTTCTCAAAAAATATTGTGTATTACATCACTGCTTTTTGTTGTTGTTGATTCACAACAAAATAAGATTCCTTTTTTTAAAAAACGATGAACATTATTTCATGAAACAAAATGTCAATGTCGAAACTCGATTTATTTATTGTTCTATTAATAAAATATGGATGCTGTGATTTCATTGCAAGTAATAGTGACACTTCTTCTCATCCTTGAGGAAATCTCTGTGTGGCAATTTAGAAATGTTAAGTTCAATACAAACTCTGGAACTAGCTTCTCTGTAATGAACCGTATCTGTGAAACAAAGCTTTATATTCACAAAATACTAATTTCGCTTGGTTGCCTTACTATCTTTGTGAATGAATAGGCTAATTTCAGGTAGTTTAATTATATTACTTGCATAATAATATTTATAACAGTGTTCGATTGAGCAATTGAAATGAGTTGACCTGACACATGGCTGTGACCGCTAGCTCGTACGCAGGTAGGATTTGCATGCCTTTTGACTTTTCTTTTATTCCACCCCGTTTATTTGATTTGATACAAAAGACGTAATTAACATGATAATACAAAGCAGGTCTGCTTTTAATTGAGTGTAACAACGCAACAAGTACTTCTGCCAGTAGAAGATAAAAAAACAGTCGGCACTTAATAGGGTTCTCAAGGAAATGATCGCAGAATAGCTGTGACTGTTGAATGATATTTTTCATGTTTGAATTCAAGCGGGCATATTGCATTTATGATGATTACACTGAAACCTAATTAAAAGTGTACTGACAATGTTGTTTGGAAAGAAAATTGAACGAAATATATATTTTCTTATTAAAAGTTGATTCAAATTTCCGGGTACTAACCACTGTTTTCGACAATAAACAAGCGATATATCAAGGTTTCATATACTAATTTTGATCGTGATTTATTTTCACATTCAACAAATAGGTGCCATTTTTTGTGGTATTTTCTAGTAAAAAAATGGGATCCACACCTGACCCCGCGTTATAAGCGGGTTCGCAAGTTATCAGGGTGCGAGTTATCGAGAAAGCGATGCACAAGTCGTCATTTTCTTAGAATGTATAAATGTAAATGGCTACCTATCAGCTCTGACCTTATACAAATCTTGCACATTTCAATTTAAATGACTATTTGTGAAATGATTTAAACACATTAGCCTGCTGCTTTGAATCACCACATTTGAAACAGCTTGCTGAATAAAATTTCTTTAGCTGCAATAAAACAAAAAGTGATAACCATAAACATAATTTACTCCCCAAGTAATAAATAAAAATTTTCTTTCAAACATACATCATGGACAGAAACCATCATCATAAAGTAGGCCCCTACAACCGAATTTGAAAGCAAGTTCAACTCACGGGCGGAAGTGTAGTTTTCTTTCAGAATCTGATGGCTATTCTTCTTCAGTATTTTGATGACTGGTCCAAATTCAATTGTCAGCATGTGAATCCTAGGATATTTGTATACTGCATGATGCTGGAAAGTACAAAAAGCAAACAAAACAAAACTGCTATAGGGAACAAGTAGGTGTAACACAATTCCATAGACTGCCAATGGTTTAATTCTGGAAAAGGACGAGGAAACATGGCCAAGTCTATATTATGATAGTGTTCACCTCGGAAATCTATCGGGCTCTGGATTTTTGCTGTTGAAACATCTTTTTGATGTCAAATAATTTGTCAGTATCCAACAAGAAATTATTTTCTATGATTTCTTTAGAATATACACATTTGAATGTTTGGTGCCAAATAATATTGTTTTAAATGAAATTATAGAACATAATTTATTGTTGGATGCTGAAAAACTCCTTGTTTACAAGGTGTGTCTGCAATGTGTAGTTGTGTATGCTCATGCATGTCCCCATTTTGCAATTTACACACACACACGTGCACGTGTGCACGCATGTGTGTGCACGCATGTGTGCGCACACACACACACACAGCTTTATTCTAGCTTTGATATGTAAGATCCATCAAGGTTGGAAGTTTTATTTCAATTTTTAAAAGAATAAAATCTTTAAATATTTTAAATAAAACATGATAAAATTCTATTTTGTTATTGTTGTTGATACGAGTCACTGAAATGGACAAATCTGTTGGGAAGTTATGAATTTTTTTTTGGGGGGGGGGAAATCCTAGTGCATGTAGCACCTTTGTTGAACTTGGATTGTATTGTGCAGTAAACCTTGGATTTGAGACTGTATTTTGCAGTAAACTGTTAGTCAGAAAATGACAATGTCCATGATCTTACAGTTCACTTATACTCAACTGATAAAGGCTTATACCACCTATAAATGACTTGTATGTCACTTATAAGTAAAATATAGTTGAAGTATGGATCAATATTGTTTTCACTCATACTGTACTTACAGAAACTAACGTTTCACTTACTTCATTTCATATGCAAAGCATACATAACTTATAAGTGAACTATAAGTCCTGTATAAGTCAAGAATATATCACTTGTAAGTCAGAATAAGTTATTTCCATAAGGGTTTATACTCATTTTTTTAACTTAAAATTATTTTGGGACTTAGACTTTATGGTCAGCAGTGGGGGAAATGTTTGTTTTACAAACACAGATCTAATTCCATTTGAAAGAATATACAATAGATGTGTAATTTTTCTTTCCTTGGTCATAGTGCCAGAAAGGACATGGGTGTATAGCATAGCTGTGTGCATAGCAATTGATCTATTTGCTTTCGACCAATGGGGGCAGGTGATTTCATTTAGTTCTGATCCAATGCCTACTTGTTGTATACTGCAGTCGTCTAACAGATGGTATGTCATATTCATGGTGGCATCTTTCAATATAATTAATAACAATCTAATTTATATAATAAATAAAGTGATGTACACTGATTGGATCCATGCCAGAAAAATGCGAGTGAAACACTGTATTAGTTAGGGATTGTCTATTGGCCATAAAGGAAAAAATATGGCAACTATCAGACTTCCTTTTTCCACTAGTTGATAATGATAGTTGGTTACTAATATAAGAGTTACTTCCCTTTCCTGTCAACTGTTGCAGCTCTATATAGGCATTAAATCATTACTCTAAACAATTGTTTGCAGCACAAAAAGTGAAAGTAAAAGGAATTATCTCAGTCTCCTTTACAGGTTATAATACATTATGAACCTAATTTCATACAAAGTTCTGGGTTGGGGGGGGGGGGCATTATGGTACGTTCTAATACCTATAAACTGAAACTGTTAGTGGGCAATGTAATTAAAACTCAAATCAAAATTGGTGTATTGGATTCAAGTAATTGTCATTATGGTCTAAAGCATGAAGATTTTTTGTCATATTGACTCCGATAACTTTATCTTCAGCTCGTGAAGGTTGCCGTGCATTGCAAGCTTTGACTCCACAGCAGAGAGCCGAGATAATTCGTCGCCTAGCTGACTTGCTTGTTGAGAAACAACAGGATATTCTGAACGCCAACCAGAGGGATGTGACAATGGCACTGACAGAAGGTATTTTACTTGCAAAAAATGGTGAACTGCCATGATTAGTGATGCACATTTTTTTAGCGTATAATTATTGTGTTATTTGCAGCTTTCTGCTGTAAATGATCCATGCAATTATTTTACTTGCAAGAATTAAATATTTGTTTGGTATCCTATGTTTTATTGCTTATCAAAGGGAAAAAGTAGTGATTGGTCACATTGTTGTTTTGGTAACAGATCATATGTTTGTAAAAGTTACTTTAATACTTATTAGTTCAGTTGTGGAATTTCTTTCAGCCATCTGGGCTTCAGGTGGCCGAGTGGTCTAAGGCACTCACCTCTACATATCACTCACACATCTCACCTCTGTCTGTGTGGGTTCAAGTCTTGGCTCGACCAACATGGGTATATGAAGAAGCTAGCCAATAGCTTCCTGTGGGTTGGTGGTTCTTCCCAGGGTATTCCCAGGTTCTTCCTCCACTAAATATACTGGATGCCATGTATAGCCTATCATGTGCTGAAAAATGGCATTAAACCCCACAAAACCCAACCAAAACCTTTCAGCCATCATTATTAATCTAGCTAATGGCTAAGTCCCTTATAAATATTTTTGTTTTAAAGCACCAGTGAATTTCACATGCTTTCTAACTGGTCAACTGTTAAAATTGGCGAAGTTAAATCTACAGTATATACTGTTAGAAACATTTATAAAACTGTGATGTCATGGCTTTTTATTTAGTGCTATGAATTAAATTTTCAGCTAATTTTCGAAAAAATTTCCAGAATGTTTTAGAATATGGATAACAGTGATGGGGATTTGGGAATGTTAATGGTGGTTTTATTGTAGCATATATCTATTTTACTGACAGCTCTGACGTGTCACTGGTAAAACAAACTTTTCAGCAGTAAAACCACCATAAACTTATTCAAATGCCCAAACACAAGACTGTTATCCCCAAAATTAAACAATTTCAGCTTGAATTCTTTTTGTAGAACTGTAGAAATTGTTGTTACGCATGAAAATTACATAAGTGATTATCATCTGTAAAATAAAGGTATATTTAAAATTAACTCATAATTATCTGATGCTAACAATATTTCATAGTATTTGCAATGTGAATTACAACTAGAAAAATAGTGCTGTAACCTATAGCTTTTGGGAACAAAATGGACTGGACAGACAAATAGTACTGTAAGTCATTGCATTTGAAAACAATTCACCAACATTTGGTTAGCATTCAATTTGATTTGGTTGCTTCAGGTATTGCTGCTCCTTTGATATCCCGCTTGCGTCTGAATGAGTCCAAGTTGAAAACTTTGCGCGAAGGGCTTATCCAGATTGCCAATAACTCTTATCAAAACGTTGGGAGGATTCTGAAGGCTACCAGGATTGCAGAGGGTATGGAGCTGCGCCAGATAACTGTACCCATTGGAGTTCTTCTAGTCATATTTGAGTCAAGACCAGATGCTCTTCCACAGGTATGAAATACAACAATAAAGGAATCATGTTAGACTTCTTCACTTGTATCTTTGAGTTAGAAGGAATTAGTGTTTTAGTATAATATGAAATTTTTTGCATGATATTTTGTGCCCCGCCACGAATGAGGAAGGGCATATAGTGTTACTCTTTTCTGTCCCTCCAAACATGTATCTGTTGGTCAGTATGTATTACTAAGTTCTGTGCCAGGTAACTGGCAGGGTATTTGTGTTCTGTGAACACATTTCTAGTTTTTATTTCAGGGCTTTATCTATTTCAGGGCTTTATTTTTTTTCAGGGTTTTATCTATTTCAGGGCTTTATTTATTTCAAGGCTTTATTTAAGGGAAACTCAAGTAAAAGAGGATATCCATTTAAATCTCTCAACTTAGTGCAATATCTAGAGAAAACAAATTTCATATTATCCATCACATGGGCTGTTTTTATGTGCTAGGCCAGTAGCATTTATGCATCTTTGATACATTTTAAGTTTATTCTGTTATGCATGTATGTCCTGAAGAAGCCTTTAGAAGTTTAAGAACTTGCATATATTATCCCCACTCTTTAGTGTCAGAGATATTGTAATACCCTCCATCATATTCCCACTCTTTAGTGTTAGAGATATTGTAATACCCTCCATTATATCCCCACTCTTTGGTGTCAGAAATATTGTAATACCCTCCATTATATCCCCACTCTTTAGTGTTGGAGATATTGTAATACCCTCCATCATATCTCCACTCTTTAGTGTCAGAGATATTATAATACCCTCCATCATATTCCCACTCTTTAGTGTCAGAGATATTGTAATAACCTCTATCATATTCCCACTCTTTAGTGTTAGAGATATTGTAATACCCTCCATTATATCCCCACTTTTTAGTGTCAGAGATATTGTAATACCCTCCATCATATTCCTACTCTTTAGCATCAGAGATATTGTAATAACCTCCATCATATTCCCACTCTTTAGTGTTAGAGATATTGTAATACCCTCCATTATATCCCCACTTTTTAGTGTTGGAAATATTGTAATACCCTCCATCATATCCCCACTCTTTAGTGTCAGTGATATTGTAATACCCTCCATCTTTTTATCTGTTTGTAACTCTACATCCTCCTAAATTGCCGGATGGAATTTCGCCAACCTTGGTAAATATGTCGTACATATGGTAACCATCTAGGAGAGGGATATGATTTTTGGCCTTCTCCTCAGTGATCCTTGAGATGGGGTCAGAGATCTGTAGAGCTGGGTATTGGCAGTCCATTTGTGATAATATAAGTACACCGCTCACTCGATAACCCATGCCAGGATAACTCGCAAACACATAACACAGGGTCTGGTGTGGATCCCATTTTTATTTTTACTAGATATTACCCAAAAAAATTGGCCCCTATTTGTTGAACATGAAAAAGTTGTGATCATAATTAGTAAATGAAACCTTAGTATATCACTCATTTTATTGTCAAAAACAGTGGTTAGTACCCAGAAATTTGAATCAACATCATGAAATTTTTAACGTTTAACAAGTCATATATTTTGTTCAATTTTCTTTCCAAACAACATTCTGAGGACACTGTAAATAACAATATTCGATGAAATTTTGATCGATGAAAATGTCACTAATGCCTACTGGTGGCAACACTTTAAGAAATAAATACCAATTAAATAAGTTTTGTCAAGTGAAATTTGTGTTTTAGTTCAATCTTTTATTCAGTTTCAGTGTAATCATCATAAATGCAATATGCCCGCTTGTATTCAAATGTAAAAAATATAATTCAACCATCCCAGCTATGTCCACGAGTGTTTCCGTGAAAACTTAATTAAGTGCTGACTGTTTTTTTAATCTCCAACTGGCCGAAGTATTTGTTGTGTTGTTACACTCAATTAAAAGCATACCTGTTTTGTATTATCACGTTAATTACGTCTTTTGTATCAAATCAAATAAAGGGGGTGGAATAAAAGAAAAGTTAAAAGGCAAATCCTACCCGCATAAGAGCTAGTGGTCATGGCCATTTGTCAGGTAAACTCATTTCAATTGCTCAATCGAACACTGTTATAAATATTATTATGTAAGTAATATAATTAAACTACCTTAAATTAGCCTACTCATTCACAAATGTGATCAAAGATAGTAAGGCAACCAAGCCAAATGAGTACTTGATGAATAAAAAGCTTTGTTTCACAGATACGATTCATTATGGAGAAGTGAGTTCCAGAGTTTGTATTGAACAACTTAAAATTTCTAACTTGCTAATCAGAGATTTCCTCAAGGATGGGAAGTGTTACTTGCAATGAAATCACGGCATCCATATTTTATTAATACAACAATAAATCAAGTTTTGACGTTGATGGTTGTTTCACAAAATAAATGTCCCTAGTTTAAAAAAAAAAGGAATCTTGTTTTGTTGTAAATCGACAACAATGAAAAAGAGCAGTGATGTAATACACAATGTTTTCGCATACAAGTGTTGCTGAAACCGCTTGGACTAATGTTGTTTACGATCTTTCAGAGGTTGGGTATCTTGAAAATAAAGGTAATTTTTATAAAAAAGCAAACAACTACATTAGAAAAAAAGCTCTTTATTGACAATTATTCCCAATGCAATTATAAAATGAGTATTCAGTCATTAAACAGCCCCATTACCCCCCTCCCCCCCTGCGGTTTTTTCAATGTCCAGCTGGGATGGCATCCCCTTCTTAATTTTCTTGTGGTCCCTTGGTAACTCATGCCCTCGCTTATAGTGCTGTCTATGTTTTTGGAGTTATAGAGGGAGAGGAGTATCACGATATGCAACTTTGGATATACGATATGTATTGACAATATACATTGAATGCTATTCAAACATGTTTACCTTTGAATTACTGTTGTGTTTGCCTAACTTTGGTAATGTGAATTTGAATGTAACTAATTCAAACTCCATTTTTGTCAAAACCATCAAAGAATAACATGTAAACAATAGAATCATTTTACTTGATGTGAGAGAGAAAAAAAAAAAAAGAACATACTTATTTTCATTGCTGCACGATTGGTTGTCCAGACACATGTGAAACTAAGACCAGGACAAAGATGTAGTTGACTTGGTTTACTTAGTGTAATGTGTGATCAACTGGTTCCTACTGAAAAAGCTTATTTATTGATTTATTCTGTTCTTTTATAACATAATTAGGACTCCAAATCAAGATGCTGGAACCCTATAGTAATCACTATATCCATCCTCTGTCCATCTGTTCACACTTCTTGAAACCAGAATAGATTTGTAAACCCTTACTCATAATTGGATGCTATTTGGTGGATGGATTGCCTATGTACATGTAAATGTGCCCTTTAAAGGCTTAGTTTCAGGTCCAGTTTGTATGGAGCTATTGCCCTTATTCCATAAATATTAATATCCACGACAGTAAACCCTTGTAACTAGCATAGCTTATTAAAGATTCAAGACATTATGATGCAATTTGGTGTATACATTGTCTCATCAACCCAAATGTGCCTTTCATGGGTTTTTCTTGTTGCCATTTTGAGTAGAGTTATGGTCCTTGACAAGTTGACTGAATACCTTCATATAGGGTGTTGCTTGTAACCAGCATAGTCCTGTAACCCCTAATGCCATTTTATAGATGAATTGCCTATTATATGGAGATGTGCCTTTTAATGGTTTCATTTTTTTCATGTCCAATTTTGATCGAGTTGTTTCCCTTTTTCCATCAATATTTTATCTTCACTACAGAAGATCTTTGCATCCAGCATAACCCATTAACCATTCAACATATTTTGATGCAATAGGGTGTTTATTTTCTCATAGACCTAGATGTGCCTTTTATGGGTTTTATTTTGTCAACTCCATTTTGAATAAAGTTATGGTCCTTGACATAATACTTCATATCATCACATGGGATGCTGCTTGTAATCGGCATAGCTCAAGGACCACTCAACATATCCTAATGCAGTTTGGTATGAACTTTGTTTCAGACTTACATGTGACTTCTGCTATTTTAGTCTTCTAAGAGTTATATCCCCCTAAATGCTTGTCCTCCTGACTTTGGTTTCTGGAAGATAACAACACCAACATTTTTTGGATTTCAACCAAATTTGGCATGTTGCTTCATATTTATGATTCCCTGACTTATTTTGATTTTCAGTCTTCCACAACATTATTTACTGGAGGTATAGCCCCAAACTGCCATCCTTCTGACTTTGATTTCTGCAACTTAGCTTTACTTAGCTTTATTGCATTTCAACAAAATATGGCATGCAGCTTGATATTGATGAGACCTTGAAAGAGTTTAATTTCAAGTGTTCCAGATTGTAATTTAGGAGAGTTATGGCCCCTGATTTGCACATCCTCCTAACATTATTTTTTGTTGCATAATTTTACTAAGGAATACTGCATTTCAACCAAAGTCATCACATATCTTTATATTGATGAGATCTTAAATGACTTGGATTTTCAGCATTCCACATCATCATTTGGAAGATTGGCTGCCTTGGTGTGTCCTTTGGAAAGGTACTTAGCTCCCGTTTCCTTGGCATAATACAGTCAAATACAATTTTAAAAAGCTAACCAACCAACAACATCATTTGGGAGAGTTATGTCCCCTGAATGTCAGTCTTCTCCAAAGTTTGGTTTTCCAACAGAAGTTGTTCTGTTTGAAGCCCTGCTGAGCAAATTGTAGAGAGTGGGTTAGTTGTTGGTTGGTTTTTCATGGCAGTTTCAACATATTGGCTCATGCTGAGGAGATGGTCTTTTCCAAGGACACACCGAGGTAGCCAATGAGGGCTGGCCTGGGTGGGCATTGAAATCATGACCCTTGAATTATGAGTCTGACACTGTACCAACTGAGATACTGCAGCTTGCGATGCATCTATCACAACTAGCTCTAGTCTTTATATGCTAGTCATAAGGCGAAGCTTGTTATATTATTATGTTGTCCATCAGTCCATCCATCTGTTACTAATTGTGTTTCTGCACATTAACTCTCTCCACCATCTGCAGCTACCAAACTTGGTGGATAGCCTGCACTTGGGGTAAGGAAGAATCCTGTTGATTTGGGGGTCAGAAGGTCATGGTCACTGATTGAAGAAAAATGGTTTTCACACCATAACATTAATTCTACATCACATGCCTGGACCAACCTTTATGGATGGCTTGAACTTGGGGTAAGGAAGAAGCCTATTGATTTTGGGGTAAAATAGTGAAAGGTTAAGGTCACTGTAATTGAAGAAGAAAAATGGGTTCCACAAAATAACATTAGTTCTACATCACTGACCTGGACCAAAGTTTGTGGATGACTTGCACTTGCAGTAAGGAAAAAGCTAATAGGGTTTAGGTTTTAATGGTCAGAGGTCAAGATCATTGACTGAAAGAAGAAGAATGGTTTCTGTACAATAACATTAGTTCTACATCACAGACCTGGATCAGACTTTGTGGATGGCTTGCACTTTGGGAAATGAAGAAGTTTATGTTTTGTGGTCAAAGGTCAAATTCACTGTGATTGAAAGAAGAAAAATGGTTTTTCGCATAAAAATTTCAATTCTCGACCATGTACACCTTTCCCTTGATAACTCACACACAAGGGTGTCCAAAAAACATAGACTGCAGGTTCCTCTGAAAAATTCAGAAAGGGATGGACATCAACTATGAGAAGAGGGTGGGGGAGGTGTTAAATGGTTGAATACTAGTTTTATAATTGGGTTGGGAATAGGTCTCAAAAAATAGCCTTTTTTAATGAACTTGTTAGCATTTCTGCATAAATTACTTTTCTTTTCAAGGTAACCAATCTTTGAAAGATCATTAAAACATTTCTGTAGGAGGTTTCAAGACACATCACATGTGTACCAGTGAAAACATTGTGTATTATGTCACTGCTTTTTTGCATGTGAATGTGGATGTATTATAGTGTTATTGTTGATTCAGAACAAAGCAAGATTGTTTTTTTTTTCTTAAAAAAGATGAACAGTTATTTTGAGAACAGCAACATCAAAACTTGATTTTCTGTTCTATGAGTAAAATATTTAGGCTGTGATTTCATTGCAAGTAATCACAAAGATTCTGCTAATCCCTGAGCAAACCCCTGAGTGCCAATTCGGGAATTTTGAGCTCACAAAAACGTTGGATCTGGCTTCTCCACAATGAACTCTATCAATGAAACTTGAGTAGTGAGTACCAGGTATGCCATTTCGCTTGGTTCCGTTGCTAATCTTGATCACATTTGCGAATGATTACGATAAGCCACTGATTAATGTTACCGTCTATACTCGCATATAATCCGGGTCCAAATGCAAACAATATAGACCCTGATCTACCATTACATAATGTGCCAGCAGATCAGGGTCTGTTTATTCTACTGATTAGTCCTTACAAACTGCATAGACCCAGATCTGCTGGCGCATTATGCATTTTTTGGAGTAGAAAGGCCAAAGATCAGAGTCATTGTGGGTCAAAGAAAAGTGGGTTTTGCAGAATAACTGTTCTAAAGTAAATTTTCTGAGCAAACATTGTGGATGACCTACACTTAGGGTAGTAAAGAAACATAAGATTCTTGGGTCTAAAGGTCAGAGGTCACAGTCATGGTAAGTCTAATTAGAAAATAATGATTTCTGGAAAGTAAGTTTAGTTGAAGACTGCATACCTTGACCAAATGTTCAGGTGATTGAGGCCTATTGGTCAGTAATCTCCCGAGTCAACCATGCCCTATTTGTTTCTACATAGAGGACTATTAAAATGGGTTGGGCGTATAATGTGTGTTCACAGTACTCTTGTTAATGAGAAGTGGAGTTTTTGTTGGAATTTTCAAATGTTTTATTGTGCTGTTACAGTCAAGGACAATTATCAGTAAATCCTATTGGCACATAATATATATCTATCCTGGTTTATCAGTATACTGATCTAGAGATCAGATACACAAAAATTGCAATTACTGTGATATATTTTATTATTTTTTACCAGACTTTTATACATTCAATCATAACTAGAAGATGCATAATATACTGTCTATACTCGCTTATAAGTCGAGTCCAACTGCAAACAACATAGTGTGCCAGTAGATCAGGGTCTATGTTGTTTATTCTACTGATTACACCTAACAAACTGTATAGATCCAGATCTGCTGGCACATTATATGATGGCAGAACTGGATCTGTGCAGTTTGCAGTTGGATTCTACCCATAAGCGTGTATATCCGGTATGTTATGGACTTATGACAGATATTAACTTCATAAATACAGATAATTTCAATGATCTAAGCTCATGCTTATGGAAATATTTTAGTTCTTGTTTTGAATAGTTTTGCAAATATAGGATCTCTGCCATGTGTATGCCACCACCAATGACCTGCCAACTTTTAAAATTTTGTCGTAAGTCTTACTGAAATGACCCATAAATTACCGACTTACAGAATAATAGCAAAAAATATGAAAATACAATTGTCGCAGTCAAATCTGGATATTGGTTTGTCAGTGCTTGGTCCAGATCTGGGTTTGTTTTCACATTAGATTCAGTGGAGTTGGTCAGGGAACTAGACAAAAATTACAGGAGTACCTCAGACATGCAAAATGCCTCCAACAAATGAAAACATATTGAAAGCTAAAGGGACAATCAGCCTCTGTTATAAGTTCAATCAATCAGTCCAGACTTATTATAAGGAATATTCAGATTCTTGGCTGTGCTTGAAGAAAAAAGGAAAGGCAACAATTACATTTACTGGACATCATGTTATGTTGATTTGAGTTTAGCTCTTGGTGGGAGAGATGATTGCAGCAGCCACGTGAAACAGACAAAAAACAAAGATTACATTAGGGTGAGAGATCTAGCAAGAAGCTGGTGACCTCCATGGGGTTTGAAACTGCAGTTTCTGAAACTGAACTGGATGTTATTGCAGTTTAAGTGTACTTTCTGAACTTTTTACTTGAATATAATGTTGCCTTTGCTGAATCAGATCACACTTCTGAACTTTTCAAATGCATGTTTTTCAAGTCGACAAAGCAGTACATGATTGTTCATTACACTTTACTGAAAATTGGTCTGACTTGCAGAGATATTTTGATTGCCTTAACTGAAGTCTTGTTAGGGTTGGTAGGCCTGCCGTCATATGCAGAGCAAAAATGTATGATATAAGAGCATCAGATGATCACCAGATCATTCAAGGAGACATTGTGCTTATGTGGACAAAAAGGGTATGGGTTCGAATCCTACCATTGGATCAGCCTGGGTCGGCTACCATAGTGTGTTCTTGGGCAAGGCACTTGGCTCCAATTGCCTTGGTACTGAATAACCTACATGTGTTGCTGTGCCATAAAACACCAAACCAATGAAACCAAATGGTTCATTGCAACATGAGGAGCATTTATGTTTGCCACAGTGCTATATGCAAAAAATGTTCTTTTAGCGAAATATTTTCATAAAATCATCAATTTAACCACACCAAACATCAAGGTATATCTGTTTTCAATTCAGCTATTTCTTTTTTTGCCAATGAGGACTTAAGTTTGTGATGATTTCCAAGCCAAGTGAAAGTGAAGAGATGATGCTACGATTGCTGGAACTATCGATTGAAAATAAATATATCATGTTTATCTTGACTGGGTATTAAAAGTTTCAATTCCTATTTTGTTTTGACAGAGAATTAAAAGTTTCAGTTCTGTAATCACGAGTTACTACTTAGTACATTGTATACATTGGCCAGACATGATTTTTCCCCATTTTAAAGCGGAATTCCGCTTTTCTCCTGACTTGAATCCAATTTTTTTCAATATAGTCCGTTTTTTATATCATCTCCGTTCTGTTTTTTTTAAAAAAACGGTCTGTCCGGTCCCATTACGCAGCGATCCTTGTAAAGTATTCATTCCGTGTATTATTTAACAGATGATCGTTGTAAGTTTCTACTTGTCCAATGAATCTTCGCATAACCAAAACTGATAGAAATGGAAAAAAGAAGCATGCTTGCAAAACATGGCGTCTAGAGTTATTGACAGAGACCAGGACACAAAAAGTTTGGATAAAGGTTAGAAAAATGTGTGGAAATGGGAATGGCTTTAGCGGAAAGTCTATGGAAATGAAGTTGGTCAGTTCATAAGAGAACTGAATGCTAGAGGACTGGCATTTGGTGATCTTTGCAAGAAAGATTTGAACTACGCCAATCGCGGCTGGAAGAGTTTGGAGCAGCATCTCCAAAAGAAGCTGCATACAGAGAAATTTAAACTTAGAAGCACAAATTACAGCCTTGGTGGTAAGTACAGTACATCAAATATGGCCTGAAGGCATCTGGAAAAAGTGCAATAAATTATTTTAAGAAGGAAGATTTCTTACACGTGAGGGCAGATGTACCCCATAACCCTGTGTCAGAATATGCGCACTGCATATCGACAATACAAGGAGGAGCTTGAAAGGAAAAAAAAACATTGTTGAGAATGAAAAGAAAAAATTGAACATTGAGCCAAAAAAAAGTCAGTGGTTACAAAAAGAAAAGCAAAAGAAATCTTTGCCAAGGCTGCAAAAAGAGCAAGACTAGCATATCAATATCGACAGGTTGTGTCACGGGGGGAAAAGAGAAGTGAATTTATGGGATTATGTGTATATAGTTGATGTACTTGGGTTGTTTTTTTTGCTTGTTTTTTTTTTAAAGTAGTTATGTGTATTATCCAAAATAACAATAGTTAGGTGTATTATCCAAAATATCACAGTAGTTAGGTGTATTATCCAAAATAACACAGTAGATAGGTGTATTATCCAAAATAACATAGTAGTTAGGTGTATTATCCAAAATAACACAGTAGTTAGGTGTATTATCCAAAATAACACAGTAGTTAGGTGTATTATCCAAAATAACACAGTAGTTAGGTGTATTATCCAAAATAACAGAGTAGTTAGGTGTATTATCCAAAATAACACAGTAGTTAGGTGTATTATCCAAAATAACAGAGTAGTTAGGTGTATTATCCAAAATAACACAGTAGTTAGCTGTATTATCCAAAATAACACAGTTGTTAGGTGTATTATCCAAAATAACACAGTAGTTAGCTGTATTATCCAAAATAACACAGTAGTTAGGTGTATTATCCAAAATAACACAGTAGTTAGGTGTATTATCCAAAATAACACAGTTGTTAGGTGTATTATCCAAAATAACACAGTAGTTAGGTGTATTATCCAAAATAACACAGTAGATAGGTGTATTATCCAAAATAACACAGTAGTTAGGTGTATTATCCAAAGTAACACAGTAGTTAGGTGTATTATCCAAAATAACACAGTAGTTAGGTGTATTATCCAAAATAACACAGTAGATAGGTAATAAAGTATTTAAACTATTCAGGAGATTGAATCTTGTTTTATCATTGCAGGTGGCAGCACTGGCAATTAGCAGTGCCAACGGCTTGTTACTGAAGGGTGGCAAAGAAGCACATCACAGCAACAAGATCTTGCATGATCTTGTTCAAGAAGCCCTAGAACTGCATGCACCAAAGACCTCGATATCCTTGGTAAATAGCGGGCCTATATATCATGTTGGAAGGTCTAGAACCTCGGTATTTACTAAATTGATCACTTATTTAACCCTTGTTGTGATTGATGCCACCAGAGGCTAGATGAACTCCTGCCCTGCTGCCTTGGTTTGAGGTGGTCAGGTCAACATTTTGGAGGTTTTCATGTATTGGATCACATATAATGTTTGCCCATCTGCAAAAGGCATCAGACTCAGACCTGGCTTTGCATAATGGACTGTAAGATCAGGCCCTTGGATTATGTAAAACATAACATGCACAAACTCGTTTCTTCTTCAAATACATTACTCAATCATAATACCTTAGGAGAACTACTGCTACCTCACAAATCCAGCCCACCCAGGCTAAAACTTTTATCAAAGGAGCTAAAAGTTATCTGCTCGTATAGGTGGCAGTTGGATAGAGCAATCTCCCCTTGATACAGGGATTGATGCCAAATCCCATGAATAATTAAGCTGCTACTTCTGCTCGTGCTGAGTAGCACACTTTCTACTGATGAGATGCATTGCAATCCAAACGTACAAGAAATTGAAAGTATTCTAACTTAAAGCAAGTTGGAGGAGTTTCTCTTTGAAGGAAGTATACTCCATCTATAAATTTCCAACTTTTTTTTCTTTCTATGGCAAAGTTTTCTTGTTATTTGTACAATTATGACTTTGTTGTACGCACACACAGGAACCTTGTACATACCTGCATAAACTGCTTGTGCATCCCCTCACATTTATTGCAGGTATCATGTATGCTATAGAAAACTAATGTTAGTTGCTGTATAATTTCTGCAGCAGGTGGATAGAGGTAAGTTTTCTATACATAGTTTTAGTCATAGCGTTCACTTCGTAGTTATTATATGCAACACTTTGGTGATTTTACTTGTATAGGCAGTTTATTTGGACTTTCCTACAGGAAAGTTATTAAAATTCATATTATAGTATCCACTTTGTAAGTACTAACAGTGATGCTCTTATAATTCTACCTGTATAGGTGGCCACGTGAGCTCTTCTTATAGAAAATTTTTCACTACTGTGTAGCATGGTATGTCCAATCTCTGAGTTCATAAATCAGGATGCGTGCCTGGCTACACCTGTATATATATTGCTGCTCTAATTTTGTCTTAAGATTTAGATCATGGGCAGAATTAAGTGTAAACTATGTAAACAGTGGAAACATGTGAATAACAATCATTCTACATGTCTAGCTTGCTCCAGTTGCCACACTGCAAATACATGTCAGATATGCGCTGCTTGCTCATATCTGTCAGTGGGCTGCAGTACTAAGGGCACAAAGGGGAAGGCACAGAAGTGCACCTTGAGGGACGAGAATGCCATTAGTATATATGCTGCCATGAATAATTTGCTTTTCGAAGGGCATCACACCTCAGAAGGCTCATCAGTCAAGAAGCGATCCAAGTTATCCCGGTCAGCTCCAGCTCCACCCTCACTGTCTCATCACCTCAAATGGCTAACTTTCTACTTTGGCCCTTGGACAAGAAATAGTTAGCACTAATCACAATAAAAGGCTACCGTTCCACTATCTCTGACATGCTATGTCATCATGGAAGAGAGGATATCGGACAAAACAAAGATCTATCCAATCTTCTGTCAAATTTTGATTTCACACATCCAAAGGCGTTGGCTCTGTACCCAAAGTAGAATCTATCATGGGTGCTAACCTGGCTGAAAATAAGACACTGTTTGAACCACTCTCAATGGCTTCATTGGTTCACCTGTATTATAAGACTTGCTTCCTCGCACTAGCGATGGCAGGCAGAATCGATGAAATACATATCAGTTGACCCAAACTACTTGCAGTTCTGACAGGATGGTCAGTGTCACTCATGACAGCCCCTGCTTTCATATTGCCAAGAACAAGCTCCTGCTCATGGGAAATCGGGCTTTTGTGATGAAACCCCTTTTTACTCTAGATACTTCATCTCAAGGTCATCTACAGGTCTCAGTGAGAGCTCTGAAGTGGTACCTGAAAAGGACCAAGCTGGTGCGTCGAGGGAGATCTTGCCCCTTCTTACCTCTCAAGGATGGAAAGGATGACATATCAGTGCAGGCACTTTCATCCTGGACAAAATGGGTTATCTGCTCTGCATATCAGGAATTAACCCAAGATCAAATGAACTTGCTACACATCTTGGCTTATGAAGTTAGGGCAGTCGCAACAAACATTGCATTCAAGCAAAACTGTTCCCTAGCTGAGATTATACCAGCCATGGGGTGGAGTTCAGAGTCAACTTTCTCAAGCTTTTACTTCAGAGATCTTTCATCCCAAAAGGATCAGCTAGACCTGGTGGGGCCTATCACCATTGTGCAACAGGTAACCTTCTTGGGATATTTGGCAGCTTCCTAAGGACACAGCTTCACGACTTCCGCTGGATGGAGGGGGGGGGATTTTTCACCTTTAAAAACCATGCCCCAGAATATGGAGTCTATTCTCCAGCCAGGTTATCTATCTAGAAGCTGCCTCACACACCTTAGGGTACCAGAGATGGACTCTATGGGGTAAGGGGATGTAACTCCCTCCACCTCTTATCTATTTTCTTAAAGTATTATGATCGGGTAATATATTTCAAGAAGAAACCAATTTTTTCTAGTATAATATGTTTCTTCGATAATATTAACCCGATGATAATACACATACACCCTCCCATCCTCCCCACAGTTACATCCATATAGAGAACGTGCACTCTGCTTCAGTAGTAACTGAAATATTCACAGGATTTGGAACCAATCCCTGTATGAAGGGGAGATCACTCTAACTGCCACCTATGTGGGCAGATAACTTTTAGCTTCATGGCTAAAAAGTTTTAGCCTGGGAGGGATGGATTTGCGAGGTAGTAGTAGTTCTCCTAAGGTATTACGATTGGGTAAGTATTATCAAAGAAACATATTTTACTAGGAAAAATTGATTTCAGTTCAAAACTTATGGTATGCATGTTACCAGCAAAAGTTAGGTCTGGACTTGAATCTAGAATTCAGCAATCTGATTGAAATTGAAGTCTGACTTAATATTGACCAATCAGATGTCATAGGTCTGGACTGAATTTATGACTTTGTGTTGGTGAAATTTAGGCCAGATGTTTCATTGGCTATCATCTCAGCACTATCAATTGGAAAATCAAACTTTTTTGTTGAATCCAAGCAATGCATTGTTATTATAACTTTGTGGCCACACCTGTATTTTCAAAACTCTTGACCACATAACACAAGCTCAAGCATCAAGACCAAAAATTATAATATATAACTTTCCTTCAAAGAAAGTTAGTATCATAGAACTTTTGGAAATACGTTGGATTTGTTTCTTCATTTTGTTTGCTAAATTTAAATGACATAGATGTTTCTTTTGATTTTGTTGATTTTAATGGCACTTTTAACACATTCTTGGCTATATCATGCCAAGAAAATGGAAGCTAAGTGTCTTTCCAAAGGACACACCAAGGCAGCCGACCCTGGCTGGCCTTGGCGGGTATCAAACCTGTGACCCTTGCATTACAAGTCCAAAGCTCTACCAACTGAGCTACTGCAGCCCCCTATATAGATGTAAGTAACTAATGCAGATCTTAAGCTTGAGCTTGAGATTTGTGGCTACAAAGTTTTTTGAATACCAATGCCCCAATTTTAGAAGTGTAAGTTAAGTTTAGACTTGATATTGAATAGGTCAGTTTTGAGTGATACTTAAATTTCAGCAATTCATATCACTGGATTCTTGATTCGAGTTTACGTCCAGATTTAAGATCTGTTAGTGAAATCCATGCCAGGCCTTTATTTAATAAACCTTTCTAATTTAAAGTTGAGACCTAAGTCTTTTGATTGGTCATTTATACCATATATACTTGCGTATAAGTTGGGTCCAAATGCAAACAACATAGACCCTGATCTGCCGGCACATTATGCGATGGCAGATCTGGATCTATGCAGTTTGCAGTTGGTATCGGATTATACACGAGTATATACGGTAAGTGAGATTTAAATTTCAGCCAGTCGGATCACTGGATTCTAGATTCAAGTCTAGACTTAATAAAGATCAGTTGGTGAAATCTAGGCCTGGCCTTTAATTCATGAAACTTTCAAGATTTAGACTGAGATCATATATCTCCAAAGTAACTGAAAATAATCCAGTAAAATGTTCATAACATGGTATATTGTAAATAAAAACTATTCTTTATATTTTGAAAGCTTTTCCTTGGGTGTAACTATGAATTTAGTTGATTGACTTTTGAGTAAAAGTGTGAATATTTTGCTTGAAAAGTTCTATGAATTCCAGTCTGAGTCTGCACTATTTGCTCTACTTATGATGTCATGTTAACAATGTAGAACTTGATCAACTTGTACATTATGCAGTACTATTTGCATTTGGGTGTACATTATATAGAAGTAAATATGGTGTGCTTTGCCTCTTACACAAGTGCTTCTGGGTCTACCCTTGTTTCATTTCCTCCATTGTCTCTTACACAAGTGCTTCTGGGTCTACTTTTGTTTCACTTCCTCCTTTTCCTCTTCTGCAAGTGCTTCTGGGTCTTACCTGGTTTCATTTTCCTCCTTTGCCTCTTATGCAAGTGGTTCTGGGTCTACCCTTGTTTTACTTTCCCCATTTTTCCTCTTACACAAGTGCTTCTGGGTCTACCTTTGTTTCACTTTTCTCCTTTGCCTCTTTCACAAGTGCTTCTGGGTCTACCTTTGTTTCACTTTTCTCCTTTGCCTCTTTCACAAGTGCTTCTGAGTCTACCCTTGTTTCACTTTCTATCTTTGTCTCATGCAAATGCTACTGGGTCAACCCTTGTTCCACTTTCCTCCTTTTGGGACATGACTTTATCTCCTTAGGTTGTCTTATGGATGTTGGTGGTAATAGTTTATAAATGTGTGACTGAGCTCATGTCGGTTCTCTTTTATTTCTTAAAGTTGCTTTCTGCAATGTTGCTTTTCTTGTTTTATGTTCTAGTTAACATTCTCATTTGCACATGTATTTTAGTCAGTAATATCTGTCCGTCTGTCAGTTCTCCTTGTAACTTTATTTAGTTCGACACCATAGGGAGATCATAGTGGTTGTGATATTTGACAATGATTAGTAGGTGAAAAAAAAAGGTTTCAGATCCTGGAATCAGCCCTAGGAAAGATGGGGGTGGGAACAGTTGTTACATTCATAGGTAATGCAGACATTTGCTTCTTACCTAAGTTTGTCTACACTGATTAATAGAGGATGTTGATGTTGGCATGATGTTTCACAAGGATGAAAAGAAGACAAAGGTTCCAGATCATGGATGCAGCCCCAGGGGTGATGCGGGTAGTGTCTAGATTACATTTTCGTAGGTAATGTGGAACTTTGCTCATTACCTGAACTTTGTCTGCATCTGCACTGATTGACTGAGGGTGAGTAGATGACTGAAGATTTTGGGTCCTAGATGCAATCCCATTGCAGATCAGAATATATTAAAAAAGAAAAAGTGCAGATAACTGTGATCTTTCCAATTCCAGCTAATTTAAGCTGCATTTTTTCACATATAGCCTGTTTTTTATGTTACAGGACACATAATAAGTATCTGGCACTTGTAATGAAATTATCATGCAGGTTTTATTTTAAAATAAAATGTCAATATTTTGTCCAAAAAGTGATCGTACTAATGAGATGAAGTTATAAATCCTGTCTATAGAAAGTTCTTTGTGTGTCTCTCTGGAGAGCTAGAGACATTAATTTGAGACATATTTATGGAGATGGGGTGAGGGTGGGTGTGGGGTGGGGGTGTGCAATGAGCAGTGTATAAAGTGAGCTGCATGCAACAAGTGGTATATTGTATTATTCAGTGAGTTTCTTAATTTCGTGTCAAATGAACATGGGTTTGAGATTTTATTTATCACATTGCATTGAGGACTTTGCATTTATAAATTGTTATGTAGCATTGCCATGTGTCATGTCTCAGTAAAAGATTTTGCATTTATAAATTAATATGTAGCACTGCCAAGTGTCATGTCACAGTAAAGGACTTTGCATGAATAAGGTATGTAGTGATGCCAAAGTGTCATGTCTCAGTAAAGGAATTTCCATTAATAAATTATATAGGGCTGCCAAGTGTCATGTCACAGCATGTAATTTTCATGAAATAATTTTGTGACTCACATTAAGATAAATTTTATATTGGTGAAGTATGTAGACACTGAAATAATTGATGTCCAACCAAAAACAGAAGTAATCATTCTGTAACAGATATGGTAGAGAACCATTGTATTTATTGAACTTGCAGTTTTCTATGGTTTTTAATGGAATTCTGATAACAAGGTATTAACTGTATTGCAATGCAAAGTTGGTCAGTGAAAGGATTTGGGTTTCCACCTGTTTTTTTAAAGGTTCTTGTTTTCATCGTCATCTAATGAAGTCAGATGGCAACAGTGGTGTTTTAGCTGTCATTACCTACATAATAAGAATTCTACTCTTACCCAGGTGTTTTAGCTGTCATTACCTACATAATAAGAATTCTACTCTTACCCAGGTGTTTTAGCTGTCATTACCTACATAATAAGAATTCTACTCTTACCCAGGTGTTTTAGCTGTCATTACCTACATGATAAGAATTCTACTCTTACCCAGGTGGGTCGACGTGAGGACATTGAAGATCTGTTGGCGCTTAATGATTACATAGATCTAGTGATTCCACGTGGCTCGAGCCAACTTGTGAACAAGATTCAGTCATTAAGCAAGGGCATCCCTGTCCTGGGGCACAGTGAGGGCATCTGCCATGTATACCTGGATGAGAAGGTCAACCCAGATATGGCAGTAAGAATTGGTAAAGAGATGAGTATTCATAGTACTTATCTAAATTTGTATGCCACCTTTGCAAAGCAAGATTTGCTCATGTTTCTATGTCCATAATTTTATCTCTTCACTCTGTGCATCTGTGTTTACACATTAGCACATAACACAAAATTTGTCTTGTATAGCTGGGAAATTTTTCACATGTGATGCAGTCATAATTATATACATGACGTGAGTAAACTTGGAACTCGTGGATACATTTCGGTGAGACTAACATAACCACACAAAACCAGGTCAGTGCTACCCAATTTTCATGCAGTAGTGACTTTTGCAGAGATTCCAGCCATTCTGGATTTTGCTGCATTATTATGAATATTTAGTGAAAATTCTCTACGCTGAATTATATTGACATACCTGTTTACTATTACGGTTTCGCCATAATTATTATGGACAAGCGACTCAAATTACAGTACTACAGACAGTAACTTCGTGAGCCGTAACGGATGTCAAATATGAAACCAAAATAATAGTCAATAATTTATTAGTGCTGTCTCCTGATTTCCCATTGTATTGTGCATGCGTAGTTCTCTATATGTACCCGCCAAACTCCATGTTATATTTCCTGTGATTCGTGTTTGTTCTTGTATTTGAATTTTGGAAAAACTTTGTTTTCTGTTGTGCTATGTTGAATTTCGGCATGGATACAAAACGGAAAGCCAAGGACAGTTTAGGCCATTGAAGAAGAAAAACAAAAGTTTCAAGTGGAATATTCTGACATGTGGCCATTCTTCAAACAATGCAATGTATAAGAGTATCATGTCCGTTACACAGTATGTAACATGGACTTCTCTTGTGCCTATGGTGGTAGAAATTATTGCAAAAGGCACACGGAGTCCAAAAGCCATAATGACTTTGCTGCATTGAAAAAGCAAACTACCTCGTTAAAAACCTTTGTTGAGCAGAAAGACAGTGCAAGCTCCAGTCATCAAGCTATTACAAATGCAGAAGCGATGATTCGCGAGTTTATCATTGAACATAATCTACCTTTAGCCTCAGCAGATACCCTCAGTAAAGCAGTGAAACAGATTCAAAGATTGCCACAGGTAATGATTTTTTATCTACTTCTTAATTACATCTTACTTCATCTCCCTCTCCCTTTGTAGCATTGACTCATGATTTTTTTAATGGAAGCATTAATTTTAATAATGCATATTTTATTGAAATGTGTTGAAAATTGTACTTTTTAAGAATTTTTTTCGGATGACATGCAGATAACTTTGTCTTTACTAAACCCAAAAGTGGTACCTATATTTTGCTTTTTTATGTACTGTAGGCATCTAAACCAATCTTGGCATATTGATACAATAATTTAGCTGTTTATAATAACAGTATATTTTTTTTAATTTGGGCAGAAATATATTTTTAATATATATTTCACACGCAAAAATGGGAAGCAGCTCTGTCAAAACCAAACTCTGAGACATTAAGCGGGAAGCATTGAAAAATTGAAAAGTACAACCAATATAAAAGTAAAAACTTTACCACAGTGATATATAGAGTACCAACATTGCGTGCAAAAGAAGTACTTTTTTGTCATTAATTTGAAAGAAAACACAGTAAAATGATAGAATCTTTTTAAAAAATCAGCCTGTTGCGGAAATCACAACTTGAAAATTTTACAAATAGAAAATTTCAAACCGATCTTAAACAGATTACAAATGATGGGCTTGTTATGGGAATTCCCTGCACCACTAATTTAATGCATGCAGAAAAGTTATTGCTCATTTTCACACCTCTAACAAATGAAATAAAGGTTTACAAACGCGTGATAGGACCCCACTCCCATATTTGCAGTTTTTAGGAACGTGTTTCGGGACTCGCACGTTTTAAGTCTTGATGGAACTGTCTACCATGTTGTTCCATGCTACCTTCAGTCTATCTATAACAGCTAGTATATTTTTATCTTGATGGAAATGTCTACCATGTTGGTCCATGCTACCTTCAGTCTATCTATAACAGCTAGTATATTTTTATCTTGATGGAAATGTCTACTATGTTGGTCCATGCTACCTTCAGTCTATCTATAACAGCTAGTATATTTTTAGTGATAGATATAGACCACCTACTTGATCTGCAGTGTTTTGTTCGGAACATTTTTCTTTAAAGAATTTCAATCCTGGATGTATTTTTCTGATTTATATGCAGCTAGATCTTCAATTAGAATAAATTAAAATAATGTTTTCAAAAGCAAAATCAGATTCATTCTTTTTTGTGATTATAGGTTTGAAATGCTGTCGAAACAAGGCCACTGTCATGATCAAGGAGATGACAGTCCTTCCCCAGATGACACTTGCTGAGAGGATGCATACACAGCCATTTAGTATCGCTACATACGGCAACAATGATTCAGAAACAAAGCAGTTCCCTTTAGTCGTTAGGACATATGACCAAGTGAATGGCACAGTCAACTCTGAGCTGCTTGCAGTGACAATTTATAGAGAGTCAGCAACTGGTAATTTTTTTCCTCGCATATTTTGCACTTTACACATGTAATTATTATTTATTTATTATTTAGATATTGATTATTAATTTTCAAAATATTTATTTTTTTTCATTTTGTACAATGCAGTTTTTTTTCCTTTTAAACAGGAAAGAATATCTTTCATCTCATTGATGATGAATTGTCAATGCACAAAATCCCATGGAGTAACTGCATTGCAGTGGCGTCAGACAATGCGAACGTTATGGTGGGGAACAAGAAAGGAGTGATTGCCTTTACCAGAGAGAAACATCCTGAAATATTCTTATCTGGATGCTCTCTGCATCTAGTTCATGTTGCAGCAAGATAGGGTGCAGAGCACATCCCTCCCATAGAGGATATACTGATTGACAGATATCACTTTTAGGGATATGTGTGCAAGGCGATATGATATGTATCATGATACAGGTGTTATGATATGATACATACCATGATATTATTTCCTATATTTCAAAGCAAGTGTTTGGTCATACAAACACTTGTACTCTTGATGGTATTTCTTGTAAATCTGTGCCATTATATTAAACTATCAAAATTAATGAATAAAGAATAAATACATAAAATTGTATGTTATCCTTTATTATAAAAAAGAAAAGAAAGTAATTTCAAAAGAAAACTTCTCCTTCTGAGCCATAGAAAATTAACTCTAGGGGTTTAGACTCATGACCAAAATATCCCAATATCATTGTGAAACATCTGGTTAGTAAAAATGTAAAAAATATAAATAAATGCTAATGTGAAAATGATAACCCAAGTGAAATCTAGTGGAATTCAGTCATTGATTACTGACTGGAAAATGTTGAACATATAACTGTTAGCTTAAAAATATCATCAAACTTAACTAGCAATGAATCAATGGAGGGAAAAACACAATAAGAACTACAAGTGTTTAATGTAGAGTAAGAATGTGATTATAAGCTTAGTATTTAACTAGTTCAGACCACTTAGACAAGTCACAACTACATACCCCTGTAGCGCTTACAGATGTGCATTAAACTATTGACAGAGGCCTCATTTTCAGAAGCAATGAAAATTCCTGTCTGTCATGTAATTGCCTGAGCTCTTTGGGAGTTAGCTGAATATTTATTTTGCCTTTCAGACATTTCAGCAATATTAGACTGACCATATCCAACCACTTTTCTAACTTGTTCAGATTTTAATTTCACTTTGTATTTAAGCATTTGAATTGGAAATAGTAGGATGATGTAGAGTAAGGTCGGTTTGCTTATTTGTTGTGTTCCCAACATGGTTAAGGACAGCTCTATAGACTTTACATTTTGTTTTTGTTTTTACTGTATTTTGGACTCCATTCTGCACATACAGTGTGTGGCCAAAATGGTTCCACACGGAAGATTTTGACCCTGTCGGACTGGCAATATAGACAATCTCTCCTTCCTCACCATGTTTACTCCCATGTGAATTGTTGCTTTTGCAAGGCTTTTAGTGATTGGTCAATATAGACCCATGAAAGATCAATTCTCCAATCATTTTACGTCTTACATTATGCTTTGAATACTCTTCACAATGGAGGTTAACTTTAGAATTAGACTAAACTTCCTAACAAACACCTGGTTTATGACGGAAAACGATACTAGTTTGTACGTATCGATACGCAAATCAGTGGAATTTAAATCATGATACATTGATGCAGCGATTAATTGTTCCAGCACTAATCACTATTTTAACAAAAGTGTCAATAGAAAACATGAACTAAAGAGGCTGCAGTCTTTATAGTGTGGAGCAAAGGAAAATGCTCAAGCATGGCATTACCCATTTGTTGAGCATTGGGAGGTAATTTTTTTAATTTATTTCTCTTTTTAGGTCTGTGATTTAGTTATTTAAGTATTTTTTTTGCCCCTGTCTATAAGATTTTTATTCATTTCTTTATATTTAAATTTTATTACTGATTGGATATGTGTTTAGTACTTAATCAGTATAAAGTTGTGTGACTTCAGACAGGGACTTTGCTTTTTGGGATAAAATTAATCAAATTATTTTCTTTTTTTCATTTTTCCATTCTTAGGTGTGTTGACAGACTAGTAGATAATTGGATGCCTCTTTCTCATCTGTTCAAGGAGGAGAATGAGAAGATAGAAGTAGCAGCTGCAGCAAGCAAGAAAAAGAAACACGAAGAGGAAGAGGAGCCAGATGAACAGACTAATGCAAAGAAGGTTTCCTTTTTCTGGAACTTTTACGCTCACCAACCAGTATGATCTATGTCTTGTTGTTACAATACATGAACAAAGTGTATGACCAAGTTCTTGTCAACCTTTAGGCAGAGAATCCAAAGATCCATGAGCTAAGACCTAGCCTTGTGTGAAGCTGATAAAGGCTGATAAAGGACTTGTTACTAGCCTTGTGAAGCTGATAAAGGACTTGTTACTAGCCTTGTGAAGCTGATAAAGGACTTGTTACTAGCCTTGTGAAGCTGATAAAGGACTTGTTACTAGCCTTGTGAAGCTGATAAAGGACTTGTTACTAGCCTTGTGAAGCTGATAAAGGACTTGTTACTAGCCTTGTGAAGCTGATAAAGGACTTGTTACTAGCCTTGTGAAGCTGATAAAGGACTTGTTACCTGATAAAGGACTTGTTTAGCAGGTAATGTGATTCTTATTGTAAATTAGTCCCTTATTGTGCTTTTTTGTAAGAAGATAATTAATTTTGTGAATTGTGTCTTTGTTTGATAACTTTTCATTGACTTTTTTTGTCTCATGACACAAGTATATTTTGCAATGTGGTCATTTATGTGCATTTGTATGTTTTGATATATTTCTTATGTTTTCAGATTTGTCAAATCCTGTGCTCTTTTGTACAAGGAGGTGCAAGATGTGCAGTACACCATAAGACATCATCAGAAGGATGACCTTGATCTGCTCATTGGATTACCTGCCAGAGATTTCTTGGAGAACAAGGAGAAAAACAAGCTTACTCACAAGAGAATCAAAGAGTTCTACAAGTCTGTGAGGTATTGTTTGATAAAATTTGTCATTTTTGAGTTGTTAAATGTTAGATAAATTTATCAAGGAATACTCACATAACATATTTAATTTAGAAAATAAGTTTAAATATTTTTCAAAAGTTTCAATAAAATTAAGTAATAACTATAGATGAATTTAGTTTGTTACAATATTACCATTTTGGTGTCCTCCACTGCTTTTCACAGTTTTTGGTATTATAAATATGTTTCTTTATTACCCTCTAGGTCCTACTTCCAGACAGTGGTAGCATACTTGCTGATGAAACTGTCACTGGATAATAAGCTACTCAGGCATGCAGCTGTCATAAATCCCTCTCTTCAAGCTGAGGCAAAATTAGCAGATCTTGCTTACTTTTTGAAATGCTATCCTTGCCTCATTCCCAAGGGCCACACAATCAACTCCCTCCAAGAAGCCTTCACCAGTTAACAGGTTACCAGATTACGGATATCGCAGATTGTGCAAAAGACAGACTGGATGCCACCTGGCATGAGATTGGGAAGAGACAGCAAGAGCTTAAGCCCCTTGTTGAGGTCATGTGTGGGATAATGAGTATCCCACACAGTAGCACGCCTTGTGAAAGGGTATTTTCATCACTAAGGAAAAATGTAACAACACAGAGATCCTCTTTGTTGGAAGAGACTTTGGAGGCATTGCTGGTCCTGAAAGCAAGACCAGGCAACTTTCTGGAGAGAAGACATGACCCACAGACTTTGGATATATTAAAGGGGGCTTATTTTCATTGTTTACAGAAGTAAGAAGATTACAAGAAGGGAGGCTGTAAATGTGTTCATAGTGTGTGGTTTTTGTTTCCTTTTTTCATATTTGTGCCATGTGGATTACCAGTTATTTCAGTTTCTACAATTATATATATATATATATTAGTTTGATAGTTTATTGCAGTTTTCTTGTATCAATAAACAACACCAGCTTGAATTTTGATTAATTTGTTGTTTTTAAGTATTGTTCACAAGACTGCATGATTATGCAGTTATTGGGAGGGGGTTGATTACTGACAGACCCCACAAATTACTGACAGATTGGGTTGGGTGTTACTGACTTGCCTTGGATGGGGTAAACAGGTCTGTATTGATGAAATTCTGGAAATTAAAATTTTGGGGGGATGGTGATATGATTTTGAACAGGAGTTTTCTATATGGCCACATATAGGGAGAAAAGCACTTCAGCACCAATATGATAGACTGGTACATAAATTATGGTTTCTTAGTTTAAGAAAACAGTCTGTAAATAGCAAGAAACCAGTCAGTTAAGCTGTAAATATGTGAAAAATAGTGGCAGAGATGAAGAGAACAGAAAGATACAGATAATTTGTGAGGAAATCTAATATTTATGGTTAATGTTTTGCGTAACAATGATGAAGGAATTAAAGTTTCAGGAATTGGACAAATGGATACACCATTAATTCTCACTGGACCATAATTGTTACTGACTGTATACAGGTATGCAATATGAGTCTCTAGAAGTTTGATACTTTTAACAAAAGCATTATCCATTCCGGATATTCTGCCTAGATTCCAAAAATATGGTGCTAGGATTCCTGGTTAGCATGCTCATGGGTTGGTATATCTGCTTTTGTATTTTCAGTTTTCCATTCATTATGTTCTCAGTATTCACTTGCACTCCTGAAAATTGGTATGGTGATACATCTCATCAAAAGTAACTGAACCATACTCAAACCATGCACTTTAATGTGACCCAATTTCTTCTTCAAATACGTTCCCCGATCACATTAATGTTAGGGGATAATAAGCCTGTTACCTCGCAAATCCAGCCCTACTTAACGACAAAAATTCGTCTTTTCTGTCTATATCATATAGACAAAGGGCAATAACTCTTCCCCATTACCTCCCCTTGCCTCCACTAGGTGTCGCCAGTATTTCAGCTTCGCTGCCGTACTGACCACTTCATATGTGAAACCTCCCGTCAATCCAAACCAAGGCAAAGAAAGAGGGTGATGACAACGGAAATTTAAAATTCCTACAAGTAATCCTGATACATTGGGGGAGTGTACCCCCATTTTTGTAGGCAGCTCAGGTGGTGCAAGGCCCCCTGCATGTCCGAGCATGGCCTCCGGGCCTGTAAGTCCAGGTGCATGGGGTTTTTAACTGATCCAGCGGATCCATTCTATACTACTTTATCGCCGTCTGGAGCCGTCCATGATTGTAGAACCAGTTGAGCCGGTCAGCCCGCCAGTTCAGCCATCTCAATCAGGGGATCTTATTGAAAGATCTGTCTGTATCGCCATGGCCGACAGCTTCTTTTTTCTACATTTACGGAGATCTTAATGATAGATCTGTCCATCCTACCATGCTGTGGCTACATACAATTACAATTATGGGGATCTTGGTGATAAATCCGTCTGTCTCACTGGGCGTAAAACTACATAAACATACATGTATTATGACGGGGATTTTAGTGAAATGTGAAAATTGTGTGAAATTTTTCATTTTCTCTGACTTTTTTTTCTCAATTTTAGACTGCATGGTACAACATGCTATCATTGATGCATGTTGTTATTCATGGTTTCGCACACACTGCCTATATTTTGCTCATCCGCTTAGTAACGGGTGTTGTTTTAGTGACTGACTAACACAATACATCGTAAATTTATAAAATTTTGTTGCATTTTGTTTTAGCTTGTCGTTTCAGTGAAACCTGTCAATGAAGTGTAATAAATGCAAAAAGTTCATGGCAAAGGAAGATACACATGAGTCGTGTATTGTGTGTACAAAATGTACTTCGTCATTACCATGCAGTGTGTGCACCATATGGTCAGAGAGTGTATGGATTACGGTTTTGCAAAAATCAAATAGATCCAGCCAGCCAGCCATGCCCACAGCTGGTACCAGCACCAATCGGACCACCTTATGCACGGCTAGTCACTGTGCCGACCGTACTCCCATTGAACCAGCCGTCTGTACTGGTAAGACAAAATTGTCCGGCAGAGCTGGCTTGTCCTAGATTCCCTGCTTACCCCCAGCGTATTACCTGTGAATTATATACAGATGATGACATTGCATCATCGTTACCACAGGGAATGGTTTATGCCGAAATGGAAGCAGACCATGAACAGAAGACTTCACACAGTGAGTGTGAAGATACTCCTGACCAACAACGCTACTGTGATTCGACCATTTAGAGGACAGAGTTGAGTTTTAAGACTGCGGTCAAGGAGATATATTGGGTGTTGCCGGCTTTGGAATGCCCTCCACCCCTACTGCTACGCATGATTATAAAGTCAAAGGGGTGGTTGATATTGATGATGATGAAGTCTCCATCCTTCTGGCTGCTTCCCCAGTCAACAAAAATCAAGGAGATTAACAATAGGTTATTGGGATGTATCTGTGACCTGAAGATTGCTAAGGCTTACTTTTCTGGGGGTCAAGTACAAGCGACATTTTCATTGCACTGGTACAAGACACATTCCATCATCTACCATACTGAACTCCCAGCCTTAGATAAAACTTTCGCGGCGGTTAATCTGTCTGCCCCACTTTTCATCAAGCGAATAAAAATGTGTTTCTTGTCACATCAAAGTGGGTTTGGAACACTGTTGCCACGTCTTCGATGTTGTATTTGGTTTCCTTTGTGATTCTCCAACCAGCGGAAAAATTGGCCAACCAACATGCCTGGGAGTCGACGGCTCGGGTCATTAACAGAGCAGTTCACCTTTCAATGGCAAATGTGTTAACTGCATCTACCAATGTTGACTTGATATGTCATGACGCATCACGCTCTGGCTTTAAGGGTCATTCGATTTGGCTTGCCATCACAGTTTGGTGGAAATATTGAAGAAGTTCGGAGGAGGGCAGCTCAAGAACTACCTCTCCAACATGCCACTAGATCCGAATCCTCATTTTAAAACCAATGGAGGGACAATAAGCGAGCCAAGAAAAAGGGATCTTTTACGTCCCAAGTGCCGTTCAGATCTCGATTTTATGCCAACATACAACAGACGAAACAGTCTAAAAGGCACCCTTACAGGGGAGATAAGAAACCTAAGTTTCTCCACCCCCAAGTCTCCCGTCTTCCATCAGACAGTCTACCAAAAAGCGCCAGTCTCCTGCAATTCCGATTATGTTGGATCAACATATTTCCACAAAACGAATTGGTGATCCAAGTCATTTTGGAGGGGCTTCAGATTTCATTTATCAAATCCCCTCTTTCCTCCCATCTTCTAATGGATGCATCATCAGATCAGGAGAAGGACAGTATTCTTCAGTTCAGATCAGATGGATTGGTGGTCCTCTTAATACAACCAGACTCCATAGCCAAAAATAGGTTACCGTCAGTCAGCAATTAAAGAGTCATCCTATGCTCATTCTCTTCCATAGACACGTCAAGAGCAGCGGCCATGCAAGACCCTGTTCATGCCGTCAAACACTACTTGAAGTGCACAGAGGCAAGACATAGCAAATGCAAGCGACTCTTTCTCCAGGTGAAAGCCGGAAAGCAGGATATCACACCACAAGCCCTATCTTCTTGGCTTAAGTCGGTTATACACTCGGTGTACTCTGAGGTCTCATAAGATCAGAGTCACCTTGTGAAGATTTCTGCTCATGAGATTAGAACGATCTCTGTGAGCCTCATGTTCAGATGTAATGTTTCGATATGAGACATAATAGAAGCTGTTCACTGACATGCAGAGTCTACTTTCTCTGGGTTTTATCACAAAGATTTAGCTTCACAGAGACAAACTTGGAATCTGGTGGGTCTGGTGGTGGCAACCCAGATGACCACCAGACCCAGTTAAAAGTCAACACAGCCTATTAGCTTCGCTGGATTTGCCAGTGAAATTTTAGTCAGTAAGAAGGTTTCAATAATCATCTTCTTAACTGGATATACGGGTAACAGATCACATTACCCTAAGCTGTGTTGCTTATCAAATTAGGAGAACGGGTTATTGTTCACATGGGAATCCAGCCATCATTCCCTAGAGGATATCTGAGGTAGAGGTTGGATGCTTAGCATTCCCTCTTCCTATTACCTACACCTAATGTTAATGTGATCGGGGAATGTATTTGAAGGAGCAAGCAAATTTTTAAGTAAATTATGTTTCTCTGAGAATACTTACCCAATAACATTACTTGAAAACCCTCCCGACCACCCCACTATGTGAGCATCCTTGTTGGTATTTGCTCAACTTGAAAACTAACGACACTTAGTGGTGGCAAAGGGAGGTAATGGGCAAGAGTTATTGCCCTTTGTCTATATGATATAGATAGAAAAGACAAATTTTCATCTTTAAGTAGGGCTTGATTCAGGAGGTAGCAGACTTATATCCTCTAACGTTAATGTGATTGGGTAAGTATTCTCGGAGAAATATAATTTACTTAAAAATTTGTTTTTCATGCAGGAGTGACTTTTGTATTTTCAGCTGTTTGTTATACCCTCCATATCACCTTCAATTGTAAAATTGGTTTGAGGATGATTCTGAAGGAGATTGACTTGGCAATACAAAAACTGGGTCACTGTGACCTAATTTTCAGGCTCTAGTGATGTTTGCTTTTTCAGCTATTCATTCATTAGATCCTTGATATCTTGGGCCCTATTTCACCTCCTCTCATGTGAGTTGCAATGTAGATGCATATCAAGTTGAGTAATGCTACCATATAAAATCTAGGTCAGTTTGACCCATTTTCATTCTTGAGTGACTTTTGTATTTTCAGCTATCGGTACATTATGTCCTTAATTTCTTAGACCTTGTTTCACCTACATTCATGAAATTTGTATAAGGATGCATCTCAAGGAGAGTAACTCAATGTTTCAAAGACTAGGTCACTGTGACCTAATTTTCAGGATCATGTGACAATTGCATTTCAGCTGTTCATTTATTGCATCTTCAAGGTCTTGGACCCAATTTCACCTGAACTCTTGAAAATTGATATTTGAATGCATCTCAAGGAGAGTAACTCAGTTATATCAAAAGTAGTTCACTGTGACTTAATTTTCATGCTTGAGTGCCTTGTGTATTTTCCTCCATGTTGTTCTGTATATTGATAGCTACTTCATATATGCTACTGTTGGCAAGGGGATTCATATCTACAAGTAAACACCTAGCCTGTTTCTTACATCTAGAGTTTTACTATTCTTTAGAGATGATATACAGTAGTTAAAAGAATTACAAATTAAAGGTCATCTCACTTCAGATAAACCTACAGCAACTTTTTTATGCATATATTGAATAAAAGAGGTACCCAGATGCAGGTCAGAAGATTCCATTTTGAAAATTACTCGGTTTAGTATACATATTTACAAATTGCCTTGGTCTGATGATGAAGTAACATATTTTTGTGTCAAAACAACATGTTATATGCAAGTTTCACATATCTTAGGCCAATTGACAGTGTGTTGCAGCACGACGGGCCTAATTTGTATTCAGTAGAGGCAAATATTCAATATATTCATTCATTTCTATTTGTACCTAACTTTTTGTCACCAAGTTTTAAGGTAAAAATGTTTAGTTGTTTGTTCATGAGTATCCTTCTTTAATTAGTACAGACAGGTAAAAAGACAGAAGAGCGGATCCATGATCAAAAGAAATCTATGCAGTCCTATCAAAACTCACATGCACGCAACATCCACCACTCACATCTGACCAGTCAAAGGCTTTCCCCTTTAATTGTTGTAGCTATTTTGTCACCCTTTACCACCCACCTATTCAGCCTTTAGCTGGCTGGTTAGAGAACTCATACACTGCTCTCTCATTTTAGCATGCTTGGATAACTCACAAACCCACTTATAACTCAGAGGCAGGTGTGGATTTTCTTATAGAAAATACCAGAAAATAGGTTGAATGTAATATTGCTGAATGTAAATAAAACCATGATCAAAATTAGTAAATTAAGCCTTGTTATATCACTTATTATTTTTAAAAAAATGGCAGTTAGTGCCTGGAAATTTGAATCACCATCATGAAATTTGCAACTTTTAATAAGAAGTCAAATATTTTGTTAAATTTGCTTTAAAACAAATTCTCAGTACACTGTAAATAACAATATTCGATGAAATATTGATCAATTAAAATGTTAGTAATGCCTACTGGTATCAACACTTTAGGAAATAAATATCAATTAAATAAGTCTTTTCAAGTGAAATTTGTGTTTCAGTTTTATCTTTTAATTCAGCTTCAGTGTAATCATCATAAATGCAATATGCCCTTTTGTATCCAGATGTTTTCCAAATGGAAGATTCCATATGCTGACTTCAAATATTATATAAATCAGCATGTTCATCAAACTTGGCATAATATGTGGAATGAAAAGTCCATAGACAAACTTAAGAACATCAAATCCACTATTGGAAAGTGGCATCCCTTGTAAAGAACAAATCGGAGAGATGAGGTGGTATTGTGCCAGTCGGGTAATGGACACACATACTTGACTCATGCATACCTCCTGAAGGGTGAACCTCGACCAGAGTGTGTACCCTGACAATGGAGAACATTCATGTTGAGTGCGTCGATTTCCACGCTGCGAGACAGAAGTATTTTGATGTGAACTGCCTGAAGAAAGTGTACGAGGATGTACCACCTGATAAAATCTTGAACTTTTGAAGGGAATGTGGTTTATGCAACAAATTTGAATCATGTTTTAAGGATTTTACATGTGTTACCTTTATCTGTTATTTTATATACATTTTACAGAATTTTAATATCTTTACCTTTTATATTTTATCATGTTGTACTTAATTATACATTTATTTGGAAGGCTTTATCTTCCTAAATTTTTGTGCAATTCATTTTTAAATTTTTTTAACTTAACCTTTTGTTGGCACTACATGGTCAATTTTGTACTGAGTTTCCATAAAGTACTACTACTTCCATCCATGTTAAAATGTGAAAAGTGTCAATTGACTCTCAGAGTGATGCCTGCGAGCTTTCCATGAGAACCAAGTGTCGACGGTGTTTTGATCTCCAATGTGCAGAAATGTTTATTGCATTGTTAAAATCAATTAAAAGTAGACCTACTTTTTATTATTAAGTTAATCATGTGTTTTGTAACAAATCAAGTAAAGAGGGTAGAATAATAAAAGTTAAAATGTATGCAAATCCTACCCGCATAAGAGCAAGCAGGTACTCTCATGTGTCAGGTCAACTCATTTCAGTTGAGCACTGTTTTAAATATTATTATGTATGTAACATAATTAAAGTATCTAACATTAATCAGTGGTTTATTTTACTCATTTGCAGATGTGATCAAGGATAGCAAGGGAACAAAGCTAAAGAAAGTTTTTTACTCATTGCATGAAAAGCTTAGTTTCACAGATAGGGTTCATTATGCAGAAGCAAGTTCTAAAGTTTGTAGTGAACCTAAAATTCACAAATTAGCACTCAAAGGTTTGCTCAAGGATGAGCAGAAATTTCGCTGTTACTTGCAATGAAATCAAAGCACCAATATTTTACTATTAGAACAATTTTAAAAACTGAGTTTTGATGTTGTTGTTTCTCTAAATAAATGTCCATCATTTTTTAAAAAAGTATCTTGTTTTGTTCTGAATCAACAATAACACTACAATCTATCCACAAACACATGCAAAATGCAGTGATGTAATACACGATATTTTCATGGGTACACATGTGATGTGTGTTAAAACCTCATTAAGTAGTTTTTAACAATCTTTCAAAATAAAGGTAATTTAATCAGAAATGTGAACAGCTTCATTAGAGAAAGCTATTTATTGAGAATCCCAATGCAATTATAAAATGAGTATTCAACCATTTAACCTGTGTCCCCTCCATCCCTTTCTTAATTTTTCAGAGGTCTCTCGGTAGTTGTAACCCTCGCTTATGCCACTGTGGTCTATGTTTTGGATCCTGCTGTGCGTGAGTTGTTGAGGGAAAGGTGTATTGTGTTTTAATGTATTGTTCTTACAGTTTCGATTGATATTTTGGGATGCAAATTTTGTCTTATCTGTAAATGACATTCAGATGTAATTACTATGTTTCTGCAAGTCCCCTTTGAAAATTTTAACATATTTCAAAATATGAACTCTGAATATAGATGCATGTTAACTTTTTTTCAGTTTTGGATGCCAAATGTGACTACCCTGCAGCATGTAATGCCTTGGAAACAATTCTGATTCACAAATCTCATCTGCGCAACGGTCTTTTTGATGAAATATGCGACACACTGAAGGATCATAAAGTAAGAGTATACAAATTTAAAATGTAAAATTTTAATTACGGTGAAGATGTGTACATGGAATTGTATTTAACACATGTTTCATGTAGGTATGTATGTATATATTCTTTCTCTGTGGCACAAAAAACAAATTTTGTCATTTTTTCATATTCCTTTTCCACACTAAAAGCCTTGCAAACCTTAAATTTGACAACCCATTAATATCTCAACTCTTACAGAAACACGATTTGCTTATACACTCTGGAAAAAGTATTCTGTACTATTGGCTGCCTTGTCATCTTGGTATTACAGGTAATGAATGGGCAAATAAAGCAGCCAAAGCTGCCCTGCAGTCACCCATTTCCAGATGGAAGATCCCATATACTGAGTTCAAATATTGTATAAATCAGCATGTTCTATTTACTTGGCAAAATATGTGGAATGAAAACTTCACAAACATGCTTTGAAAAATAAAAAAAATTCGTCCTTGGATAGTGGCATGCTTCATATGGAACAAATCACAGAGATGAGGTGGTATTATGCCAATCATGTATCAGACACACATTCCAGACTTGTGCATACCTCCAGATGGATAAACCTGAACCAGAGTGCATTTCCCTGCCAGTGGACATGTTGACTGTGTTGACTTTCACCCTGTAAACAAATTTTGTGATGATCTACTACCAGAGAAAGTCTTGATTTTTTTGAAGGAATGTGGTTTATATAAAAAAAATTGACCTGTATTTTAAGGATTTTATATTTGTATACACTAGCTTCTCTATTGGTGGGGATATATAGTAATCCTTGTGTCTGGGCAGCTGGCACACAAGTTGTTAGTGCAACTAGTCCGACAGTGTTTGATGAATTGCCACAAAACTTGGTAAATATTATGGTCATTATCAACAAAACAGTTTGCTTTCACAGTTGTTTTTTACTTATTGCCCATTTTAGCTCACCTCCACAAAGTAGAGGTCTTCTATTGTACTACCACTGGCATCTGCATCCACATAGATATAAGCATATACATATGTAAACTCTCAATGAATCTCAGCCATTCTTCCAAGGTCCTAGGCAACAGTTTGAAGTAGGTTAGTAGGGGCTAACTTTGTACATACATGTATATTAGTTGTACATTCTTGGTTAAGTTTTTGCATTTAGCTGCATTTTTTTGTACACTGTATAAATACTGTTATACCTGGAATCATGAATCTTGATGAAGGGATGTATCTTGAGTACTACACTCTCATCACAAAAGTATATCACTGTGACCCATATTTCACACCTCACAGATCTTGCTTAAATTTTATGTTTTAAGTTTATTTCTTAAGCTCTGTTCAAGCTAGGATCATCAAAGCAGATGATTGTATGCATCTCTATTAGTACCACATCCTTACAACAAAAGAAGGTCACTGTGACCTTCATTTCACATTTTACTAGGTGAAGTTTTTGCATTTCTCTCATGACCAAACAGGCTTTTTACCTACAGTATCATAAAAGTAGGTCACTGTTACCCATATTTCATGCTTGATTAACTCTGGGTTAAATTTTGTATTTTTACTGTCCATGCTTGAATGATTGTATACATCTCTCTTAGTACCATACCTGTACTAAAAAGGTCACTGTGACCTACATTTCACATTTTACTAGCTTAGGTTTTGCATTTAGCTTATGACTACATAGATTTTATGCATGCTATATACATACTATCCTATCTAGAATCATGAAACTTGGTGAGCGGATGCATCTTGATGATAACTACTCCTTCATTTCAGCACTAGATCATTATGGCCCATATTTTACAGATTACTGACTTGGGTTAAATGTTGTGTTGGATGTTCATTTCTCAGGCATGGTTCATGCTTGAATTGTGAAATTGATGATGTTGTGCATTCCTGTTACTTCCACACCCTTACAACAAATGAAGCTCATTGTGACCTATATTTCATCTTGTACTGGCCTTGGTTAAGTTTTTGCATCTAGCTCATGACCATTCAAGTTTTTGGGATGCTATATGCATACTATCCTACCTAGAATCATGAAACTTGGTGAGGGGATGCATCTTGATAAGTTCCACAGCCTTGCTGCAAAAAGGTCTCTCTGACCTATATTTTATGCTTCAGTGACTTTGTTGAAATTTTGTTTAAAGTTCATTTATTGGGTGCTATTTATGTTCCAGTTATGAAACTTGATAACTGGATGCATCTCTGTTAATTCAACACCTTTATAACCAAAGAAGGCCACTGTGACCTACTATTTTAAGCTTTACTAACATGCATAAAGTGTTTGTGTTTATGACCATATATTTCTCCATGCTATATACATCATAGTCTACTCAGAAGGTCCTTTTTGACCAGTGCAGTTGGAAGTAGGAATAAATATGTTTATTTTATGGTAAGCTTACCGTCAACAGGTTAACTCTGTATTGCACATGTGTATTAGTAAAGGAATTAGATCAGTGGACTGTATGCTGCATGCTATTCATGTGAGACCTTATCTGTAGTGGCTGATGAAGGTAATTATTGATGCATGAACTATACTTGTACTCCTGGCTGTCACATCAAGGTTACTCAAAGCCTGTGGCTTTAACCCAGTAAAATCTGGCTTCTAGGGTGGACAATGATAATAGCTTCTATATCAGATTTTAAAAACAATTATTTTTCAAAAAGAATTGTGCAAAAACTTTGCTGTGGTTTTTATCAACTCATTATACTATCTCTACTTTAATATCATAGAAATGTTTTTTTTTTTTTTTTATTGTTTGATGTCTTTTATGCCCCGTCACAGTAGATAGGTAGATAGGTTTAACAGTATGTCAGCACAATACTGGCTATATAGTGGTGATTAAAAGTTAAAATGTTAAATAGTTAAAAGATTACAAGTTAAAATGTAAAGAGAAAAAATTGCAAAACAACTTGAATTAGAAAAGGAGACATTTTGTTATCAAGGTAACTTTAGTCTGAACTTATGTTCTGCATGATAATTAATCTTTACAATGGCTACTGGAGACTACTAAAAGTAGAGGTGGACAATGTAGTCATTGATTGCACTCTAGTTGTTAGAGTTATTGCCCATTTTGTATTGCTTAGAGCAATGTATGACACATTCTCATTAGTGCAAGAAGTTCCATAGTTTTTGATGGATTGCCATGAAAGTTGGTAAATATTAGGGTCATCACCTGAAGATGTGCATACCGTCAAATAACTTTTGACTTGCAGCTGAATGTAGTAGATGACAGAACCTTCTGAATGCAACTATTCTCATAGATTTCAATGGATCACCATGAAACTTGGGTAATGTTAGACATGCATATCGATGAATCACTTGCTCCTGTGATTTTTTTTTGCTCTGCTGGTCATAGAACTGAAGTACCTGTGAGATGGCCTGTTCTCAGTCATCTGTCAGTCCATTAGCACATGTTTGTTATTGCTACTTCACCTAAACTACTTGGAGATTGTCATGAAACTTAACACATGCATTCATCCCAAGGTCTAGTTGGTTCTTTATAATTCATAATATTCCTATGCCAAATTCTTCTCCTTGTTTCTTGAACAGAGGCTTTGGTACAGATTCATACTCTTTGATGAGACTGATTTTATACTGTAAGGATACTTCAGTCATATGATACTTACCTGGTTGTTCTGACATCTTGACATGCGAATGAAAACAAATGACAGTCATGGCTAGTCATGGCTACTTAAATACATGTTTGTTATGATTTTTCTCCTTTTTTTTGAAAATCAATTGGGTGAATCTGACTTTTAGAAAACCGTTTTGTTGGTCTCTGTCAGCAAAGCATCAAAAGCAAAGCATGCATGCCTGGTTAATAAAGCCTGGGTATTTAATGAAAAAAAAAAAAGAAGTTCTATGGATCATTTATATCAATGAATAGCATCAATCACAATTAGATAATAAACAGATAAGCATAATCAGTCTTAAATGGATTATCTACAAGCATTTAGGTATCAATAATTTTCCTTAAAAGCTGGCTAATTTTTTATGGTACCCTAATCTGAGTCGATGCATGTGTCAAGTTTTGTTTCAACCTCACTTGCCCTTGGGACATTTCTCACAGATAAGCCTACTACAGTATTTGCTAACCATAAATGATCTGGTCCAGTGTATATCAAGAATTTAGCAGCTAAAATACATTTCCAAGTTTGAAGTGTGTCTCAGATTGGGGGTTGCTTTAGTGTAAAATTGCAATTTGGGATCAAAATTTGTTTTTGGTTTTTGGAGTACCATACCCGTAGATTGGTTTCGGTTTACTGGGAAAAAAATACGACATTGAAGAAGGAAAAATTAAGAACTCCCCCCAAAAGTTTTATCTTGAGGGGATTCTGGTATACCGAGGGTTTGGTTTTGAGGGGTTTCACTGTACTTCTTATTTTTGTTTATTTGGCAGGTTTATCTTTCTCAAGTTTTTTTTTTGCAGTTCTTTATATTTACATTTTTAGAACTAAACTTTTAATTGGCACCATATAGACAGTATTGTGTGGACATGCCATTAAACACTAATACATGCATACATACATTATTCCACTTAATAACAGTGGCAGGGATCTTCCTCAGATGAGACGTCATCAATTTGCAAGAAAAGTATAACAGATACAGTTAAACTGAATTCATTATTGAATGTGCCATCTGCATGACCAATTTAGATATAACATTTGATATGCTACAAGAGCAATACTAGACCCATACCATTTTCTTGCTGGCTCCTTAAATTTTCAAAAGACCCTTGGTTTTCTAAATTTTGGGTTGCTTTATTTAAGAAAGTGAACCATGGGCCAAACTGGTTTTCTGAGATAGGGAGAACCCTGCAGTGGTAGGGGCATAGTGTTACCATTGACCATCCATTGGTCCATTTTTATGGCCATCCATCTGTCACACCTTAGTTAGGTTTTGTATTAAGGTCAGTTTTCAGGGACTGTAGTGGGGCATCCATGAACATATTTCTAGTTTCTTCTTTGCATTAGTGGATCCATTATGTGATGGCAGATCTAGGACTATGCAGTTTGCAGTTGGTATCTGCTTATACGCGACTATATACGTTAAGCCTAATTCAAAAGATGTCTAGGTTTAATTTACAGTTTCCCAAGTGTTGAACCACAAAACACAAGACAAAAGAGGTGTCAAAGCTTATCTCTTTGACTTGGCAAAAACCCTTTATCTGAATGATTGCCCCACGGTCAGTACTAATACATATTAGATCAGTCCCTTATTCCATGTGGTGTGTGTCAGCACATGACATCTTTAGAGCAAAATATGCAAAGCCTAATTCAGAATTAAGAAAAAACGATACTAGCTACTACAATTACCATCCTCCAGGATCTATTTGGGGACCTGATCAAATAAAACTTCACTATCCAACTTTTCTGGAAATGCATGTTAATTAGGTGTTATGTATTTTTGAGGTAGCAAGTCGGCTTGTCCTCAATTATTAATTAAGTTTTGAAAACAGTACAATGAAATAAAATACTGTTGTTGAGTGAAATTCTATAGTATAGTTTTCTCAAAGAAAAAAAACGAGTTTTATAAATAATTAGTTTGAGAGGAAACCAGTTTATCATGGAAGGATAATACTAACACTAAAGCAGCAGCAAGTCCATAACCGAAAATGACACATTTTCTGGTACATTTAATAATTAGTTGTATCATTGTTTTCTCTTTTGCCACAACTGTTGATATCTCCTTTGAATGTTTTTATATTAAATTTCACAAATATAAATGATATGCAATTTTCAGGGAATATATATATATATATATATATATATATATATATATATATATATATATATATATATATATATATATATATAATCCAAGTCTTCCATCTTTTTCATTAAGGTGAAAATTCACTCAGGTCCTCGACTTGCCGGTGCCCTGAAGTTTGGCCCACCCCCTGCCAGGTCCCTCTCTATTGAATATGGTGATCTTGAATTAACAATCGAGATTGTTGATGATGTGGATGAAGCTATTGCACACATCAACAAGTACGGAAGCTCACATACGGATGCCATAGTCACAGATAATCGTAAGTTTTGTCAACATTGGCAGTTATATTTGTGATAACATGTAGCAGATATGTTTTCATCATGGAATATCCAATATTCGGTGATGTGAGAATTCCTCATTTCTGCAGAAAATCACAATTTGAATGTTTAGTTTCTGTGTCTCAGTCTTTTTTGGCACGTTTCAGTTTTTCATTGGTGCCGCTACATATCCCAGTAGTGGATCTGGCATACTTGCACACCATTTTTAATATACTTTAGGCTGTGTCCATAAAATTAACTGTATACCAATCTGAAAGCCTAGTTCTGCTGGTGTAATGTGATATCTGATTGTTCAATTTGGCATCAAAGATTCATTGTCATTGGTTTTTCTTGGAAGACATACAGTATACTGTTACGACTCTAGGTCTTAAAATAAAATAACAGAAAAAAGTGAAACCAACAATGTAAGTAAAATCAATAAGTAATTTATTTCCGGACAATTAAAGTGAAAATTCAAAAGACACTTACAGTAACATGAATTAAAGTCCAAATAATCCAATAATCCTAAGTGTTCTAATCACAAGTCCTCAACATAATGTTCTGAATGAATTCCAGTAGCCTTGAATGTACTAGTGTGCTAGTAGTCTTGAATGTTTGGATGTGTCAGTTGTCTTGAATATTTGAATATTCCTAAGTGATGTAATCTAGAATATCTTTGAATGAATTCACGTAAATCCCAATGTCAAGTATTAATCCAGAATGAAAACGAGCACTTTTGGTAATTCCAGTGAATATTTCAAATAAATCATTCCTCTCTCGGAATTTGCTCTGATTTTCACAACTGTAACAACTAATTACTAAAATAAATTCCTTAATAGACTGATCTTAATAACATGAAGTTTAGCATAGGAATGAAATCTTGTTTGCCAAATCTGTATAAATATAAAGATAAGTCACCTGACAGAATATTCTAGAATATGAAAATCACTGTGTACCTGACTTTTCTCACATAAGCCATGAAAACTTCCAATGAAAGTACTAAATGCTATGTAAACAAGACTGACCTTGAACTCTAATGCTGTAAATATGTTGTTTACAAAATGACTAAAGTACAGTTTATCTCATGGACACATATTATAAATTCAATATACATAACAATACATTAACTGCTCTGTGTATATTTTATATGCCTGCCATAAAGCTGAGTGTATTATTTATGATGTTGTTCATCTTTCCGTACATCCATCTGTCTGTTAATATGTTAATAATTTGGTTTTGTTGTCCACCATCTACACTTAGCAGACTTTGTGGATGGCTTGTGCTTGGAGTAAGAAAGAATCCTATCGATTTCAGGCTCAAAGGTCAAGGTCACTGTCACTGACACAAGAAAAACAGTTTCTGCACTATAACTTGAGTTTTCCACCATCTACAGTTACAACACTTTGTGGATAACTTTCATTTGGGGAAGGAAGAACCCAAATGATTTCAGCATTGAAAGGTTAAAGGGCAAGTCGCTGTGACTGTTAGAAGACAACTGGTTTCCACACAATATCTTGGGTTCTCCATCATCTACAGTTACCATACTTTGTGGATGGCTTGCAGTTGATGTAAGGAAGAACCCTATTGATTTTAGAGTCAAAAGGTGAAAGGTCTGTGGCTGAAATAATTTTAAAAAAATTCTGAGTAACAACATGAGTTCTGTGTGACATACCTCAACCAATCTTTGTGGATGGCTTGCACTTGGGGTAATCAAGAAGGTTATTGATTTTTTGGTCAGAAGAAGTCAGGTCAAGGCCAATGACTGACAGAATGAAAATGGTTTCTGCACAGTAACAGTCGTTTTACATCACAGACCAGGCCCATACTTTGTGGATGGCTTGCACTTAGGGTAAGGAAGAAGTCTATTGATTTTGGGGTCAAAAGGGCAAAGGTCAGAGTCACTTTGACTGAAAGAAGAAAAATGGTTTCTGCACAAAAATATCAGTTATCTATATAGAGGACTTTTAAACATGGGAGAGGCATATATTGTACTGTTCATAGTACTCTTGTTGAAATGGCAACAGTGAAGAATGATGCAATGGATATAAGAAATCCTAGTGTACTGAAAATAGATGCTGAAATCAAGAATCCTTAGTGATGTGAAGGGTTAGAGATGGAAGTTGATGGTCTGAAATTAGAGACTGTGTTTGACAAACTGACAACATCTGGCAAAACCTAATATAAAATATGCTGTAGAATAGAATTTGCATTTGTTGGAATCTACTACTTTTTATCGCAGTGGTGAGATAAGAATTGTACAGAAGAAAAAAAATTGTTTCTATTTATATTTATCTGGCTCTTGAATGATTCAGTATCTAACATACTTTGTATATGCTTGCCATAAGGTGGAGCATATTATGTTATGATGTTGTCTGTCCATCCATCTGTCTGTTTGCCTGTCCATCTGTTACCTATTTATTTCTCCATCATGCAACTTTCTTACCCCACTGGTAAAAAGTAAAAAGTCACGTACAGAGATATTTTCTCCACACGTACCTTGGCTAGATGTTGATAAAGTGTACAGACAAGTCTTTAGCTACACATCAGAGTTAGTCAGGATTGTTGTATTGACTTCCTCCCTACTTGACTTCGTGCATCTAAAAAAAAATTCATCTAGCCAAAAAGGCCATTAACGATCATGCTGTTTTCCTATGCACACCCTCCCCTTCGGTCCTCCACTTCTGTTAGGGCGTTGAATTGAGGAGGTGAGAAAGCAAGAGGCACATGACATGATCATGACATGACCTGAAAGGAGCCAGGAGTGCAGGAGTTCTATGGACATTGATGGAATAGTGGTGATCTCGACTGCTAGAGCAGAGTGGAGGTCGTTATGATTCATCTGGGTACGTCTGTCGCTAAATCGAGCAGATTGTTGATCCAGGATGTTTCACCTTAGTGGGGCAATCAGATCTGAACAGTTGCTGGAAACTTTAATATGGCAACCCTCCCCTGCCACTGCTGCCAAAAATCAAAGGTCTGACAGCATATTAAAATTGTTCAGGACCTCTGATATATATACATTTGACTGTCATGGTGTTTATTTGCAACCCAAAACACAGGCTTCAAATTTTTGATCATTCTGTCTGTACTGCACTTTGGTACATAATGCAGTTGGCAGATATGAATCACAACTAAAGTGTTATAATGAGGGAGAACTGCACTACGAGTTCATGAAAATGTGGAAGATGAATATTAATTCCTTCTTAATTTTTCTTCTAGCTAAGACTGCTGCACGATTCTTGAAGATGGTAGACAGTGCCTGTATTTTCCACAATGCCAGCACACGCTTTGCTGATGGATATAGGTTTGGCCTAGGTATGTAGAGTGTTATTTGGCTCTGGTTAAGTAATAAGTCTTGTGATATCAGGCTTATTATAGATATGACATCAATTTACAGACATACTGGAAGCTTATCAGACATTATGACATAATGTCAGTCACCTCACTGACTACTACTACTACATATCATTTACAAATTCAAATTGTCTTGACTTAAGCATTTTTCATCCTGTGTTCATAAAATTTTCAGCATTCACACACAGATGCCAACCCCAGCCAATGTGAAATAGGAATGTGTGTCTTAAAAATATGAATCTGGACATAGCAATATTACCGTATATACTCACGTATTAGCCGATACCAACTGCAAACTGCATAGACCCAGATCTGCTGTCGCATAATGCGCCAGCAGATTTGGGTCTATGCAGTTTGTAAGGACTAGTCAGTAGAATAAAGAACATAGACCCTGGCCTGCCGGTGCATTGTGCGACAGCAGATCAGGGTCTATGATGTTTGCATTTGAAATGGGCTTATATGTGAGTACAGACGGTAATACTTGTAATTCTAACTGATAAGTTTATTTAAAGTATTACCTTACTGATTCCAGTTTTGGTATGCAGCACTCATTGTGCCTTTAAGACTTTGCGGCCCATTTCTTCATGGCACAGTTTTTTTAATCAGCATTCAGGGACTTCCATTATTAGAAAGGAAGACAGGACATCATCTGGCACATTTGGCCTGAAGTCTGTTTTGTTCATTCACACCATATCATAAATCCACTCACTGTCTGTATTGCTGTGGGGTATTACACACACAGATGTCATCAATTGATTGAACAGTTTATTTAGGACACCCCTTTGCTGGAGTAAGCTTTGAAATGAGATACCAAGCTATGTCTGCTGTCTCTATTCCTGCAGTATTTCTTCTGTAAGGTTGCTCATCTGATATTGTACAAATTCTGTCTGGAAAGCATGACTCTCAAGTTCAGGAGAAATTTATTTCATCAGCACAATAAATTTTCTTACAGAATATGAAAATCTGCAATCCTTTCTCCGAGATATGTCAACTACTTCAGTATCTTAAAGACTGAAAATTTTTTCTCCAACAGAATCTCCTTTGCTCCAAGTCACAGTCATTGACAATAAGATAGTCATTACCTTTCCGAATCTATTATCATAACAACATACCGTTCATACTGGAACATAAGACAACTTGACAATAAGTTGACCTGCCCCCCCCCCCCTCCACATACCTTTTATTTTTGTTAGGGCTGCAGCTGCAGCAAGCTTATTTCTCTTTGATCCTCCGATAAGTCATGGGGGTATTTTTTTGCAAGTCAGATCCATCTGTAAGGGGTGACTGTCATCAGTGACTCAGATCCATCTGTTAGGGGTGACTGTCGTCAGTGAGTCAGAGTTACACTTTGGAAAAATAAATAAGCCAAACTGGTTAGATAGATAAATAGATAAATAAGAAGAATAAAGCCCAAACCATTGTAAAATAAGCACAGTTATATTATTGAGTGGAATATGTCACAAATAAATTGACAACTAACATTTTGTGTATCTTTGTGTAATAAAATCCATAGAAGTCAATAATGATTGACATTTTAAATCCATTTATATGATAAATCCGTGAATTCTATTATAGGTCACATACTTGTATCAAAAATAGTAGCCTAGAATGATCTGATTCACAATATCCCGTAATATGTTAATTTCATACAAATAACAATGAAAATAAAGTCCACACTCTTGTGATGCACAATATCCTGTAAATGTCACTGTCTAATGTCATCTGGTATAAAGTCCAAGAATTCATCCTCATGTTGTCTGAGTCGCCAAATAAAGTTCTGAAAACCTCCATCGTTGTCTGGTCATCATAAACATCATATGAATGCTTATGTGAAGACTGAGCTTGGGCTATTGTAAGTGACACTTTGATCATACAGTCTGTGAAATCTGTTAAAGGATGCAACTGAATAGGTGTCATTTGTGCAGCATGATCACAGGGAGTTGAAATACTTGGCACTGAACATGTATCAGATTCGCAGCTCAATCAAAGGGTGTTTTTGCGTTAACTAGCATCTTTTTATTATAGATGTGGTTTTGGTTCTGTCACAATTATATTTCAAAACAACCTTGGAATAAGGAAACATTTTCTGAAATAATGGGTGGGCATGGTCATCTGCAGCAGTGGGTGGGTTGTGTTCAACAAGAAAATTTTAAGCAATACCTCAGGTCTAATGATTATATCTATACTAGAATCTTTCCTTTGTTTAAAGAATCCATCAGTAGTCTTACTTGAGGAAGCTACTATATATACTTGCTTGTAAGTTGAGTCCAACCGAAAATAAAATAGACCCTGGTCTGCCATCACATAATGTGCTGGCAGACCAGGGTCTATATGTTGTTTATTCTGTTGATTAGTCCTAACAAACTGCAATTTGTTGTGATGAAAGATCTGGGTCTGTGCAGTTTGTAGTTTGAGAGACTAATAAGTGAGTATATACGATATATGTGTATATATTCCTGGTGCATCTTAGTTGTCACATGCTTCCAACAGTTATCCTTGCCACCATACGAGATGGCAAAATTCATACAATATACAGTGCAAAATGCATGGAATCCATCTTTCTTTGCAGCCTTTATGCAAGGTCAGTCCAATGAAGAGTCACTTTTTAAAAAATAAGAAGTACTTGTTTTTTTTCTCTCACTGATCCTGGTTTTTCGTCACCATCCTTTCATTTAGGCATTTTCCCAAACTTTCTTATTATGTGAGTTAGAGTGCAAAACAAGCACCATTTCTGATTGGTCAGTATTCATTTTCTATGATAATGCAGGTGCTTTGATTCACTACACAGGTGGCACTCAACAGTTTCGTATTTTGCATAGGATTAGATTTTTAAAGAAAAAGAATTTCCCAGGTTTTCCTCAATAGTTATCCTGGCTATTTAAAAAGACCTTGTATATCTTATGTATTGTTAAAAGAACTTTTAATTCCCTATATTTTGGTATATGATTGATGGGTGTAATTTGGGTTATAGAGTATACAGTCTGGCCTTACTTAAGATGTGCACAATAAAAAAAACTGCTAGCTCCGCTTGGTCATTTTTCACTTCGCGGACTTCAAACTTAAGTTTCAACAAAAAGAGCCGATAACTTTTCTAACTTTTTATATATTTTGTGCTTCTTTCATTGCACTTTCAGAAGATGCTATTGCCAACTCTGGCAAAATTCATTTTCCCTATTTTAATAGCTGTTAAAGTTGGTGTACTTTGGACTAATTCAGGCTGATTTTTCAAGCACATGGGAGCAGCCATTTTGGTTAGCTGTGTGCTTAGATCTTTTACGATTTCCACAAGTACAACATGTAAAGAAATTTCAGCCACAGTACATGAAAGTAGCATAGAGGTATGCCAACATTCTCTGCATTGCACATGTTGCAAATGCAAACACTTCATCTTACACCTGTCACTCTCTCAGAAGCACGTAATATCTGTCGAGCACCACCACAGTAGAAAAAGGAACGGATGTCACATGCCTTTCTGTGATTTGGATGAACTGGTGTTCAAGCTGGAGTTTGTCTATATAAAATTTTATTCTGGATCAGAAAATCTGAATCTTACAAAAGTGGTTGTAATTGTGTAATCTGAAGTTAAAAATAGGAAAGACTGTGCCAAAATCAGAATAGTTTGTCATCTCTGTACACTAAACACCAATTCACATGGTGGAGATGTCATCATAAAATACTCCGATTTATATTATGTGCTATACTAATAAGTAAGCATTGTTATCACTGATCTGGTGACAGATCAGTTTGGATTTTATTGCTTCAGATATTGATGTTTGACCAGTCAGATATCATAATACATTTGCTAATGTGATAGAACGATAATTTTTTCCCACTAGGTGCGGAGGTTGGTATTAGCACAACAAGGATTCATGCTCGTGGCCCAGTCGGTGTGGAAGGTCTCCTGACCACCAAGTGGATACTGCATGGAAGTGGGCAAACAGTGAAAGACTTTAACGAGGGCCACCTGAAGTACATCCACAAAAACTTGATGACCGAAGCCAAACTTATTGAGGATACCTTACCACAATTTACCTACCAAAACCATGAAGCCTCAAGTGATGAGGAAGTGACAGTCAAGCAGAAAAACTAATCTCTTAATTTTTTATTTTTTTTTCATTATATTTTATGTGTAAATAATTTTGTGTTGTATGTAAACCTCTGTCAATCTCTAATGACTTTGATGAATTAAATGTGGAGTCTGCTAGTTAGTAATTTCAATATAAAAAAACCCAATATCCTTGAAAAATAAAAAAGTAAAACTGTTAAAAGTTCCTGAAAAATATGGAATCTGCAGTTTTCCATTCCAGATTTGCTCTTGTTTCACTATAGTATTGCCCTCATTTTTGTGTAAGCTTTCTCTCAAGTAATTTCAAGTGATTTCTTTGCAAAATTACACCCTTAGTTATTAGAATTCAGTAATGTGGAGTACCATAATGCAAAAAAAAGCATGTTATGCACCCAAATTTATAAATAATAATTATCAGTTTATTAGCAAGCTGCATCAGATGTGTGGTCTTTAAAAATTTTGACACTATCAATCAGCATGTCTGACCATGGAACTTCATTTGATAAAATTTTTGGAAAATAATTTCTGGATGTTAATAAAGGTTAGTTTTGTTGTTTGCATGTGCTGCTTTATTTATGAATAGGGTCCAGGTGATATGTTGCTTTTAAGGTCTTTTATACATGGACACAAAGCTCGATTTACACATGAATGGTTTGGGGGCTTATTGTTACATACATCACTTCGCTAAATAGTCAAAGGCAATCTTTTAGATGCAAGGTTATGGCAACAGTACAAGATAAGCAGCCTAAGCTATACACACTGTTGTCCTATTGTTTTTAAGACACTATAGTCTTATAATTGAATGGGAAAACATAGTGAGTGAATAGTTGCTTTTGATAATTGTCGGTTACTCTGTGTGATTTCCCCAATGCACTGATTTAGTAAACAGTACTTTGCACTCATTTGTTGGATATATCTGGCAAATTTGACTGTTACAGGATTCCTGATATATATATATATATATATATATATATATATATATATATATATATCCAGTTTCTCATTGTATTCTATATATAAATATTACCAACCTGTATGTAAATGTTACCATCGAGAGAAACACTTGGGTCAGTCATGAATTCAAACAGGTAAAATGAATTCAAACAGGTAAAATTCATGTACCAAAATGTAGCAAAATCTTGTTCACACTGCATGTTAAAGATAGAATTACTAATAGAACATTATGTTTCAGGGATAAAATACAGGTATAAGATGAATGTAATGAAACAAATGTAAATTTCATAAAATGTATTCTCATATTTAGAGGTTATAGCTGGAAAGGTTCCAGAGTTTGAACTTTACACATTGTCTGTCATTCATGTATTGTCTCTCACACAGCCAATATTCAGCAAGGTGGAAAAGGATGCAAATAAACCCTCCTGGTAAATTTTAAAAAAATTTAAAAGATTTTTGTTCTTGCTGTTGTTGTTAGAATTTTTGTTCTTTAAATTCTTATTATGGTGCAGGAGCATGCAATAACCTATTATTGAAACATTGGCTTACACAGAGATATTATTTGACATTGAGTTTTGCAGTTTTAGTAGAAATAAAAAGTCTTGTTTTTGTTTGTACTGAAACAAGTACTTACAATGGCTATACAAATTTTGATTAATCCAATGAGAGAAAGAAGAAAATACAATTAACACTGTATGTAACTTTGATATTTTGTTATTGTGACATTCTCTAGTAGAATTCATGCATTAATGTGCCATTTCTTTTCATTCATGTGTCTCTTTTTATTTTACTGTAGTATAAATACTATGGAGATTTAGTATGTTTCTTAATGTTTGAATTTATCCTTTATATTAAGGGCATCACAGAAGAGAAACAAAGTACAATGAAAATTGAATCTCATTGGTTCCTAATATTTAAAATCTCGTTTTTTTTAATACTTAAATTAAACCTTTTTTTTAAGGATCTCAAAACAGTTCAGACTATTAAAGGATTTGACTATTTGAAAAATTTATTTTTTCTAATTTTGCTAGTACCGTATTTTCCGGCCTATAAGTCGATACTTTTTGACCTGGAAGTCTGGGCTTCGTCTTATACTCCAAATCGACTTATATATGGATTATGTCATTGAAATTGCTTTACCTTATGTTAATGTAATTTTTCGTACGTGAAAAAAAAAGAAAAAATTAAACATTTTCAAAGTACGAAAAGTATAGTGTTAAGAAATAATTATCATTTTGGGCTTTCTCTTATTCTCTGCATCGACTTATATATGGATGAAGGATTGAAAATTGATGAAATTAGCGAATTTGACTTATACTCCATATCGACTTATAGGCTGGCAAATACGGTATATGTTTGTCTCGCATACAAATCAATGGTGTGATATAGGTACCACTGTTCCAATGGCATTGTCATCATTGTTGTTATTGTTGTAGGCATCAACATGAAGTGTATGCTTTCAGCTCAGTTTCTCCGATGATGTCAGACTCTCTAGCGGCCCTAGTTTCTCCTGCTTTTCCTACTTTTTTGTCAGACTCCCTATTTTCCCTACTTTTTGCTAAATGGCCCTACTGTCCCTATTTTTTTTTTCAATTTTATTTTGAAAATGTATTACACACTGCATGATCAGCTGTAGCTAAGTAGGTTCAGATACAGTCTCTGTGATATGGAGCTGGGTATTCAGGAACATAGAGACAACCTGGACTAAAGAGACAGCTTGTATGTGAGTAAGAACATGCTTTTAAGTTTACAAAGATAAACCAAGTAAAGGATTTATTTTTTCACTAATTTACATAAATTTCATACTTTTTTCTGTATACAGTATCCCTATTTTCCCCTACATTTTCTGCCTTTGTTTTTTAAAAACTGTAGCCCTACTTTATCCCTACTTTTTCACAAAGGGTTGCTGGAAAGACTATGTTGTATGTATGGTAATGAAACTTGATGGTTGTATTCACATTTTTGCTTGGATACTAATATTCACCTTCAGAAAAAGTAGGCTATAGGGACCAACTTTTCTTCTTGTAGTGGATTTGCAAGGTTTTTGGAATATGCCCTAGTGGAGCAAGCAAGACATAGTATTCTGCAGAATTCTTGTATTGTATTAACTATTCACATTTAAATATTGTCTTTGTGATATGTGCTGAACACAGTTCATTGAATAAAATTGTTCTTTGTGCTTTCATTTATTGTCTTGTATATGCAATTTCTTGTAACAAAGAAGGATTAGAACCATGTACAGTTTTAGGGAAAACCTAATTTCTGAAGACTTTTTTGGGAGGAGAGGTACCATGGGTACAGTAGAGCCTCTAATAGCAATTCTTCAGTAATTCCAAGTTTTGGATCATCCAGTTCAGTGCCTTGTCCCCACACATTTCTTATAAATGTAAATACAGACTTGATTACCGTCCCTCCTTTTTCCAAATGGCAGGGGATATAGTATCCACATTCTGTCCATCCATATGTTCATTTGTCACACTGTTGTTTCTGCTCTTTAACTTCAAAGCCATTTGTATTTTAGGAATGAAACTTGGTGCACTTGTACATCATCATTAGAAGTTGTGTGATGTACCACATTGGGAGTCTTATATTCAAGGTCACAGCTGAGTATTTTTAAGTTTTCCATTGCACTGTCCCTGCTCCTTTATAACTTTAAAGCCATTTAAGATTAAAGGATGAAACTTGGTTTAATTAAGATCATGACACCATTTATATTTTTATGACACTTTCCCTTCTGCTTCTTAACTTTAAAGCCATTTGAACTTGGTTTACTTATATGTTACCATAGAAGGTGTCCTATCTTCAAGGTCAGGATCACAACTTAATATTTTATATTTTCATTACATTTTCCTTGCCACTCCATAACTTTAAAGCCAATTGAGATTAAAGGACGAAACTTTGGTATACTTTAACATCATCATTAGAAGGTGTCACATTCCACATTGGGGGTGCTTTCTTCAAGGTCAAGATCACTGATCAGTTTTTGTAAACCACTTTTCTGCACTTTTAATGCCCTTGAGATATGGTAACAAAACTTGGTTACTTTCCATGACTGCCTAGTAACTTTACAGCTCTGTCTTGAAGGTCATAGTCAGATTTTATTATTGTGTACTTTTTTTGTCCTCACCATGGTAGATAGGGGACAAAATTTCATTGAATTTGTTTGTTTATCCCAGTTATTCAAACCATTTATAGGAGCTGTGTTTGTTCAGTGGTTAAGGTGTTTTATTCATGGCTAGAAGAGGGCAGGTTTTGATTCTCACCATTGGATAAACCAAGGGCATCTGCCATGATATTTCCTTGAGCAAGGCATTGTTTACACTACTTACCTTGGCATGATATAATCTTCGGAGTGCTGCTGTGCCATAAAACACCAAATTAAACCAATTAGACCATTCTTGTTTTCCCAGATGAGTTATACTGTATTGGAAAATCAGCCTTAAAGGCCTATTGATATTGTCAACCACTTTAGTCAAGGTCTTCAGAATAAAACAACCATGATAATAAACTGGGGGCCAAAAGCAGATGTTTTAATTATGAGGTAATTAATATTAATAAGCCACCTTAATTAATGTTTAATTAATGTTTTAATTATGAGGTAATTAATATTAATAAGCCACCTTGACTAAGACTAAGGTAGAGGGGAGAATTTGAAGAAGCACAAATAATATACAGTAAAACTTTGATTACTGAAACTTACTGTATATACTCGCGTAAAACCCGGGTCCAAATGCAAACAATATAGACCCTGATCTGCCCTCGCATAATGCGCTGGCAGATCAGGGTCTATGTTGTTTGTTCTACTGATTAGTCTTTACAAACTGCATAAACCCAGATCTGCTGGCATATTATGTGATGGTAGATCTGGGTCTAAACAGTTTGCAGTTGGTATTGACTTATACTCCAGTATATATGGTTGTCACCAGTTGAATACTTTGTATCGCTTAAATAACTTGTTCAGTCGTAGCATAAAGCCTTTTTGTAAAGCTGTACTGGTGTAGTCCAGAAGAGCTTAATACAATAGCCTGTTGTTCATCATCTGTCCATTATCACTACTTCTCCTAAACTGTTTGGAATTTTGACATGAAACTTTACACACACATTCATCCAAGGTCAAATTGGTTTTAAATGAACATGGTGCTGCTTGGACATCCAATGTGGCCATATTGAAAAATGTTATCACGGATAGTGATATTGACATGGGGTTTTCACTAAAAGACTTCATGATATCTAGTTGATCTTAAATGAAAATGATGTTGATTTGACATCCAGTGAGATGCTGCCAGGGCATGTGAGTGTGCAAATCACTATTGTTTTTTTTACGAATTTGCACACTTGGAAAGTAGTGATGCATGAAAACTCCTCAAATTAGTTCAAAATCACGAATATAAAATTGCACTCTGCGCTGTATAGAATGTTTATTTAACTGTTAAGATAAACTGAATAAATAATAATCAGATTTTTTTCTTCACAAAGTAAGGATACTTATTTGATCAAAATACCACTGTCCATTCCAGAGTATGCAGAGGTAGGTTAATACAAAAGGATGCTTGTAAATTCTGCTAATAATTTATAAAAAAAATGTGTACTAGAGCAGTTTTGCAATTGATGCCTTTTCCTCTCGTTTGCACATGCACGAACTTTGGTTCATTTCCGGAAGGTGAGATTATAGTCAAGCATGGCAGGGCAGAAAATTACTGATTCTTTTCAACTTCAAGCCAGTGGTGGCGTGAATGTGCAAGTGAATGGCAGAATGAAGAAGGTGAAGGTTGAAGTGGAGTTTCTCACCAAACAGAGGATGATAATTCTGAAACAATGCAGAGGATGATAATTCTGAAACAATGTCAGATACTGAGTTAGATGAACTGATAAAAAAGAAACCAAAATTTGAAGCAAAGTTTCAGAATTCTTGACTGTTACAATATTTGCAAAAATAACTCAAATTGTCCACCATCTACAGTTTCCAGACTTTGTGGATGGCTGGCACTTGGGGTAAGAAAGAACCCAATTAATTTCAGGGTCAAAAGCTTGAAAGTCAATGTCACTGACTGATAGTACAAATATTAGTACACCCACCTTCCTTCGTTGGTGGAATACTAATATGAGCCTATATCCATCATTGGTGCAGCCAAGTGTGCTTCACATCTGGGTGTTTTTTCCAACATGTTCTCTCATGTTTATAACAATGCATAAATACTATTACAAACTAAAGTCTCCTTAGTTTATTCCAGTTAAAAGCAAATGCAAGATCTTACCAAAAATGACTCTAAGTGTCCTCAAAACTATCGAAGCATAATATCCTAAAGAATAGGACACAATTTTGAAACGGCATCTGAGTGGATACACAAACAGAAAAGTTCCATGTCATAGAGACACTCTTGTAAGAAGAAACAAAAACTGCTTGGTTAATTGGACAGTAATTTTGTTGCTCCATGAATAACTATAGAATAACTTTATAGCCTTGACCTTTCCAAATCTCACTTGAGGCTATGATATCGTAGCTTTGTGACTGAAAGTAGCAAAACCGTTTCCACAAAATTTCTAGTTACCAACCTCAGTAGATGGCTTGCATTTGGGGTAAGGAAGAACCCTTTCGATTTTGAGTTCCAGGTCAAGTTCACTATGAAAGAAAAAAATGGTTTTCTGCACAATAAGTTGAGTTCTGCATCATCTACATTTATGAAACTTTGTGGATGGCTTGCACTTGAGGTAAGGAAGACCAATATTGATTTTGGTATCAAAAGATCAAAGGTCAAGGTCATTGACTGAAATAACAAATATGGTTTCCACACAGTTAAGTTGGTTCTACATCACATACCTGGATCAAACTTTGAGTATGGCTTGCACTTATGGTTAGGAAGAAGCATACCAATTTTGGGTCACAAGGTCAAAAGTCAGCACATCAGTGACTGAAAGATGAAAAGTGGACATGATAACACAAACAAGTATGAATGGATTTTTATGAAACCCGATATATCTGATAAATACCCTAAATGGTGCCACTTAAATAACTGCTTTTTTTTTTTCCTTAAAAAAATATTAATTATAGATATAACCAAACTTAGCATCAGATTATATCTTGCCATTGTCTGGGACAAGTTCACTAATTTTCTATCCATGATATCATGGTCAGTGTCAAAAGTCATAACAATGAATTGTATCCTGTACTTGGAGGGTATCTTGAGAATTTTAAGTCAGACATGTAAGAAAATATTTTAATTACCAATTTTGGTATGTTGTACTTTCTCTAGAATATTTCAGATGGTTACAATAATAAGTAGTTAAAAAAGAATAAAAGGACAGAAGAAGCAGACTTATCTTGGATTCCTGGACATTCTTTTTGACCAGTAGAGTGTCAGTCCCATCAAGGGACTCTTGATTGCATATGAACTCAAAAACTTTAGTAACTATCTAAGAGTTATACAAATAATGTAACCCCAGTGCACATCAAGTTATCAAAGTTCTTATGTATTTCTTTTAAGAAGAGAATACAGCACACACACACACACACACTATAAGGCTCTTTGTTATAACACAGTTCCTGTTATAAGACAAGTATGGTCATGGATTCCCTTTTTTTAATGATCATTGTCATGGATCCCATTTCATTGTTTAGTAGTGAAATTATATGTAATAATGTACTTTGTTATAAGGTGGTCTCACTATAAGGCATTATACTCTATGGCTCCAATGGACAGTGTTATAATGAGGGAGTACTGTATCGTGCACTTCATTATAAAGTGGTCTCACTATAAGGCATTATACTCTATGGCTCCAATGGACAGTGTTATAATGAGGGAGTACTGTATCGTGTATTTCATTATAAGGTGTTCTCACTATAAGGCATTATACTCTATGGCTCCAATGGACAGTGTTATAATGAGGGAGTACTGTATCATGTATTTCATTATAAGGTGTTCTCAATATAAGGCATTATACTCTATGGCTCCAAAGGACAGTGTTATAATGAGGGAGTACTGTATCATGCACTTCATTATAAAGTGGTCTCACTATAAGGCATTACACTCTATGGCTCCAAAGGACAGTGTTATAATGAGGGAGTACTGTATAGTGCACTTCATTATAAAGTGGTCTCACTATAAGGGATTATACTCTATGGCTCCAATGGACTGTGTTGTAATGAGTGTGTACTGTACATCTAACACTATTGTAAGATTTCTGTGCACAATGTTGCTTGTTTTTTAATTATTCAATCAATACTAAGGCTTTGACAAGTTTCTTTTGCACCAAAACATCTATCATCACTGAGATACAAGTTAAGTTCCAGTTGTTGAATCATGGGTCATTTGGGAAAAAAGTACATTTAACCTGATGACTTTTGCCCATTCAAAATGGTAAAGAAAAGGATAAAATGCACACCATGGATGAATTTAGCCTAATATAAAAATTAATGTAAACCAGTCTGCATCCTCTATATCCTAACCAGTCTTGGATGATGAAATCCTTTTTTAGGGAGACAATTTTACCAGGAAAGACCTTTGACCTTTGTAGCCTCTTTAATCCATAAAAACATGAATCAGTTGATACAATGGTTATAGTATTGATTTATGCAAGAAAAACTAGTGAAACAGAGGTCAATAAACAAACCAACCACAATGACTGAGCCAAAGGGTTCCAAATAGGATCTTAAAGAAAGAAAGAAAGAAAACAAAATGGGTGTGCATGAAGTTATTTACTAAATTTAGGAATGTAATTTGAACAGATGTTAAGGACACACAAGAGACTACAAAAATGTAAAAAAAATCAAATTTTGTTGTAAGCAACAAGAAGTACAAACAATACAGTTGGTTCAAGAAAAGGTCTATAAAATTATTTTTAGGGAATAATTCAAATAAGGCTTTAAACTTTTAATGAATGAGTCATAAAGAAAGGTTCATCAGTTTTTCATACTGGCACAAATAGATTGTGACAGCTAATAATAATAATAATAATAAAGTTTTATTTATCCAATGTGACATAATTAGCTTATAGCTAGTTTACAATATGACCCTGGAGTTAAAACAAATATACAACATAGATGTATCACAGCTACCATTTACAAATGTTACATGGTCATAAAATCAGGATTTCTCATTAAAATATCTACAGAGGTATAGTTTCTTAAAAATTGAAACATTATTTTGCTTGTTTACTATTCCATATAACTATACTGGCTTAAGCATTAGATTTCTTAAAATGCTCTGTCCTAACTTTTGGTATATATAAATCATTGTTTTCACTCGACCGTGTACTCCTTGTACTAATGTTCCTCACAAACTTAAAAACACTAATATACTCTGGTGCTAAATTATTTAAGACCTTGAAAGTAAGAACAGCTCTTTTAAAAATAATATAATCCTTGATTGGCATCCATCTAAGAGTGTTGAAAAGAGATGATATATTGTCTATACTCGAGTATAATCCAGGTTCAAATACAAGCAACATAGATCTTGATCTGCCAGTGCATAAATGTGCCGGCAGATCAGGGTCTATGCTGTTCGTTCTACTGATTAGTCCTTACAAACTGCATAGATCCAGATCTGCCAGTGCACTATGCGACGTCAGATCTGGGTCTATGCAGTTTGCAGTTGGTATTGGCTTATACGCGAGTATATACGGTAGGTGTTAAAAATATGCTTGATATTTAAAATCGTCCTGGCTGTAAGAGGAATTTCAGGGTTCTCCCCACACAACACAGCAGTAGATAAAATGTGGATATATAACTATGGTGCACTTTTTGGATCAACTGATCTGACATAAAACATATAACCCTTCTAAAAATTCCTATTTTCCTATTTTCTTAGATACTTTTATAAAGATTGTTTCCAAGTGGTTGTACCAGGATAAAGTACTATCAATAAGGATACCTAAAAGTTTGGCACATTTAACAGTTTCAGTTTTTGTACCATTTACTTCTAAGTACAATTCTCTACATTTGGCTGCTCACTGTGCTGAGCAGATAAGCATTAACTGAGTTTTCTGTAAACTTAAAGTTAGGTAAATTTTAAGTTTATTGTCATACATCCATTTCATAGCACATTGTAAATCTTCATTTTTTTTTTATCTGAACAGTGTTAATATCTTTATCACTAACATAGTGTGATGTATCATCTGCATACTGTTACGACTAGGGGTTATGTAACAAAAGAAAAGACTCAAACAAGCTTTCAAGATTTAAAAATACAAATCTTTAATTTCCTAAAATATTAAAATATTTCAACAAACAATTAAAGTGAAAGAATAAAAAATAACTTACAGTATAGAATATCCTTAAAAGTCCTAAATTGTTTTAAAGTTCACTGTTCGGAAGTTAATCCAACTATTCCGAATGTATGTTCCGAATGAAGTAGCCTTTACTGTGCTAATATGTTGATAAGATTAAGTTATATCCAAATAATCCTTGTGAATCTGGAATCTCACAAGTTCTAGAAATGTTTCCAATAATTCCACGGAGCTGTATAATAATTCAGATTAAAGACACAGTCCTGAATCCTAAATGTACTGTATTAATAATAAATAAATCTCCAAATAAGAATATCCCACACACAAACTGAACCAATTTCGTTATATCCTCTCTATTCAAATGTAACTATGAAGAATGTGGAATACCTGCTATAATTCCTATATATATAGCCCTAATGCGCAGAATCAAAATAAAAACCCATACTACGTCTTCGATAAACAACTGGGCATTTTGAAATAATTTCCTTCTAGTAAATACGATTCATTCTTCACAAGTGACCTTAAACTATAATTCCTGGTCAATATAATGTTTACTCCTAAAAGTACGAGAACTAGGTCAAAAGTTCATCATTGCGCGTGGAAAATACGTCACATGACTAAAGCTACAAGCAACTAGGTGAAATATCAATCGAGCCTACCGTATGTATACTCATAAGACGACAGCTGTTTAGACTAAGAACAGAGATCATAAAATAATAAACTATACCATTATTAAAAGGAAAAATATATATAATTCCGTAACATCCTCACCCTTTTGGGAAAAAAAGCTTTATGCAATAAAACTTTTTTTTAATATGTACTTCTAACATATAAGTAATTGATTGCAAAAAAAAATTGTATAAATGATACAGTCATCTATATACAACAATGTAATGGTAGTATTATACACGTGAAAATGCATCAGCAATAACCAATGTGACACTTTTGACTGAAGAAAGTAAGGAATAAATACTGCGAGGTAAGCTCTGTTTCTTCTATTCATTAACCAGACACATTTTTTCCAACAAACATTTTCGCCGCTTCTCCCATAGTAAAAACAGTCTAAAGACATTATGACTGGTGAAGGGGGTGGGCTGGCTCATGCAGAACAACACTTTTAGGACTCTTGAGGTTTTGGTGTCAGCCCCATGGGGGGGGGGGGCTGCAGCCAATGCTCATTTTACATCCAGTTAGGAGTAATCAGTAGAACAAACAACAGAGACCCTGTTTTGCTGGTGCATTATGCAATGGCAGATCAGGGTCTATGTTCTATACAGTTCGACTCAATTTATACGCGAGTGTATACAGTATGTATATAATGAAGTAGTACGAGGAAGTTGTATGTATGTACATATGCATGCATGTAATTATTAGTGTTTAAATTCACATCAGCACAATAATGGCTACATGATGCCAAATAAAAGTAAAGCTTCAAAAATGTAACAATTAGGAATGGCACATAATAATAGGTAGAAAGACAAACACTTCCAAATAAATGTAAATATAAAGTACTATAAGATAAGAGATACAAGGTAAAGATGATAAAATTGTTTAAAATGTATATATAATAAAATATTAGAGTTGAAATTTAAAATCCTGGGGATAAAAAAAAGTAAACATTTGTTATATTCTCTCAAAAAGTCCAAACTTTTCTCATGTGTTGCATCTTTATAAAGGTCCGAAATTGAATTTGCATCAAAAACATGTACTTCTGTCTCCAAGGGTGGAAGTTGATACACTCAACAAGAATTTGTTCCACTGTCAGTGGACATTGGCAGGGTATATACTTTGCTCGAGTTTCACCCCTCAGGAGTTATGCATGAGTCAGGTATGTATGTCTTGTGCGTGATCGGTACAATACCACCTCATCTCTGCGATTTGTTCTATGAGATATGCCACTCTCCAATGATAGGCTTGATGCTATGAAGCTTGTTTGTGGAGTTTTCAATTCACATATTTTGCTGGGCATATGGAACACGCCAAGTTATATATTTGAAGTCAGTATATGGAATCTTTCGTTAGGAAACTGGTGACTGCAGGGTAGCTTTGGCTGCTTTATCTACCCTTTCATTACCCTCAATACAAATATGACTTGGCAGCCAACAGTACATAATACTTTTTCTAGACTGTATGAACAAATCATGCTTCTGTAAGATCTGGGATATGAAATGGTTGTCAAATTTAAGGTTTTACAAAGTTTTCAGAGTGGAAAGTGAATCTGAAAAATTCATGAAGTTTGTTTTTCGAGAGGTTTCAATGTAGTTCAAAGATCTGAGCATATTTGTACTTTCTTTGGTAAAAATGGAGGTTTTATCTTGTAACCAGCTTGAGATGGTGCCATGTGGAATTGTAACGGTAGCTGCACTGTAATTATCATTGCTTTAGACCAAATGGCAGAGGACATGGAAAATGCAGAAAAAACAGAAAAGCTAAAAGGAATAAATGGGGAATGCACCCAGCTAACAATTAAACATTGCAGCAATGTTCATTGTTTACTGCTGATGGCATAAAAACCAATCAAAGGAAATTACTTGTAAAATATCACTTTGTCAATACACTTCTGTTTTTCCATGTAGTTTTGCTATTAAGCTTGACAGGCCAAAGGTGTAGACATTTGTATTTAAGCCAAGATAAGGGAGTATGATGAAAAACAAAACAAAATAACAACGTATTTTACATCATGACTTTATTTGTTCTGTTCATTATCTGAAATTGAATAAGATTCTGTATCAGAATCTGTATCCTGGAAAGCAAGATCTTTTTTGTCTTCTGCTCAGCCTCCTGTAAATTAAAAAAAAAATGTTTTAATTCTTGAATAAAGTCATATATCTCAGCACTGCTTACATATTGAGAAGGAGCCCTGGGTGGCAGAGTGGTCTAAGGCACTCACCTTTACAGACCACTCACACATCTCGCCTCTGTCCGTGTGAGTTCAAGTCTTGGCTCGACCAACGTGGGTATGTGAGAAAGCTTGCCATAGCTTCCCCTGGGTCAGTGGTTATATTCTGGGGTCTTCCCAGGTTCTTCCTACACTAAGTATACTGACTGTCATGTATAGTCTATCATGTGTTGAAAAATGTTGTTAAACCCCACAAAACCAACAAGTCAGGCATATAGAGAAGTATAGATAACAATGAAACTTTCTTCACTGTACTTCTGCTTCCCTTAACATCTTTAAGCTGAGCATGTCATGAGTTTTTGTGATGGACTGAATGGGGTGAGAGGAAAAAAAACAACAAGAAATACTATTTTTTTTGTTGAGAAATGCATGTTTATAAATATGATAGTTGGATAAAAGTAGAAAATTTTGTGGAATTTGACAATTTGAAATGATAAGAATTACGATGAGAAAGAACATCATCAACAACAACATCAACAATGACAACAACAACAACAATATTAATAATAATAATAATAATGATAATAATAATGATAATATTAATAATAACATTGATGAAACTATCAGCCCAAAGGCCCGGGTATAATTCGTCTGTATGGCAGGCCATTAAATATTTTATTCAGTTATCCAATTGGGTCAGTAAAATAATAATAATAATAATAATAATTTTTACCAAGGTCTGATATTTAATTAAATCTTCTCCCTGAGGAAAATATGAACAACTCTTCATTGTATTCCTTTCAGTTATACTCAAACAGAAATCTATGAAAAGTACCAGCCTATTACTATAGAGGTGAGAGATTAGCACAACCATTCGTGACTTTGATTTGGTTGTAGCTCATTAAACTATGACCTACTCGGAAATCATTTGTCATTGAATATTGTTAATGCGGTGAAACAGAGACCGCAAAACTTCTTCTTTTAGACTGTACCAAATATATTGTTATCAGGGACCGTACAATAGGTACATTGTCTTCTCAAAATATAGACATATCTTTGTTACTAATGTGCAACCCCTTGCAATAGCTTGGGGCAAACGTGAAGATATTTATCACAGTTCAAAAAATCAAAAAAGTGACTGAGATGTTTGTCCAGTATCTTGTATGTCTTTACATTTTCCTGATATGACCTTTAGTGTATAGTTTTATGTACCACACATACATCATCTGAGTTAAAGTGAAAATTCTCCTCCTTCCCCTCCCCTCTCCCCCCCCCCATCAGAAAAAACTTTTTTCGTGTCTTGTCTATTAGCATGTACCAACATGTTTCTACAATCAATACTTGTTAATTACTATCTTTACTATTGTATGCACAATTTTCTTTTAATATTTAATTTGCTTGTATCAAACTGTATTTATCTGTTTATTGTCTTTCCTTACTTCTATCATTCAGATCATCTAAAAAGATATTATTGTTATTAAGGAGAGAGCTCGAAATAACTTATGCTTGTTGCTCAATCCTCAGTATTATTGCTGTGATATTTATATACTTTCTATGATGATGTTGGCAAATAAATACAGATTAAATAAATACTACTACTACTAATAATAATAATAAAAACTATCAGCACACAACTATATTTTTTGTTTGAACTTTGATATATTATAATGTTAAAGCAGAAAATATGTTCAAATTATAGCATAATTCTTTGAAGAATTCTATCAGTCTTTTTCATATTTATTATCTCTCAATTTGAAATGAATGTTTTTTTGTTGTTTTTTTTGTGTGTGTGTTTATGTGGGTTTTGTAAATTATTTTTTGTTAAAACTAATTTTAATCCGGTGTAATCATTTGAATGGAAAGGTCACTGACCCGAAACTTGCGCGATTTTGGCAACCTTAGATATGAGAAGAACCAAATTGAAATCTTAATTAAAATTATTCAGTAAATGAAATCCAATTAAACTAAAATATCTCATGAAAATGTAAACTAAGCAAAAGTCCGGATCCAAAGATAGTGAAATAAAAAAATCAACAAAAAAAAAATCATGAAGCTTTTGTAGTACCAGTCCTATTACAAAGGTAGTTTGTTGACTCAAACTGAGCAAGTCCGTTCAGGTTCTGTTATCATCACCTTGTCAAATAAATTACACAGCACTGTTAATCTAAACATCTTTCTGCACCAGGATGATTAGATTAGCAGTATTGTGTAATCTATTTGACAAGGTGATGATAACAGAGCCTGAATGGGCTTGTTCAGTTTGAGTGGACCAAACAACCTTTTTCATAGGACTGGTACTGGTGTGAAACGCGAAATCCGCCACTTGTGCATATATTGACACCGCCATTAAAGGGGGAAGCAACACCAGCACCACAGTAAGATATACTTAATATGTAGGAAACTATACACTGAAACGAATGCAAGAACGGAAGTAGTATAGTGGGCCACTATAGGCATAAGGGCAGGGGTGGGGGTGGGGGGCTCCATGTTAAATCGGGTCAAACATTTCCGGGGACAAGCGCGAAATTAGCATTAGGCCGCCATTTTGAAGGATATGTTTTGTAACAGTGTAGCATGAGGCGAGGTCTGCTCTCGAACCGAAATGCCATATTTCGTCATACGTTTCATATGAGGAGTCTGTCGGTTGGTTCTATTTAGGTGGAAACTGGATCTAGCCTGAATCGGTCTGTTTGTAACATTGGTTCTATTTTGGAGAAATATGTGAGTTTGTCTGCACTCTAAATGAAATGCCGTATTACGACGTACGTTTCACACGAGGAGTCTGTCTGTTGGTAACATGTTAGTTCTGTTTAGGAGGGTAATGTAATTGGTTAGAGTTTGTCGACTGGGAAAATGTGAGTTTGTTTACACTCTAAATGAAATGACGTATTTTGTTTTGCTTGATAACAAAACTAATTTCTTTAACTCCCCTTACCACCCTATGATCCCCCTTATAAAGTTATAAACTGTGCCCCATTCTATAATATCCTCACTCTCCCGCACTCTCCTTTTTAACAACAAAACTACAATCCTCATAATCCTTACGTATCAATACTCAGTTATCTACTATCAACCACCTAGTTGTCTACTATCCAGCACCCGTTATCTACTATCCAACAACCAGTTATCTACAATCCATGTAGATAGTTATCTACTATCGAGAGCCTAGTTAACGGATATCCACCAACCAGTTTTCTACTATCTAGCAACCAGTGATCTACTATTGACCAACCAGCTATCTACTTTCAACAACCAGTTATCTACTACCAACACCCATTTATCTACGTTCCAGCACCAAGTTATATACTATCCACCAACCAATTATCTATCAACACTCAGTTATATATTATCCACCAACCAGTTATCTATTACCAACACCCAGTTATCTACTATCCAGTACCCAGTTATATATTATCCATCAATCAATTATCTACTATCAATAACCAGTTATTTACTATCCACAAACCTATTATCTACTATCTACACCGACTGATTTACTATCCACCAACAAGTTATCAACTACCAACATCCAATTATCTACTATCAACACTCAGTTATCTACTATCCAGGTACCCTATTATCCCCCTTATCAATAAAGTTAAAATCTCTACCTCCATCAATAATATTCCTAACAGCCGCTACTCTCCTATTTTAAAGATAACTACCATCCCATTCACACAAGGTAGGGTTTAAAAGAACTTGTATACAAAATGCAATTTTAAGCCTTAGCAATAAAATTACCTTTTCCACGTCCCCTTAGGATACCCCCTTATAAAGCTGAAATCTCTATATATTCTATAATGTTCCTACCAGCCTCTATTTTCCCATTTTAAACAAAACTACCACCCGATTCACACAAGGTAGGATGTAAAAAAAAACTTATATTAAGAGATTTTTAACAAAAATCCCTTAGCAATAAAAATATCTTCTCTATCTCCCCTTATCGTGCTAAGGGACCCGCCTTATACAGTTAAAATCTCTACTCCCTTCTATAATATTCCCACTCAGCGTATACCATCCTTTTTAAAAATAAAACTATCATCTTCATAATCCTTACATATCAACACCCACTCATCTAATGACCCACACCTTTAGATGTAAAAGAACCATATAAAATACAGTGTAAATCCCTTATCAATAAAACTAACTTCGTTATCTCCCTTACCACCCTCTCATAAAATAGAAATCTCTACCTCCATCTATAATATCCCTTTCTTCACCACATGACTATTTTAAAGAAAGCAACCATGCCATGCACATAGGGTAGGATCTAAAAGAAGAGGTGTCGGTTTGCCTGTCTGTCAATGTGTGTGTGTGTGAAACACAGAGAGAGAGAGAGAGAGAGTGTTAAGGAATTTTTGAAAAAGTCAACATTGTTTTAATAAGCCTCGCCCTGCTCTCTTAAACATTAATAAATGAAGAGAGAGGATTTGGGATTGTCTCTTTCTTTACATGTACAAATACCAAATGTTAAACATGAACGTATTTACAAGGTTGACAACGTTGTAAAGTAAGACTAGATTTTCAATCATTAGTACAGTGTCATTTTGCTATCGATGCTCAAGAAAAAAGATAACCATAATGATCACAAAACCACTTTTCTATTTTTTCATCTTTGTTAAATATGGGAATGCCAGTCTGTGGTCTTAGGATGAGAATTTATTGAATACATTCACTAAACAATTGCTACGTATGCTACAGACAGTAAGTTTACAAAGAGCATTCACTCTCAATTAAGCCCGACTCGGTCTGTTTGTAACATGTTGATTCTATTTTGGCGAGAAATGTGAGTGGGAGTTAAGTTATGTCCCAGCACAACAAGAAAACACATCTTACACGGACGCCGCTTTATAAAAAAAAAAAAACAAAAAAAATTAAATTAGATCATACATTGTTGCTATTAAATCTAGCCAATGGAATCGCTTATAATGACTAAAAATACTGCTCTAGATTCAGGGCATCACTCAAAATATGTACTAGGTACTGACTTTTTTTTAGAGATTGCATTTCCAGTGCATAAAAACTAACGAATTTGGGAATCAAGTTAAAGATTTCATAGATTGCATTTCTAGTGCATACAACTTACGAATTTTGGAATCAAGCGAAAGATTATTTTTTTAAAATGTATAGCTTTGAGTCTGATCAATTTTTATTTTAACAGTAACATTAGACAATTACCCAGTTTATTTAATATCCAATCATAACATGGGTCTTACTAAACAGATCATACATTATTATTATTATTATTATTATTATTATTATTATTATTAATTAGACTATAAAGTATTATTATTATTATTATTATTATTGAGTGTAGGAAGAAATAAAAGTAGGATACCATTTTTGCCGTATTACAGGGCAATTAGAAAAAAAACCCGTTGATTTACCCTTTTTATGAGTTTCTGAAGACAAGGGTAAATCGTAAGTTAGAAACGTTCATTGACACATTTTTTTCATTGATCAATTGCTAAAAATCAGTGTTATATTTATTGTCAATGAACGCAGTAACATTTTGGAGTGTGACACATTTTTTTCATTGATCAATTGCTAAAAATCAGTGTTATATTTATTGTCAAATGAACGCAGTAACATTTTGGAGTGTGCCAGATCTTAAGTCTAAAATTCTGCAATGCTGTATTGGCTATACTCTCAGCTGGCAAAGGCGTATGCAACACTTTTGGTTCTTAACTTTTTTCCAGTGTTAAAAAATCGCGGGCTAGATTCTGTTAGCATACACTGACCGACTTTTTTTATCTTATGTCAGTGTACTTTTGTTCCAAACCTGTTTTTTTTCGACTTAGATTTTAAAGTCAACGCAGTGCAGAATAAGTTAGATATCATTTTGATTTAAATCTAAATGAATCTATAGGGAACTCAAGTGTATGTGTTTGTGTCAATGAGTGTGTGCGCGTGTGTTTTTGTGAAACAGAATGAGAGAGAGAGAGGACCTTACTGGGTAACACTATAAGCGTGAGCAATGGTCGTCCGGAGCGCAGTGTTTGTGTGTGTGTGTGTGTGTGTGTGTGTGTGTGAGAGAGAGAGAGAGAGAGAGAGAGAGAGAGAGAGAGAGAGAGAGAGGGTGGTGGTGGAATATCTTATTCTTACTTGAAAAACAAACCAAGACACTTACTTTTTTTTCTATATAATCCCTTGGAATAAAATTAACAATACAATTTCAAGAACACACATCCAAAAAAAAATTCACATCCCTAGGAAAAATCCAGCTTTTGTGTAAAATTCCTCATTTCATATGTGTGTTTTTGCTTTGAATTTCTTTGTTGGAATGGGTTCTTCTTCTTCTTTTTCTGAATTTTCCTCATTCTTCTATTTTTCACTTTATTGGGACAGTGTAGACCAATGTCTTTTTTCTTGACAATGATGATGGGCATCTTTACGTTTGTTTCTCCTTTCTCCTGTCTTAGAGCATCTACATCCACTGGATTGAGTGAGTTAATATCAGTCAAGAAAGTCGTTCTGTAGCTCCTGAAGATTATTTTCACATTCCAGCTACCCAAAAAGTGACTTCCAGAAAATTTCGAACGACTGTTTACTCTTACACTTTTAAATTTAAACAATTCAGTGTAAGTGCTTTCACTTTACATATGGTATGAAGTTCTTAGATTAAATATATTCAAGAACATCTAATGATATAAAGAGAAATTTATTGGTAAAATACCAGATAACTATCGTTTCTTGTTTTATTTGACTATTTACCGTCCATTTTCAAGACATAGGAAGCTAGATATATTGAGCATGGTTAGTGGTCAAAACATAAAAGACTTGTGAATTTACTGCACCATGAAAGAAAACTACGGAGCCCCGCAGAGGACATGAGGTGAAAAATACTATTTATTTCCCTCAAGTTAGTTTTTCGTTCCCTCAAATTAATAATTCGTTCCCTCAAATTATCATTTCGTTCCATCAGGTTAATAATTCGTTCCCTCAAATTATCATTTCGCTCCCTTAAATTATCATTTCGTTCCATCAAGTTAATAATTCGTTCCCTCAAATTATCATTTCTTTCCATCAAGTTAATAATTCGTTCCCTCAAAATAATAATTCGTTCCATCACATTAACATTTCTTTCCCTCAAATTATCATTTAATTCCCTCAAGTTCATATTTCGTTCCGTCAAATTAACATTCTTTTCTCTGAAATAGCATTTCTTTCCCACAAGTTAGTACTAGTATTTCATTCCCTTAAGTTAGTGTTTCATTCCTCTGGTTCAACAATTTGTTCCCTCGGTATACTTCATGTACTTGATTATTGCCTTAAAATGGTGGATGTTGATCGCAGAATTGAACTTATTAAGTTCTACTTCAAACTCAGACTTCTTTATAAAGACATTAGCATTGTTCTTTCTGTTCAACATGGGATTACCATCAGTGAACGTCATTTAAAACGCATACTAAAATTTAGAGGTCTTTCAAGGCATAAAGAGTACAACGATGTAGCAAATGTCGTATTCTTTATATCCAATGAAATCAACAGTTCAGGACAATTACATGGATATCGCTGGATGCACGCAAAATGTATGGCAAATGGCTTAAAAGTGAGAAAAGAAGATCTGCGCCTCATTCTTTCTGCTTTGGATCCTAACGGATGCCAGGCAAGAAGAGCACATCGTCTCAATAGACGGGAATATTTTGCCAAATGACCAAATTATATCTGGCACATTGATTCGTATGACAAGCTGAAGCCCTACGGATTCTGTATAAATGGATGTATCGACGGATAATCAAGAAATATTGTATGGCTCTATGTATATCACAATTCCAGCGATCCAAGAATCATAGGCGGTTATTTTATAAGTACTATTGGGAAATTAGGTGGAGTACCCACGCTCAAGAGTTTCCAGCGCTTTCTGAGGAGAAACAGGCAGAATGAACACGTTAATGAAAACGCATTCTTAGAAGGTGCTAGTACCCATAATCAGAGGATCGAGTGCTGGTGGGGACATTTTCGAAAACAATGTGCGGAATTCTGGATTGATCTCTTTCAACATATTCGAGATGACGGTCACTTTGATGGATATTTTTTGGACAAAAGCATTCTTCAGTTTTGCTTCATGGGAATGATTCAGGTACAAAAATTATAACCTTTAGTGAGAAAGTTTGGGTATAGATGACTGATTATGAACACACATAATCAGCAGTGAAGTGAAATCTCAACTCACATGGGGTCGGCATTTAATCCCTTTGGGGATTTCAGCTCGGGGCTATTTATTTATTGCATTTGTGTTGTGTACCCCCTCGTCGAAATCTCTTTGTATGTTTTAAAGCGGGTATTAGGGAAAAGTTTCTGTTTCATCCGGTTAACATTACAACTAATTTCAATGTTGATATGAAAGTCTGCATCAGAAAACCGAAAGTTATTGTTGGATGAGACATTTTTTTTCACACAAATTCTTTCAATTTTCAAAGTTGTGCGTACATTCTTAGCAACTAAATCCCAGACTGAAACAGCACGCTAATGAAAATCACACTGAATCACGGACATGTTGAACACACTGATCATGCGGTCACATGATCATGTCATAATAAACTGGATATAGTCCGTTATAAACTCTGTACTCATTTTCATCAATAATTAAGGGCTGTATGTAAAATTGATATGTGACTTCGTTCATATAATGATTGCTAAATCAAATTATTTTGGAAGTATATACTGTCAGTTTGCAGAAGTTTGCACAACAACACTCATCATCTCAACAATGTCATAGGGGCTATACCCAGTTTTACATGATCGCGTAATGAGTCTTTCCTGTGTTCAAAATGTCCGCGGTTTAGGTGATTTTCATGTAGGTGCTGTGTCAAGTTGGAATTTATCTGCTAAGAAAGTGAGCATACTTTCAAAATTGGAAGAATTCTTGAGAAAAATGTATCTTGTAACAATACATTTTGGTTTTATGATACTGTCTTTGGTACCAAAGTACGTGAAATCCGCTTGCAGGTTATGAAGAGGGTACTTAACCTGCTTTGGGGATGACCCCCCCCCCCCATACACACACATAAAAAAGCCAACTCTGAATCAAACTACCTGTATGGATTCAATGGATTCAGTCCCGACACTAGGGGAGTTAGTATTTGACTTCACTGCTTATTATTATTATTATTATTATTATTATATATATATATATATATATATATATATATATATATATATATATATATATATATATATATATATGTATATATATAGTTACCATGCAATATTTGTTATTATAGAAGAAGTATTCAGCAGTTAGAACTCTCAACATAACGCATTTATTTTGAGTGATATCTTTTAAAATATCGTGATAACTGGCCTCTAGCCACGACAGTTTCGTCTTTCACTGTACTAATTATTTTATGAAAAAAGAAAACAATATGTTCATTCCATATGCTGTGTGACTGCACTCTCCAAATAAAACTCTGTCAAGGGGGTTTAGAGTATCACGCAGGTACAGATACAGTACAGTGAATTGCTCCAACACTCGGAGTTGGAGGTGGGGTGGAGGGAAAAGGAACTCGTGTACACACGTATTAAAAAGGATAATAGGAAAACAATTACGGTTGGTGGTAATTAATCCAATACCGACGCTTTTCTGCCTTAGTTATGTATTTGAGCATCTCTTTTAGGTAATAAACTTGACACCTGAATAACACCAGCTGTACAATCAATTTTTGCAAAGTAATTATTTGGAAATGCTACTGTCTTGATAGGACTACACCACATTTATTTTAGTCAAGGAAAAACAATTTATATATTGCATCGTAGTTGGACAGCAAGGGGTGTTACAGTTGCATCACATATGCTATAATTTTGCTACCTACTGGGACAACCCATGCAACTGGAAATTAATATGTTAACTGTCCAGCATTTTTGTGCCAGATTCCATTGAAAATCTTCATATACCATAATAATTTTGCAGAATGGACTAATCCAAATTATGGTCATTTTATTGGAATATACTAAAATGTTAGGTTTGTACAATTTGTTTTCAAACTGAATTATCGTTTTTAATAAGAATTTTTTTAAAAAAATGCCAGTACAGTATAAGCTTATTTTGAACTTTCGACAAGTTTTAAAATGACACCATTCCTCCCTGTTACTTGGGTAGTGACTTAGTGGACTAGTATACTGGATGCCTGGTCATTGGGTCGCCAGTTTGAATCCTGCACCGATTAATTGGGTTGGCTGCTGTGGGTCTCTGAGCAAAGAACTTGACTCCTCTAGCCTTTGCACTGAATAGTCAAAATGTGATGATGCGCCTTTAACCACCATTGCCAGCCAATCGATTTGTGTAATTTAGGCCCTTAATTCATGGCAGCTTAAGAAGGATTACTATTAGTAGTATTAGTTAGAACAAGGTCTGACAAATAAAAATAGATTTTGCCAAGTCATTAGACCAAGAAAGGCCATGTGTTTTCTTTTTTAACTTGATTCTTTTTCTTGTGTAAATAACTTCTAAAGATCTTATGATACTTGTTTTTATAACTGGTAGAGTTGCCAGGTTGCAAATACTGTTGTTTTTTATTTTAGAATATCCTCCCATTCTGGACTGTGATAATTTGAATATTTTTATCCTGTTCAGACCTTTATATTGACAGTGCAACCATGCCATTACCACATAATTTTTTTCTTTGGCACATCTGTTTTTATGTTCAGGGGCCCTCTTGGTGCTTCATGTAATTTAATTCTCTGTTCCACTCATTAAGTTTAACAGTCAATCACTATTTTAATAAAGTAACCTAGCTCTTTACCAATTTCATCTACTTCCAACAATTTACTGTTTTATCAAAAGATCAAAAATTTGGTACTAATGAATGACATCACATACTTCCCTAGTCTTGGTCACCAAGATGTTTGCTTTGTGTCTTCCTTGCTGTATACTTGGTCAAGGTATATAACTCCCATTGCCTAAGCACAATATAACCTTCATGTGTCGATATGTCACACAACACCAATAAACTCTGATACATTTGCCTGCAATTACTATAGCTTGATAATGTACATTTACCATCATCAAAACTATACCTTAGAATAAACATACTTTTCAGTGCAGCTTGAATGTTGTTGACTTTTTTAGGTTTGTAATATTTAATCCAAGTATACTTATATTTAAAGTAAAATCTATTCATGCTGTTAATAACTTGGTGACTTTTCTTCATTATTGTTATACAATGCAACAAATTGTTGGCAGGTGTCAGTTTTTGTGTTTGTTGTTGATGGGTTGTCTGTTGGTAAAATATCATGTCATTGAGATTGTTTATTGGCCATAAATGTCACATCCATGACATCACCTTTTGGCAAGTTGTTTTAGAGAATGATTAGTATTCAAGAACAACTCATCCTCAGCCGGTTTGTCCCCAGATAGTTTGTTCCTTAGGAATTCATCCCCTTGGGCCATTCATCCCCATGGCAATTTGTCCCTTTCCAAATATTATCATATTGAAACAGCCTCTCAGGAACTTGGGTGCTATGGATGTTAAATAAAGATAGATAGATTATATTAATAACTGTTATGATATATTCTCTGATTTCCAAATTCTATTTAATAATCATAATAATAATATAATAATAATAATAATAATCATAAAATAATAATAAAGTATGTTCAATAATAGAAAAACTTAGATATAATTTTTAAAAATTGCTATTAATCTACCTGTCTGTCTGTTTTTAATCTATCATATTTTGCTCATATACCTACCTACCAATAAAAAATATCTATCAGACATGGCATACACACAGACACACACACATACATACATACATACATACACAAGCTCCTCAAATGGCAATGTTTGGTATACTTGACCAACAAATGGGTCCAAATGACTATTTGCCAACTCGATATGTCAGTCATCAGACATGAGGTGTCCATAATTATCCCATGCAGTTATTTGGAAATATTGACATTACATCCAATCCATACGCCATGCGCTTTTTAACTAGATTGTGTGGCAGTGTCAGTACCTATCAGACCATTAAAAAAATACTGTATTTTCTCTGTGTCTTTAGAGGCTATTTGTTTTCAGACACCAAAAATTGTTTGCCAAAATAATTTTTAATGTAGTATAATTTTGAGATGATATATTACAAAACAATTTTTCATGAACTTATGTTTTCAGACACAATCTAAAGATAACTGTTGTTTTATTTTCAAGTAACAGTCTCATTGCGTTTATCAATAATTGAACAAGTCAAAATTTATCTTAATCGGTCATGAATAGGTAAAAAATTATCTCAGAGAATACTTCTGCTTACTTAGCAAGAAATATTGAATGTAATCATGAACTTACCAATAACTAATTTTGTGACAGTGGTCATGGAAGATATGCCCTGTTCTCTATTTGTTTTGACTGCTATTTTTGTGCAGGTCACCATGTGACAGTGTCTCTGTGTAAAAGTGAGATGCGGAATGGTGATTAAATATGTGTATGATAGTGAATGCATAACACTGTCAGAAAGACTTCAGTAGATGTATTACTCAAGTTTTATTTTATGTTTTGGATGTCAAAATGTATTGGAAAGGTATTTATGATTGTTTATTTTTTAATTGTTTGATTCATTTAACACAAGTGTGATTGGTTGTCAATGTAGACATCATTACACAAGAGATAAACAGGAATATCAGTATTGTAATTAGCAGCCATGATCCCCTATTTTATCTCATCAAACAACAGATAAAAGAGTTGGTATGGATCAATAAAATTACAAGGAATCTCGAAACAAAAGATTCAGTCCCTAATGTGATATGTTTTCTTTTTTCTATAGAACCAGCATATCACGTGGTCACACTGGATCAAATACAGTTATGATAATGCCAGCATTATGGTCGGCAAGAACAGCTCAGTTCTGACCAGAATTCGCTCAGAGAATCCAGCAAGGAAGTTTGAACAACAGTACCATCCAGTCTCAAATGAGAAAAAAAAAAACGAACGCAAATGACACTTGTATTTTCAAACCCTCAACTGGACTATTGATAGCAGCAAAGACTGCATTTAATTAAGACTATATTGCAATGTCCAATAAATTTTTAAGACAGAAAATTAGTGCATTTTTTAAAATGTCTGTGTGGTTGTGATTCTGTGAGCGTGGACACGTGTGTTTGCGTGGTGATGATATTTGACAATGCTAAGTGTACCAACTATATTTTGTTTGTAAGTGTATTAAATGCTTTAAAGAAAACATGTTTTTTTTCTTTTATTCAGATTTGAATTTCCAGTCATTTTCTATAGGTTTATATGAAAAGAGCTTATTCTGAATTGGACGATCTTGCTTTGGGGTGGTGGTGAGTGCACTGCCCCCCCCCCCCCTTGGGACCCAAAAACACATTTTTGAGTCTCAATAACCATCTGGAAATATGGCAGGTATGCTATTGTAAGGCCCTGGATCTGTCTATCGACAATTGCTTCTTATCATCCTGGAGTCCATATTCTGATCCGATTTCAGTCAAACATGGAATATAGGTTTATATCATCAAAATCTCCGACAAATTCAATAATAAGTAAGATGTATGCATATTAATGAATTGATCTTGCACCCGATTGGCTAAACTTGTTACCACTCTGGAGGCCATATTTTTTATCTGATTTTGATCAAACTTGGAATATATCCTTATACCATTAAGATGTCTGACAAGTTTTATTATGACCAAGATCCATGCATGCTAATAAGGTGAACTTGCATCTGATTGGTTGAGCTTGTTACCACCTATGGAAGCCATATTTTTGATCTTATTTTAATCAAAATTGCAATAGGGGTTTATATCGTTAAGATCTTGGATGGAAGAACAAGAGCCACACATTAATCAGATAATCTTGCACCAGATTGACTTAGATTGTTACCACTCTGAAGGCCACATTTCTAATCTGATTTTGATCAGGTTTGGAATATATGCTTAAATCATCAAGATCTTGGTCAACAGGGGCAGATCCAGGAATATTGTTGGGGAGTGTAAACAAGAAGGCTTAGGGTCAAGAGGATGGAAACTATGGTGGCGGCCCAGGAGGCAAAGGCCCTGGAAGGTCCTTCATTGTAAGTGTTTCCAGAACATACTGTTAACCATCTAAACATAAAAAAAAATTACTCTTGGAAATGTTGCAGTTGTTTCATGCTCAGTATTATGTGTGTGTGTGTGTGTGTGGGGGGGGTGCATGTCATTAAAGGTCAAGTTAAAAATGAGTGAGATCCACACATATTAATGAGGTGATCTTGCATCAAATTGGCTGATCTTGTTACCCCTCTGGAAGCCATTTTTCTGATTAGATATTTATCTGACATGCAATATGGGTTTTTATCATCAAGATCTCGAATCGATTTGGTATTGAGCGAGATCCACACATATTAATAAGATAATCCTTTGCATCTGATTGGCTGACCTTGTTACCACTCTGAAGGTCAGATTTCTGATCTGATTTTGATCAAACTTGGAATATATGCATATATCATCCAGATCTCAGATGGATTTGATAGTGAACGAGATCAACGCATATTAATAAGGTGATCTTGCACCTGTTTGGCTGAACTTGTTACCACTCTGGATACAATATTGCTGATCTGATTTTGATCAAACTTGGAATACCTACTTATATCATTAAGCTGTTGTACAGGTTTGATAATGAGTGAGATGAACACATATTGATGAGTATTGTCTACTCTGGCAAAATTCATTTTTGCCTATTTTAATAACTGCTAAAGTTAGTGTACTTTGGACTATTTCAACTTCATTTCACGAGCACGTGGGAGCAGCCATTTTGATCAACTGTCTTCTTTAGGCAGCCTGTTGTTTCCATAATGCCACATATTAAGAAATTTTAATCACAGTAAATGAAAGTAGCATAGAGGTATGTCAACATTCTCTCCACTGGACTTGTTGCAAATGCACACAACTTTACCTTATACCAGTCCCGGTTTCAGAAGTATTTAATAACCAGAGCAGAACCATAAAGATAAACGGGTGTTATTATTGTACAATTTAAATTGGTGGTATCGGTGAAACATTGAAATTGTGAGCATCTAAACAGTCCTTTTAAATAATTATTATGCATTTCTTCCACAGGACAGTATTTGTTGGTCCCAAAGTCGCACACAAGCCCCCGACACCCAGCCCATGAGGAAAAGTGTACTATTTTAAAAATGCATATTTAGCAACCAATATTATGCTAAAGACACAAGACTTCCCACAATTATTCCTGAGATGTCATTGATAAAGTTTACAGGTTGAATAGGGATGGAACAGATCAGGTTCATAGAGGTCAAAGGGTACAATGTTTGCTAATTCTTCCAACACTTAGATATAATTTTTAAATTGCTATTAATCTACCTGTCTGTCTGTTTATAATCATATTTTGCTCATATGCCTACCTACCAATAAAAAATATCTTTCAGACATGGCATGCACACAGACACACATACATACACAAGGTCCTCAAATGGCAATGTTTGCTATACTTGACCAACAAATGGGTTTAAATTACTATTTGCCAACTCGATATGTAAGTCATCGGACATGAGATGTCCATAATTATCCTATGCAGTTATTTGGCCATCATATTTTAACAATCGTTTAAACACCATACAGCCACAAAGCAGAAGATAAGAGGCATGAAAGCTTTTTTCATGGACTTGCCAAATATCTATACTTCAACAATTGTGCAAGGGTAAATATTGACATTACATCCGATCCAATCACCATGCGCTTTTTAACTAGACTGTGTGGCAGTGGCAGTACCTATCAGACCATTAAAACAAAATACTGTATTTTCTCTGTGTCTTTGGAGTCTGTTTGTTTTCAGACACCAAAAATCGTTTGCCAAAATAATTTTTAATGCAGTATAATTTTGAGATCATACAAAACAATTTTTCATGAACTTATGTTTTCAGACACAATCTAAAGAGAACTGTTGTTTTATTTTCAAGTAGCAGTGCGTTTATCAGTAATTGAACAAGTCAAAATTTATCTTAATCGGTCATGAATGGGAAATGTGAGCTATTTTAAAAATGCATATTGTATTTTCTCAACATAGCAACCAATATTATGCTAAAGACAGGAACACAAGACTTACCACAATTATTCCTGAGATGTCATTGATAAAGTTTACAGGTTGAATAGGGATGGAACAGATCAGGTTCATAGAGGTCAAATGGTACAAAGTTTGCTAATTCTTCTAACAGTAGTATAAGGAAGCAAGTGAATCTGCCTTTTCAGTTTTCCTTAATTTTGTTACAAATGAATGAAAAGAAACATTTTTGCTACATTTTTCTTTCACCTAGCCCAAGTTTATGTTACTTCTGTGTTCTACAACATTTAATTTCCCCACAATTAAAAACATTTCAGACACAATACTGCCACAAAACATATTGTATCAGCAAGAGCAAGATAGGCTAATTGGCTTATTTTTTATTCATAACATCAATATTAATGTACCAGTTTATTGAGAAAATCATACATGATGATATGAAAAAGAGAAAAGCAATTGCACAAATGTTCGTCTTTGTTTTAAAGTTCCACTCTACAGTTTCATAGCTTGCACAGGGTTTGATTTTTAAAGGAAAGGAATTTCCCAGGTTTTCCTCACTGGTTATACTGGCTATTTAAAAAAGACCTTTTATGCATTAGGTATCATTAAAATAATTTTTAATTTCCATTATTTTGGTGTATGATTGTTGGGTGTAAATAGGGTTATAAAGTATAATGTTTTGCCTTACTTCAGATATGCACCTCTCAAAAGATTTTTATCTCCGCTTGGTCATTTTCACTTTCTGGACTTAACAGGTAAATTGAAGAAAAAAACTAACATTACTTTTTTTTTTTTTTTTTTTAGCTCTACTGGTCATAGACCAGAGGAGCTTATGGGATGGTCTGTTGTCCATCATCCATTCATCATCTGTCTGTCTGTTAGCATATTTGTTATCACTACTTCTCCTAAACTACTTGGAGGATAGCCTTGAAACTAGTTGGTCCTAAATGAAAATGGTTCTGCTCGGACATCCAATATGACTGCCGCAGTGGCCATCTTGAAAGTCTTGTTATCACTACTCCTCCTGAATGCATGGTCAAATGAACATTGGGTTTTCACGAAAAGACTTCTTATGTTGTCTAGTTGGTCCTGAATGAAAATCGTAACTAACTGACATCCAATATGGCTGCCACAGTGGATATCTTGAAAATTTTATCGTTACTGCTCCTGCATGGATGGTCATATCAACATGGGGTTTTCTCTAAAAGACTTCTTATGATGTCTGGTTCGTCCTGAATGAAAATGGTGCTGATCTGACATCCAATATGGCTACCATGGCAGCTACTGTTCCTAGATGGATGGTTATATCAACATGGGGTTTTCACTAAAAAAACCTTCTTATACTGTCTAGTTGGTCCTGATTGAAAATCGTGCCAATCTGATGTCCAATATGGCCACCATGGCAGCTATCTTGAAAATCTTGTTATTGCAACTCCTGCTGAATGGATGGTCATATCAATAGGGTTTTCACAAAAAGACTTCTTATGCTGTCTATTTGGTCCTGAATGAAAATGGTGCTGATCTGATGTCCAATATGACCACCATGGCATTCATCTTGAAAATCTTGTCATTGCTATTCCTCCTGAATGGATGGTCATATCATCATGGGGTTTTCACTAAAAGACTTCTTATGATGTCTAGTTGGTCCTAAACAAAAATGGTGCCAATCCGACATCCAATATGGCCATCTGAATGGATGGTTGTATCAACATGGGGTTTTCACTAAATGATTTCTTACGAAGTCTAGCTGGTCCTAAATAGAAATGGTGTCTATCTGACATCCAATATGGCCACCATGACAGCAATCTTAAAAATCTTGTTAATCACAAGTCTACTTGAACAGAAAGTCATATTGACATGGAGTTTTCATCAAAGGACTTCTTATGATGTCCAGTTGGTCTTAAATGAAAATGGTGCCAATCTGATGTCCAAAATGGCCGCCACAGCAGCCTTCTTGAAAATCTTGTTATTGCTACTCCTCCTGAATGGAAAGTCATATCTTGAAAATATTGTTATCTTTACTCCTCTCCAAATGGATGGCTATATCAATATGGGGTTTTCACCAATAGACTTCTTATAATACCTTGTTGGTCCTAAATGAAAATGGTGCCAGTCGTATATCCAATATGGCTGCCACGACAACTGTCTGAAAAATCATAAGAAGTCTTTTAGTGAAAACCCCATGTTGAATGGATGATCATTATGACCGGTTTTTCACCAAGTCCTAAATGAAACTGGTGTCAGTATTACATCAAATATGGCTGCCATGACGACTGACTTTAAATCTTGTTGTCACTACTCCCCCTGAATGAATGATCATTATGACATGTGGTTTTCACCAAAACACTTTTAATGATGTCTACTTTGTCCTAAATGAAATTGGTGCCAAGTTGACATCCAATATGAGTACCACAGCCACGAATTTGAAAATCTTGTTATTGCAGAAGGATATCAAAGATGGTTTTAATACTCGACAGTTAAAAGGAAGAAATTGTCTTATCTTTAACTCCTGGAAATTCATTTCGCCCAGTAGATTGTCAGTCCCATTGAGGGACTCTGGTTATATTTTATAGTTCATTTATTGCACTTTTAGAAGTTATTATTGTCTACTGTGGCAAAATTAATTTTCCCTATTTTAATAACTGCTAAAGTTGGTGTACATTGGACTACCGGTATTTCAAGTTCATTTCTCGAGCACATGTGTGCAGCCATTTTTTGATCCGCTGTCTGCTTTATGCAGCATGCAGTTTCCCTCGTACCACATATAAAGCCATTTTCAGTCACAGTACATGAAAGCAGCATAGAGGTGTCAACATTCTCTCCATTCTGCTTGTTGCAAATGCACACTTCACCTTATACCAGCCCGGGTTTAAGAAGTATATAATACCAATAAAGCAGAACCTTACAGATTTGTGGTTACATAATTCCTCCTCTTGCAAGAATGATGAAAACCAGATATACAAAATACATTTTAGAATACAAGATGCATACGTGTCAATAGAACAATTTATAAACATTAGCAAACTAATCCACCTTAGATATTCAAATGAATAATTTGTAATTTATAACTGAAGAAAAATTATGAAATATAAATACTGTTAGAGGAAATGTGCAATTGCAGGCTAGCATAAGCTATGTGTAATGTCTAAGTTTATAAATTTATTTGCAGAGTATTATTTCTAAAAAACTTTGCTACGTTAAAATTTCTTAAATATTTGGAAGCCAGTTTAATGTTTGGTGAAAAAATGTCTGACAGTTGCTAGTAGTGCTATGTTAAAGTGCCTGAAACATTTGTCATTATATGTTGTCACATATGTTGTGCATTTGTTATCATACTTTAAATGCCAGTACACACAGATTATTTAAATTTATATTTTGCATTACTTTTAATATAAAAAGAAATACCCCAATATGCATTTCTCCTGAAACACTTCCAGATTTAATTACCAAGAGCAAGAAACCCACGGGTTATAAAACCCTGTGAATTAAAATTTTGGGATGACCCATGGGTATCTTCTTGTGGCTCTTGTCCGTCAAAACCTTCAAGTCCTTGCAAACTCGGGTTCCACCCCCACCCCCCACCCCACCCCCTACCCCCCGCCTTACACTTATATACTCTGCGCTTCAGGATTTCCTCAAGTACATTACTTTGATAGGCAATTTCCATATGAAAAATTCTGAAGGAATAGTGACATTTAGAACAATCAAGCACATCTAAAATTTTCAGAAGTAGAAAAGTCCGTCGGACAAGATCCTATGGCAATTCATATGACAAATGAAGAATGAACCGAAGAGCAATGAATTAGAAATGAAGTGGGGGCGTTTTACAAGAATAGATGAGACATATTTCTCGGTATACACCAGTGGGAATTGAGCAATTCCATGTTACTGGGCTGGGGTTGTGCATGCTGTATATCCTTTTCTCTAGAAATTTTGCTATGGAAAGATGAATACGAGAATGTTTCTCTCTAAACTTTTGGAACAACTTTGATCTCAGAAAGAACTAGGCTGGAAGGTTGTTCTGCAAGCCGTGGAAACCGTAACGTAATTTTGTAATGGAGAAACAATGATGATAAAGTTGGTCACTAAACTGTCGAACACTTTATTTATGTTACAAGCAAACCATATCAATCGATCAATTGGACTCGTTCAATCCTAACAGCCTTAGTATCTAGCTACCAACCAACCCATCTCTGATAACTACCTGTTTAGCTAAGTATCGATACAACAATCCACCTAACTATCTTTCATACATTGATCTATGAATCTGCCTCATTGCTGATTGTATATGTATTTATCAAGCGGACTTATTCAATATATGCATTCTACCGTCATCGTTCAATCATTCTGATATATACTTTTGGGACGTCAGTAACGGTACTGTATGCTTAGTATTAGTAAAGTTTCCAATTGTGCATCAAAATATAAAGGGAGAAAAGCGACACAAACTATGATTCACAAAACTTTTCACGAAGCTTTTTATTAAAGATTTAAACCCATTTATATAAGTTACAAACACAAAACAAGTCTATTCTTTGGTCTTAATTAAATGGTCTGTCCCTTAGTTTTAAAGATATTTGTCACAGGGTTCCTTAGTCAGGAATTTTAATATTCAGAAGGCTTTTTAAGACCAAAGAAATGACTTTATATGTGTTTGTAACCTATATAAAAGGGTTTAAAAGAAATGGCTTTTTATGTGTGTGTAACCTATATAAAAGGGTTTAAAAGAAATGGCTTTTTATGAGTATGTAACCTATAAAAAAGGGTTTAAAAGAAATGGCTTTTTATGTGTATGTAACCTATATAAAAGGATTTAAAAGAAATGGCTTTTTATGTTTATGTAACCTATATAAAAGGGTTTAAAAGAAATGGCTTTTTATGTGTATGTAACCTATATAAAAGGGTTTAAAAGAAATGGCTTTTTATGTGTATGTAACCTATATAAAAGGGTTTAAAAGAAATGGCTTTTATGTATATGTAACCTATATAAAAGGGTTTCAATCTTTACTAAAGAAAAAGCTTCTGACTATTGAACTACTGACGAATGATCCCAATGACAAATATCTTTAAAGCTAAGGGTCGGAACAATTTTTTTTTTTTTGGGGGGGGGAGGCGGGGATTTTTCCGACCTTTTCTTTGGAACCTGGACATAACCACAAGACAATTTTTAAAAAAATCTAATGGAATTTTTTTTTCCGGCATAAACCAGGGAATTAATATTTGTTATTTTCCAAGCTATTTGAAAGCAGGAAACTTCTCCCCCCCCCCCCACATGACATTTAAATGGTTGGTCGCAAATGAATCGTCGCACCAGTAATCCTTCTGACTGTTGGCCCTACAATTATTCAAACTAACGTACCTTCAGATGTTCAGTAGATATATATAAAAAAAATATTTTTTTACCTCGGTATCGTTATCTGACAAATCGATTACTGGCGTCTGTATCTGACATGCGATTTTGTTTTAGCTTATGAGAGAGAGAGAGAGAGAGAGAGAGAGAGAGAGAGAGAGAGAGAGAGAGAGAGAGAGAGAGAGAGAGATCAACAATGGGGCGATCTAAACATGAATGACCTTTATTTAGAACAAGTACAACTATTCCAAAAGTTTTCACTTGGCTCAAGACAATGAAAGATTTCAAGTTTATTTTCAAATTTTGTAGAATTTATACAAAAATAAAAGTAAATACAAGCAAACAGTGTCAAATACAAAGACACAAAGAAGTGCAACCGTTATATTTTTCCGTCTTTTTTTTTTGTTTTTTTTTGTTTTGACATATATCAGCGACTCCATAATGTGCATTCTTGTTTGATCGGCTATATCTGCAAGATTAGTTGTCCTGAAAAACCTGGTGCAACAATACCCTATATAGGAAATTCTTTGTTAAGCAATTTAAAGATATGAAAAAGCATAGATCTCCCTAACTCCTCGAGGATATTCATATTTCCACTGCCATTTATTATCATTGCAATCACCACCATTTAAGATGATGATAATGATGATCACTACCTTGACAATGGCTGCTGCTGCATTTAATTTTAATCACTATAAATCACGAGGTACACGTTAGATTAATCTTGAAAGCGTAGAACGACGACCTGTGTGTGGTAAATCAACTATCAAAAATGTAACCCCAACTAACCCACCACCCCCAAAAAAGAAAAATGTGTCGAATTTCATATCACGAGGTGACAAATATACATGAGAGCATTGTTCGCCTATTTTCATGATCTAATTTTCCGCTGAGTGCTATTTGTTCCAAAAACCTGTTCTTTGAACTAAAGTTACGTCATACTTCAAGACTCTTTCTACAGTCTACACAGTACAAGTTTAGGTGCGTTTGTATTTGTTGTGAATAGAGAACATTCATGCGATTACACACCAACGTACTGAGGACACGCCTCCAACCGAGAAAGTTCTCGGTTGGAAAAAGGGTCAAATCTTGCTTCTACGAACAAATTTAGCCCAAAAACAATGTAAAAGCATGATTTGTAGGTAGGTCCCTGTTTACACACTTGTTGCTTGTTTCTTGATTTTGGAGTGTATTTTCCTCCAAAACTGGCGATACACACGCCCGAATCCATGTCCTCGATTGCCCGGTGGAAAACTTGTAAAGAGATTTGTGCAGTCAAAATACAGATTTCCTAAATTTATGATCTCCCTTTAGATCCAAACATCAAATACAAATAACATAGCTAGCTAAACAAGAAGACGAAAAGCTAGTGCATTTTTATTAATATTTCTTAGATGTGTGTCAACAGCGACGGGAAACACAAGATACAATCATGATGTACATGTCCAATACAAGCAAATAAATCTATGACGCGTCATAAGAAAGAAGACCTACAGATTCCTAGTAGAGTTGTACCAAAATTGCGTAATTATCCTACCCGAATGTAAGGTCAAAACGCCCTGTTTACCGTGAGGTTTCACACGTGTAAAGCAATCGAAAAAAAAACTCTTGATATGCAACATCTGCATTATTCAATGGACTATAGTTTTCAGAACAGGATAGAACGGCTGTGCAACTCATCACAGATCCTGTTATACTGAGATCGAATTAAGACAAACCGAATAAGGAAGTTACGTACATATAACTTCAATAGATATATAGATAGAAGTCAAACATTTATCATTAAGATGATCAGTCCCAATAAGAAACATTTCATTTTAGCAATATCTGTCTTTCGTCATCACACTTTAAGACTTGCGACTATATGTGGAAGCAAATCATAAACTGGTGTATGCATTCAATATACTTTTATATGTATATACCTTCGTCAGATAGCGATTTGATGACTTTGATTTACAGATTATGCATCATGCTTGTATCCATAGTTCTATTGCGAAGGAAGTCTCATTAACTCATTTACGCGTCATGAGGTTGTATGCTACTTCCGAGCTCTGTAACGTCAACATCATTTACGATACACCAAAGTGAATGGTACTGCAGAAGAGTCGACAGATGTAGCTCTACAATGATACCAAATAATGTCGACTTTCTACTCGCATTAAAAGGTACAGCAGAAACAACCTAATTTTTGAGACTCGATTATTTGTAGGCCAAAAGTTACCCGTTTCGGAACCGGAGTTTGTGTCCGGATTGAGACTCTTTTACTCAGATATAAAGCCAACCGGTCCGAACTGCACACGGATCGACGTAAATGGCCGAATGGCCGCACACGTCGTTAATCCAACTAACGAACGATCGAACTGCACACGGACTGGTGAACCTTTGCAAAAAGTAGAATAAGTTAGAGATTTGGAGTAAAAAGTGACCAGGACAAGAAAATCGCAAAAATCCAATACGCAAAAAAAAAGAAAAAAAGAAGTAAAATACAACGTTTTTTATACACCTAAACATCCGGCTAAACGAAAATCTCTCTGAAGCAGATGTGTTCGGTTACATTCAGAAGTAATCCCAAAAATGCGTTTCCTACCCCCTTTTCAGGCGTAAATTAAAAGAATCTCCAGGGGTTAATGAGTTAAAAAATACACAAAATATTAATACACCAGGCACCAATCTGTCGACAAGTGCAGTGGTGTCAATCAGGTATCGTTACACTTTATTTTGCCTTCCAAATTGTTTAAATGCGTTTTTAGTCACAGCGAAATCACAGACTGTTCTACGAGACCAGCCTATATACCGTAAATGTATTAGATATTCATATCCTATTGTATCTTTAAAGTAAGGTTTACACACAATGCTACCTGGGGATCACAAAACTGTATAAAAATATCTTCGTGTCCCCTGTACAATAGCAAACACTTATACAAAACACCTTTACAGTGTATTTTGAATTGCCAGATGTATAATTTAAGTTACCTGGAAAGTAAGCTGTGAGATTAGTGTAACATTAAAGTGCATCTTTTCATTATTAGAGTCAAAACAATACAAAAGGATAAACTTTGCAAGTATGTATTAGAAAATTATCTCCATCGACTAGTTACTCTGTACATACATGTACTATAATAGATCCAGTTTGACCAGTGTACTTCACTTCTGGAATTATAGATCATCAATGCTATTACACCAGCCGTCAGTGCTATAGTTCTGTTAAATTAGATATGTTGTGTTTTGTTTTTTAATTTTTAATTTTTGGTATACTTGTATTCCTTGTGTTGAGATTGATATAAAACACTCTTCAAAATACAATAGAAATAACGTTGTATACATCCTCGATTTATTTAAGTAAAGCGGCTTGAAAATGATGAAGTCGCCACGAAATATTTAGTATGGTAAACACAAACATTCTATCATATTGTCAACATTTAATTTGCACGTATGAGAGAGAGAGAGAGAGAGGATTCACACATACATTATACAACAAAGACATTACTCTTTTTGTCAGCAGAAATAATCATTGACTACCAGGTTAGTTTCATGGCATAAACGCTAAAATCCAGCTAACTCCTACGATCTCCAGAGCAGTGCACTATTCCGAAACTTGTTATATCACACTAAAGTCTAATTACATGACAATTAATCAATCAATCAAAAATCAATCAAAATAACAATCACTCAAATAGCAGTGTAATTGCCATACAAAAACTGAGAACAGTTGCAGATAAAACCCTTATGGAGGCTGCAGCTACTTAATACTAATATTATTATGAAGCAACCGTAATACGGTATTAAAATGACTTCGTTTTCTTTGACAAAGTTTTAAGTCATATAGTTAGCGTACATGATATTCCTCTCCTAATAGAACAGTTTTATAATACAGGTCGAGCAACTTCCGTTTTCTTTATCTTTTTCTGATATGGCAGTAGATTACTTTCGCATTATTCAATTTTGTAAGCGTATATAACTTTTTCAATTTTCAAACTTTTCGATAAATGTGTATGGTAGGTTCCAGATATCCATGTATAATGTTGATGTTAGTTTGTTTTTCAGATCTTGTCAATTACACTACAATGGTTAAAGCAAATTTCGGGCCTTAGTTAAAACAAGAAGTGCCAATCGACAACTGTGAAACCCACTGACAGCGAGACCATTCAGAATATGCAGTACACTGCTATTATGAACTAGCTAGCATTTATTCACATTCAAGGGCAATCCATCATTCTGAACGAAAATTCGACCCAGTTTGGTTCGGTTTGGTGTTGTACGGCAAAAGAACACAATTACGTTATTTAGTACCGAGTCAATTGGGGATAAAGTGCCTTGCCCAGAGGGACACACCAATTTAGCCGACCCACCCAAGCTGATCTGATTTGAACCCACAGCCTTTCGGTCGCGAGTATAGAACCCTAACCACTGAGCAACTGTAGCTCCTAAAATCTGACCCGGACATTTATTCATGTACAGAAAATGACAAGAATCTACAAAACGAAACACGTGCAACTTGCGACAGTAAATAAAAGCCCCTTTTTTAAGTGTGCATGTAAAATGATATTTTTGCTTTTTCGTTCACAATAGCTATTTAAGTATCGATTATTAAAAAATTTCCCCAACTAGTAGTTCTGACCGTAAAACTTCGCCTTACTTCACAACAAATGTGCTTTGCCTATAGAATTATATGTATGTTTGTGCAGATAACATGACGTGCTTATAAATCATGCTGTTTACATCTACGTGTTGGAGCTAGTTTTATGTAAGTCACCCGAAACTTAAATCGTCAACTTTATGCCATTGAACTAAAACAAACTATACAAGAATGTATTTATACTTTAACGTCTCAAAGGTTTGGACACTGCAATTACCTTATTACTTAGCCAACATGAACAACAAAGCCAAGAAAATACAATGTATCTTAAAAGTCAAATGAATATATTATGCATTATTACAATTTATATTTTTGAACGTATAATACAGTTGTCTTGCTTTGGGCTTTATAAAAAAAAAAAGCAAAAAAAAGCAAAGTTTTCAAAATAATAAGACTTTCCTTTATTTTTTGTTAGATTTAATATTTTCTTTAAAAAAAAATTAAAATGTATCTGGAAAGTAAGCATAAAAAAACACGATACTTTAAAAATGAAATTTGGATCTTGGTCTGAAGAATTTATATATTCTAGGTTACTACTCACGTATTTGTAATTATTCATAAACGAGTGAAAGGTAAACTAGTTTAAAAATGTAAAAGTGCGAGTTTGCTCATTTTGCAGAATGGTTTATTTGCTATTCTCTTGGTATAATTCTCCCAGCTTTAAACTGCAGATAAATAAAACAGAACATTATATAAGACATCTGTTTTCAGTGTTAATCTAACATCTCCATACTGGAGAAGAGGTCATTGAATTAAAGTTTCCATAGTTACACACTGAGGAGATAGAGAAGTTTCTCGCACGTATTATTCCTGAGGCCAAGTAAGCTGCCTTCATTTCATAAGTCCTACTAGTGTAGTATAGATGAAATAAGTTTTAAATTGGCACGCGAATTTTAGGGCACGGCAAAATGAAGTTGTCTCTTTTGTAACTAAAGTGTAACTCAATAAAGGATTATAATGACATGTAAAATTATATGAACAACAATGTAGGATCTTTCACGAGAATCGCAAAAGATTGAAACTATTCAACGTATTTAACAAATTTCATTTGAAATAATCTCAAATGTAAGATTATGCTATGTGTATGACATGACAAAAATGATATTCAATAAAAAACGCAAGAATAGTGTAGAGAATTGACTTTTAATTACATTCGGATGCATTGGTCATTACGCCTTTAAATTATAAGTCGTCATGCCGTTCATTTGCTGTGTTATTGGGTGTAATTAAACATGTGTAATATTGGAAAATATCATATGGGTATATTAATCCCAATAGGAGCCACCGTGGCTCAGTGGTTAGAGTCTCAGACCTGCGATCGAAAGGATGCGCGTTGAAGCCCTGCCATCGGATCAAATCCTCGACCTTATTGGAAAATAATGAGATAACAAGTATATTCTACAAGGACATTGAACTAAACAAAACCGCTGAAACCGATCAAATAAGTTATAAACTGTTAAAAAATATATTTGAAGAAATGTATGTTCCATTGTAAATATTTTTAAATAAATCACTCGAAGCCAGCGTGTTCCCAACACAGTGGAAGCTAGCGCATGACATGCCGATTTATAAGAAAGGAGACAAAACACTATCGTCTAATTACAGACCAATTGTTGACTTTGGCTAAATTATATACACTATTAATACGTCCAATCTTAGAATATGCTTCTGAAGTCTCTGGGATAATTGCTCTATTGAAGATTCGGAAAGATTAGAAAGCTGCACGGATCGTTACAGGTCTATACCCATTAGTTCTTCTCGATAGTCTCTTTATGCGTAAACTGTTTGGTTTGCACAACGAAGGAAAAATAAGAGATTATGCATAATGTATTCCATTATAAATAATCAAGTACCTAACTATTTAAGCGACCTTCTTCCACAAAGGAGATATGACGCATCTCATTATCGTCTACGTAACTATCAAAGTATGACACCAATCTCTACCAGACTTTATATTTTCAGACGACCTTTTACCCATATACGATTCGTCTTTAGAACTCTCTCCCTGTCGATATTCGAAATCCTCCAAATCTTTCTATTTTTAAGAACTTTTCTCTGATTCAACTAACGGGTCACCACCCTATTATGCTATTGGCAAAGATCACCTTAATATCCTACATATTAAACTTAGACACGCAGGTAGTCCCCTCAAATCCTACCTTTACATGGTGAATTTATTTAACTCTTCCACGTGTGCATGTGATTATGATAATGAAGATGTTGAACACTTTGTTTTTCTATTGCCCCATACTTAATACCCAAAGATCCCAGCTCTTTCGTTCTATCTTTCAGTACACTCCTAGTCTAAGTCTAGATTTATTATTTAAATGTGACGTCGATATAAGTAAAGAAACAAACTCTGTAATATTTCTAAATGTTCATAAATATATCCACGGAACTAGACATTTTTAGTGCTTACAATTATATTCTAAGTAACGAATCTATAAAATAAATAATAGTGGCTGTAACCAGTGCAATGTCTTTTCTCACCCTTCTCTCTCTCTCTCTCTCGCATTGCTTCTTTATTGATGTATATACGTACATGTCTCTTATGTTTGTCCTTTGAAATGTTACATGCCTTTTAATAGATGAAATTTTTGTCCTTGTTTTTTCACATATACTCGAATCTTTGTTAAACGAATGGCATCTTTGGACCATTTTTGTATCTTTTGGGAAAAAAATCTAGATGAGTTAGACAACTCGTGTCGAATGCCATATTATTAAATTAAATGACAATAAAATATGTTTAAAACAAACGTGTTTAACGGTATTGTAAAATAAAAGTTTAGCAAACTACACAGTCTCTTTCCCGCCCTCCATCCCTAACTAATATTAGTCATATTTTGTTTCCGTGGTCCAAGTCCTCCTGGTGGCTAACTTAGAAATTCAGAGTATCTTCAACTTACGACACATAAATACAAGGGATGAATCGAGTCTCAAGTTTGTATGGTCAGTCTCTGGATTGCACACACTTTTCTTTGTTTGGAAAATTAGGCGTGATTAATTCCTAATATGTAAAGGACATTTGTAACTCGCATTTCTGTAGGCTTAGAAGAGTGGAAATAATATACTACCACAAAATTCTTATTCTTCTCCATTTATTCATTTAACATAAAAGGCCCCCACCCTCGAAATTAGGCCGAGTATTTATTAAAGACCGTCAATCAGTTACAGTGTAGAGTTATTGTTTAAATCGGTCTTTATATCCGGCATACACTGAGCGAAAAGATCTTGGTCAACAAGCCAGCGTCTCGATATGTGTAATAAAGTTTGTGTTATATTTTTGTTTCTTTTTTTTAAGTGGTGGGAGGTGTGACGCAGTAAATTGACGTTCACCTTATTATCACAGAAGTCCACTTCAGATTGCTGCATAGTTGTCCATAATAATGTGACTTCATAAAATTTTCGTGGTTATGAAATTGCGTGCTTTTGCAAGAAAAAAAAAAAAAAAATTTTTCGTCAGTGTATGAATTCGTGTATATGTCTCTGATTGTGATAGGGTGCTGTTATCTTCACAGATAAATAATTGTTTGTTGGCTCTTTATATTTGCAGTTTGTAGCAGCTTACGGAATCCACAAAAACTGGTACCACCAAATATATTCAATTCAATACAAGTTTTGTCGGCTTTGTAGTTATAAGGTGGGAGGGGGGTCATTTTCTGTGCTATTCTCTGGTTAGGCATGACGAATTCGCGGAAATACGTACAAGTCTTTTGAAATGAGCATAAAAGACGCTTATTTCTTTTCCTCCATACATTTACGATGATCTCAAAGACCCTCATATTTAGGTAAAATTATGACCGTTACCAGGCGTTACTGAGTTGAAAAGATGCCGAGTGAAACGACGAATTACGCCCTGTGCAATGTATAAACCACACATGGAAACTTCTAAAGATAACATTTGGTGTTTTTATTTATTTATTTATTTATTTATTTATTTATCAGAACTCTTTGAGAACCAGAATGCAATTACCGATTACACAGCTCGCCTCTACGATGCTTTTCGAAGTCTCCAACTGCCATGCATAAGTTAATGCCAAAGTGATCGTGACCTACAAAATGTTGGCCATTGTCACAGGGCATAACATTCATAAAACAATAAAGAGCATTCCTTTTTGCGCTATCAAAGCAGCGGAACCATAACGAGTTGATCAAACACAAGGATATTTGTTCTGCTTTTTTGCAAACCATTGCTAATAAAATCAGCTTCAGAAACTATTATTATTGTCCACCCTAGACGCCAGATTTTACAAGGTGGAAATCACTAACTGCCAGTATCCCTGGAGTGACAGCCAGTATGACAACTCTTACAAGTATAGTTCGTGCATGAGTAATTATCTTGAGTAGCCACTGCAGCTGAAATGCATGCAGTCCATTCATCGAATACCTATTCATTCACTGTACAATACACATTTTACTTACTAAGAGTAACCTATCACAGTGTAAATCTTTAGTCATAAATTGGGAAAGTTTGCAACTGGATATGCATATTTATTTCTTTTTTGAACCGCACTTTCATAAAGGTACTTTTGTGAAGGCCAATGTGTATATGGCATGATGAAAGCTATGTCATGAGCTAAAAACACAAATAATTAATTATGTTAGTAAAGCATAAATTGTAGGTCACAGTGACCTTTGGTTGTAAGGTGTGTTACTAACAAAGATGCATTCATTTATGAAGCTTCATAACTTGAAAATGAACAGTACACACGAAATTGACTTTAAACATAAAATCTAAACAAGTCACAGAAGAATAAAATATAGGTCAAATATAACACTTTTTGCAATAGGGGTAAAGTATTTATCAAGATACTTCCCTTCGTCAAGTTTCATGAGTCTAGGTAGGAAAGTCTGTATAGAGCATTTCAACCCCCCACCCCCGAGGTCATGAGATAAACACAACAACTTAATGAAAGCCAGTAAAAGGCGAAATATACGTCCGAGTAACCTTCATTTGTCTTAATGGTGTGGTACAAACATAAGTACATTGAAACCGATTAATTGTGTGCATATCATGCAACGCGCAACACTTTTCCTTAGTCTGGTAGTAAAATGAAGCATATATGCAATTAAGTCTCCTAAGTCCTATTCTTGCACAATTTTCTCCATAAAGCGAAGAGAAATTAATACGAGGACTATATCAAAGTTCTAATTCCTCTTTTATTTGATATTTTCACGAATGCAAGGATTATATCAGAGTTCCAATTTCTCTTTTCATCTGATATTTCAATAAATACAAGGAAATATATCAGAGTCCTAATTTCTATTTTGATGTGATATTTCCATGATTATCAATGTACTATGGAATAATATTTCATTTTGGACCTCATATTTGTAATCTCACATCGAAGTCAAGTGTTTACCTTGCTTCATTCTGAAAACTGTAATTATTTCATGTTTGTATAAAGTAATTTTGTTTAGCTATTTCTCGTTTTCTCGTTTCACATAATATTAACAATATCACTATTTAAAGTGTTTGTTGCTTTCTAAAAAAACAAAACAAAAAAAACAACAAAGAGAATATTCACTCGCAAAACAAAAATGTGCAAAACTGAGGCCTGGTTAGCAATTGTGTTAATTGCTGTTCCCATGGCAATTGTACTCCTAGTTGCGATAGACTGATTTTACTGTAGGGCCAAAAGTTAAACAGAGGTCAAGTCAACAGCGTAGCTGAATTCGATCAGTTTTATGCTACCTTTGAATCATGGGTTATATATATCGGAAAATGGAAAATATTTTTTCTAAAGTAATATTCGATGTTCTTTTATACAAATGTATCCAGAGGAAAACAAAACACCTTTCTTCCTGATCGTTAAAAAAAATGACAAAGTATACGGTCAATTCTCATTTAAACAACATTTATTACAACGGAATATTCGCGTTCAGTCTAATATTGGTGAGAACAAACATGTTCGAAGGTAAATGCTATCTTTATTACGAAATATTCAGGTTCCGACTCGGACAGCAATTTGCCCGTAACAAACATGCGTATTTCCTTATATATTGCACTTACTTCCTGGTGATTTTACTTTTACCTGGAATATGTCAGAGAATAACATATACATTCATTATTAGAAACGAGTTTTTATATGAAGGAAAATTTGTATAAGATTTAAAAATAATTACGATTATATCAGATATGAAGTATGTATAGAGTTTGATTTCTGACCAATTTTTCTCACTGCTGCATTGGTTTGCCAACGATAAGACGAGGACCACTTTTCTAAATTAAAGATACACGACCTTTAAAACGGCATATTCGTTACTACGACAAATTGGTTGGACACGAGCTTGGTCGTTGTAACAAGGGTTGACTGTACTAGAAAGAATATTACATTTCCACCAAGCTGTTTAGGAGGAGACAGCATTATAGACAGACAAAGGTCATCCCCGACTCATTTTTTAAAACATTCATAAAACATATTCCAATGCAAAAATGAATTGCTTTGGTTTGGTGTTTACGGCACAACAACGCGAGATTTAAAATGTTCTCATCTGAAAAATTCGGAATGTAAGAGCTCAAACATAAAAGCCACATGTGTCGATTCAGTTTTTACATTTCTGCTGTACAACATGACCAGTTAGGATGTACAGGTCTTAATCCCCACAGACAAGAAACATGCAGCGTCGTTCAACATGGTAAAAGGAGGCAACGGAAAGAAAATCCCATATTATTATTATCGTAGTAGGAGGAGTAGTAATGGTATTAGTAGTCATGATTCGTATAGGTGGATTTTCTGCTATTGTATTTATATTAGACACCTTATGTGTATCCCTGTACGGAATATTTTGGAAATAAATTATTATTATTAACATAATTCATGTTTGAACGGTAAAAAGTCTTGGGTTTTATAAGGAACGTTAAGACGGGCGTATAGAAGGAAGAACACCAAGACGAAACTAAAATACCGAACATTTGTTTCTACTCCCTTTAGAGATTTGGATTCGGGGTTGTTTTGTTTATGGATTTTATTTGTTCACCCTGGTCAAATCCATTTGCAGGTTATAAAGAAGATATTCAGGGAAAGTTGCGTGTCTCTGTCTTGGTTAAGATCTGAACTAATTTCAACGTTGGCACGAAAGTCGACGTCAGAAAACCGAAAGTTATAGTTAGAGTCGACATGTTTCTCACAAATTCTTTCAATATTCACATTTTATTTGTACCTTCTTAGCACCTAGATCCCAAACTGAAACATCACCTTTATAAAAACCGACCTGAATGCCAACATTTTTAACAAAGGCAAGTGATGGTGTGAAACTGGGTATAGCCTGTAGGGCATTGTTATAATAATAAACGCTGTTGTACAAATTGCTGCAAACCTTCTGAAGGGATTAATATTTTTTTGCAGACATCAGGTAGTATGAGTCGTATGGATGGACGGACTGACGGGCAGTCAGGCAAGGGTAATACTAAGTGTCAAATGTGTATTCGTGATAGAAGAAAATAAAAATACCAATAAGAGTGCACTGGAAGCAAGAAGTATTTGTATTTTGTGAGGAAGTGAACAAATTCCTGAAAACACACATACAAGATGAAAACTGAAAGGAAATATACAAGTCCATATTATCTGGAACATTTAATTGTGTGAATTCATTCAACTGCACAGCCGAAAATAAATAAAAACATCATTGCTGGGATTTTTAAAATTGCATTTTTTAAATATAAATGGTGAAATGAGTTTTTGAACACAAACTAAACAAAATTATCAGGTCAGAGAGAATGTTATTCTTTTAATATGGTCGGTAAAACAGCCTCTTGCTTATTCGTCTGCCTGTTTCTACTGTCACCCGTATTTTAGCATACGTAAAGCAACCTTGGACAATTGGTACCAATTTTTTCTTCTATTTTTCACGCAAGTGAAATAATTACATAGATTCCACAATACCTGTATTTTTTTAAAATCTAACTTCAGCAATACCATTTTATTATTTTATAATTTTCTGGCCGCACTATATACCGTTTATAGGTAATTTTCACATCATTCTATATTTGCACCATTTTAGTAACCGGATAAGAGATCGGGAAAATTTTAATTCGTGCAGATCTTTGGAATTTAAAATTATATATGATCGTAAAAGACCAACTAATGAAATTTCCTAAAAATCGGCCAATGGTGAACATTTGGCAACATAATTTGTTTCTCCATATATTGTAGCATTTCTTAAACCTGAATCTGTTACAAAAATGTCAGAAAGACATCAACTATCAAGCCTATATTTTAATATGATGCATTAGTTTTGATTCTTAGGTCCATATAACATCGGTAGTAAATATGAGGAAAAATTATACAATCCAAAGACATAACACATAACACGCTATAACAACAGAAGAAAAAAACATCAGCTCGTGATTTTATGAATGATATAATGGTTTCAAATTATGTAAAACAGGTAGGCGTCATGTAGAAACTTTGCTGATGGTGAAAATTACGTACATCTGAAATATCAAAACAGATCTTTTGATACATGAGTTTATTTATGCACGCCATAATCTATTTCTGAGTAAATGTATGGAACCAACAGGCTGTCACCTTGCTGTCTGAATAACAATTTACAATCAATGTAGTACATAAAACAAGGGATGATCATAATGCGGTCGTCCTTTGATAATGGGAATTGTTAATGATCGCTCCGATATTAAAATGTGAACCACAAATACGCTCAGAAGAGTATTTTGATTATGCACACTAAGTGTGCAGACCATGTGAACACAAAACAATTTTCACAATTAATTTTTTTCATATTTTTTTAAAGCTAGAAGTTATTTCAACAAAAGATGATACCATATCGGTGAGATTTATACACGCAATAAAAAACACATTTCCAAAATCGGTCCTTGTGTAACATGAAGTGCTTATAAATCATGCTGTTTACATCTACGTGTTGGAGCTAGTTTTATGTAAGTCACCCGAAACTTAAATCGTCAACTTTATGCCATTGAACTAAAACAAACTATACAAGAATTTATTTCTGCTTTAACGTCTCATAGGATTGGACACTGCAATTACCTTATTACTTAACCAACATGAACAACAAAGCCAAGAAAATAAAATGTATCTTAAAATTCAAATGAACATATTATGCATTATTACAATTTATATTTTTGAACGTATAATGTTGTTTTCTTCCTTAGGGCCTTATAGAAAACTTTTCAAAATAATAAGACTTTCCTTTACTTTTTGTTAGATTTCATATTTTCTTGAAAAAAAATTAAAATGTATGTAGAAAGTAAGCATAAAAAATACGAAACTTTAAAAATGAAATTTGGGTCTCGGTCTGAAGAATTTATATATTCTTAGTTACTACTCAGATATTTTTAATTATTCGTAAATGAGTGATGAAAGAGAAACTAGTTTAAAAATGAAAAAGTGCGAGTTTGCTAATTTTACAGAAGGGTTTATTTGCTATTCTCTTGGTATAATTCTCCCAGCTTTAAACTGCAGATAAATAGAACAGAACATTATATAAGACATCTGATTTCAGTGTTAATCTAACATCTCCATACTGGAGAAGAGGTCACTGATTTAAAGTTTCCATAGTTACGCACTGATGAGATGGAGCAGTCTTCCGCAGGTATTATTCCCGAAAGGTGAATTAGAGGCCAAGTAAACTGCTAGCATTTCATGAGCCCTTCTAGTGTAGTATGGATGAAATAAGTTTTAAATTGGCGCACAGATTTTAGGGCTCGGCAAAATGAAGTTGTCTCTTTTGTAACTAAAGTGTAACTCAATAAAGGATTATAATGACATGTAAAATTATATGAACAACAATGTAGGATCTTTCACGAGAATCGCAAAAGATTGAAACTATTCAATGTATTTCATAAATTTCATTTGAAATAATCTCAAATGTAAGATTATGTTATGTGTATGACATGACAAAAATGATATTCAATAAAAAACGCAAAAATAGGTTACAGAATTGACTTTAAATTTCATTCGGATGCATTCGTCATTACGCCTTCAAGTTATATGTCGTCATGCCGTCGTTTGCGGTGTTTTTGGGTGTTATTAAACATGTGTAATATTGGAAAATATCATATGGGTATATTAATCTCGATAGGAGCCACTGTGATTCAGTGGTTAGCGTCTCAGACCTGCGACCGAAAGGATGCGCGTTCAAGCCCTGCCATCGGATTAAATCCTCGACCTTATTGGAAAATAATGAGATAACAAGTACATTCTTCAAAGACATTGAACCTATTACCTCCACTTAGACTTACGAACCGATCCTCTAACTTTGCAACAAGTGATCAGGAAAAGTGCGAGCTGCTGAATTGGTCATTTTGGTCTGTTACACGTTTAAAAAATAATGATAAACAGTTACCGCACTTTGAAGTTAGAAATCAAACTTTTATTTCTGACATCATTATACATAAACAAGAAATTATAGATGTAATAACTGGTCTTGACCTAAACAAAACCGCTGGAACCGATCAAATTAGTTATAAACTGTTAAAAAGTATATTTGAAGAAATGTATGTTCCATTGCAAATATTTTTAAATAAATCACTCAAAGCCAGCGTGTTCCCAACACAGTGGAAGCTAGCGCATGACATGCCGATTTATAAGAAAGGAGACAAAACACTATCGTCTAATTACAGACCAATTGTTGACATTATCGTCTGATGCTAACTGGACTAATTATATTAGTATGATTATTCAGAACGCATCGAATATTTATACATGTTGAGTGCGATAAAATACTCTTTTAAGAGAACAACTTCGGCTAAATTATATACACTATTCATACGTCCAATCTTAGAATATGCTTCTGAAGTCTCTGGGATAATTGCTCTATTGAAGATTCGGAAAGATCAGAATGGGGAAGAAAAAAAAATCAGATGGAAGCTGCACGGATCGTTACAGGTATATACCCATTAATTCTTCTCGATAGTCTCTTTATGCGGAAACTGTTTGGTTTGCACAACGAAGGAAAAAGAAGAGATTATGCATAATGTATTCCATTATAAATAATCAAGTACCTAACTATTTAAGCGACCTTCTTCCACAAAGGAGATATGACGCATCTCATTATCGTCTACGTAACTATCAAAGTATCACACCAATCTCTACCAGACTTTATATTTTCAGACGACATTTTACCCATATACGATTCGTCTTTAGAACTCTCTCCCTGTCGATATTCGAAATCCTCCAAATCTTTCTATTTTTAAGAACTTTTCTCTGATTCAACTAACGGGTCACCACCCTATTATGCTATTGGCAAAGATCACCTTAATATCCTACATACTAAACTTAGACACGCAGGTAGTCCCCTCAAATCCTACCTTTACATGGTGAATTTAGTTAACTCGTCCACGTGTGCATGTGATTATGATAATGAAGATGTTGAACACTTTGTTTTTCTATTGCCCCTTACTTAATACCCAAAGATCCCAGCTCTTTCGCTCTCTATCGTTCAACACACTCCTTGGCTAAGTTTAGATTTATCATTGAAAAGTGACGTGACTACCCACCTACAACAACATGTCCTTCTGCTTGTTGACCAAAACCGAAACAAAACTTCCCGGGTAATCGTTCTTCATTCCATCAACAAAAGTCAACTGCATCGAACACAGATCAAAATTATCTTCACGAATATAGTCCAATAAATCTGTAATACAAGCATTCAATTCACTGTAAGCATCAAAAGGGCATCACTGTATATGGTTTTAGTACATAATAATTTATCAGTGATTAAATGAATACCATTTCATTAGGATATGTACAAATTGGAGAGGTCACTGCCGAAGCAAATAAACTTACCATAATAATCTCCTTTGTATTCAGCAGTGATCGATAGTTAAGCACAAAAATACTAACCAGTGGGTAAAACGGAATTCAGCCTTAAAAATATTCAAGAACCCTTTTTGGGGATATATCTTATAATATGTGATATATGTACGAATATACAGATAAATGTTAAATATAAGTATTATGTTCTATATATTAACTCGCCATCTTCGTACATTAATTCACAACGGGGCTCGTTATCCGATAATTTACTGATGAACCAGGCATCCCTATTTTTTTCCGGTTAATCATTTTTCAGTAAACAATATTGTATCAATACCATCTGGATTCACTTCATTTTAAAAAGCACTATACATTGGACATTACTTCGGGGGAAGTCGCAGTAGTTCACTTAATAGAGCATCATGCTTTTAATCCTAGAGTTGTGGTTCTATACCCGCCTGGCCAGCCCGGTTTAGCTGTCTAAGTGTGGTCTTGGGAAAGGGGCTTAGTTCCCATTTTCTCGACATAATATAAGAATAATGTGTTGAAAATGCCGCCAAGCACCACCAAGCCATGAATAATTAGATTGGTTTTATTATACAGCTCCTGGTTGTATTTATAAATTTCCTCTTTTAATATACTTAATGAAAGAATCTTTTTTAAAAGCCATTTTAGCTTTGAATGCACCAGTTTAAATTTTGAACTTCTAAATTAATAAATCTTTTGTCGCAAGTTTATCATTTTGTCAAATTCGTCAATACTACTCAGTAACACATCAATAATAATAACTAGATATCTGTCAAAATATTCAGTTGTAGCCCATTTTATAGTTATATTCCAGCAGTAACCTTATCTTTGACAGTTGGTAAGGTCTGAACATTTAACATTTTGATTTTGTTCTTTAAATCACTAATATACAACTTATATTTGCTCTTATTCTGCTTATCACAATTTTATTCACATTTATTTTGTTTTTATTGTCTTTGAATTTTGGGGTATTGCTGCTAAACATTCACTTTTCTGCAGTTCCTGCAAAGTTTTAGCAGACATCTTGTTGTTGAAGTTAGTATTACTGGTACTATAACCATTCATGGAGATCTTTTAATTTGACTCTGTAACGCATCTACCTCCGAGTTTCTCACGTGTTCAACAGGTGTCAAAAACTGTTGAATGTCTGGTATTTGATCAGTTCTTTCTCTTCCGGTTTGTGTTGTTTGCATCAGATATCGCATTGAACCTATATTTAAAGCAGTTCTGTGCATCTAAACTCATTTTTCTCTTCTGTTGTTATCAGTCTGTTTTTGAAACTCTTGAATTATGTTTTCTCTCTCATTACCATTCTGTTCAATACATGTTAATTTATTGTCTACATCTTCTTTGCATGTTTTGATACCATGCATTGCATTGACTCTAGACCAGTGGTTCACAACCTTTTTGAGTATGAGGACCCCTTTTTAACCTAAAAAAATTGCACGGACCCCCACATGCTAATAGTTGTACTTTTAGGCTGTGGCGGGGATAAATATTTATCAGCTTGGCGCACTAAATTCGAACATGATTTGCTCGCAACGGCGGGGATAACAGGAAAGCAAGAGCTGACTGGATGAGCAATACTCGCTGCGAAGCTATGTGAATTCGCAAACCCCTTGGAATAACCACGCGTCCCCCCAGGGCCCACAGGTTGGACACCACTGCTCTAGACTATTACGTATTTAAACGTCAATACGTTTCATTGTAAACTCTCTGTTAGATGTATCGGATTTAGGTACAGAATGCGTAATGCAGTTGTTATTCAAGTTTAAGTCATTGTCAATTGACTGACCAAGTGTTACATCTTTCTCATCTGAACTGAAACCAAAGTCACGAAAACCTCTTTGATGTCTGTTGCTTATTTAATTATCACCAATTTGCATACATCATCACAATTATTGAAGATAACACTTTTACTCTCGTTTCTTTTACTCTTCTAATAGTTTCTTTCCTTTTCTATTTATTTCGACTTTGCTTACGAATACCTTTAGTGTACTTTTCTTTCGCAACATTCATCAAATGAATTAACTTTTATCATCGGGCCTCAATTACATTTAAACCTTTCATCATAAATGATTTCAGATAATATAATTGTAATATCCACGACCCTGTATGTGATGTTGGAGCAGTTCTTACATCCTTTGTATTTTGTTCAACGTTTTTCCAACTTTTCAGGAACATGAAACTTGCCACAATTAGTCCTGAGATGTCACTAATAAAATGTACAGTTTGAACAGTTCAGGTTCACAGAGGTCAAAGTGTACAAACACTAGTATATTGAAGAAAGCGAATCTGCTTTATCATCATTATTTTCCTTAATTTTATTGCAAGCGAATGAAAAGAAACATTTTTTTGCTATTTTTCTTTCACTTAATACAACAGTTTTAAATTTAAGTTGACTTTACTCCTCTGTTCTAAGACTTCTAATTTCCCCATAATTCAACTTTCATTTAATTACATCTAACGGTGCATAACGTATTTACCTTCATACAAACAGGAGTAAAAATAGAAGCCCTCCCATTATGCTGGTCGAGATTATTATGGTTACATGCAAAATATAATAAAATCTAGAAATTATACATCAAAACTACGACAAGGTAACTAGTGGCATGTGATCACTGTCAATATCAAACCTTAACTTACAGTTTCAAGACAATTTATAACATTTCTAAATTAGAATGTATTATTTTCTTCACAAAAATTCAGAGACCTATTTAAAATTTTTACGCAAGTTTTGATTTTTCCCCCCAGCATTTAGAACTTATTATTATTACTGAAACCATCGGAATATTGACTTTTTCAAAGCTAATATCTGTACTCTAAAAGAATTATTTTCTCTTGAAACATCGATAACTTGTAAACAATTGAAGTGATATGAAATTCAAAGCATTTCCTAGACGAAAACGTGCTTGTGTAATATTCCCGGTGCGATGCTTTGACTATATTTCAATATCGACCATATTAATTTTGAATTAATTCGGGATGTTTTGTTCCGTCAATTCTCGGCACGCCGAACACCGACAATACCTTCATATGTCCAAAGATGAAATATTTATCGGATAAACTTGGCTATTAGCCAAGTCTCTAAACGTATATATAGATCAACCCAACATCTCACCTCCCTACCTAGTAACCCATCGATCTTCCTAACGAAGCATTTGTGCAGCTAATGAGCAATATGTAGAGAGAAATTTCAACATATATAAATATATATTAAAAGATTGTTTATTCTTCAAGCAAGCGCTTTGTTATATTTGCATTATGAAGATCCTGGCTTTATGCACACAAACACACATTATAATTAAACATATTTCTATAAAATAGGGAGCTTCATTGAAATGTCGTTCTTGCTAAGCTACCATGCTGTATCGATATGAAAACGTTGCGCTTGTTTCCCAAACGATTTGTATAAATCGGAAATAGTGAGTTGTCGCCAGTGTAAATAAACAAAGTAAGACATGCATTTTCGCCAGTGTTAAATTATTTGTTCCCTGTAAAATTGCTTCTTTACATTGGTTGCCTCACTGATCTCGCTTAGTGTGACATTTAGAGTTTTTGTTTCCGGCAATGTTCATAGCGATCCAGGTGAAACACCGCAGGCTATATTATTATTATTATTAGTAGTAGTAGTAGTGGCAGCAGTAGTAGTTTAGATCTTAAGCTCCTTGTAAATATTCTTTAGACTCCACTTCGATAAATCATGAGTTAATTTTTCGCACATAACGAGAGGTGGGCACACGGTTTCAAAAATCGACCGGAACCGTTCCAGTAATTGACTCACTGAAAATACTTTCTTTTGTGCACTGTATGCACAATAGTGGTACTGTATTTGATTTTCATCGGGGTTTCTACTCCTACTTCTATATAAATGTATCGACTTTCATTTAATTACAGCTAACGGTTCACCAGGTGTTTCTTTCACACAGTCAGTAAAATAACAGAAGCTCTTCTGCTATACTGGTCGAGATAATTATGGGTATTTGTATACAAAGTATAATAGAAACAAGAAATTACATACAAGCTACGTCAAGGAAACAAGTGGCATGTGGCCGCTGTTCAACGTCAAACCCATACTTATTGTTACTTTACAATTTATAAGATTTCTAAATGAAACTGTATTTTCTTCTTTACAAACTATCGGCAACATATTAACGTTTTACCAACATTTTGATACTTTCCCGCATTTAAAAAGGAATATTACTAAATTCATCCGAATATTGACTCTGTGGAAAATACAAAGGTCAATCGATATTTAGAGCTTTTATTTTCTTAGACTAAAGAGATTTGCCACAACCTTGTTAATCTCTATATCTATTCTAGAGTTTCTTCACCTTTCTGAAAAACACAAAGGAGATGGACGCAAGAACACATCCTAACCTACCTATCTAAGTACTATCTAAATTACTGTGTGAAATGAAGAGTTGCGTATAGTAGTATACTTCTGTGAAATACATTTATCTAGTGTGGAATTTAAAAGAAACTTTAAAGGATAGCTTTTATATTTCTTCCACAAATCTGCCACAATAGTTCTTCTGGCTACACCAAAAAAAGTGAGTGTGACAACAAACGTGAGAACCAGTCAACGCTGTACATCGGATAATCTGCGCAAACATAACCACCATGGCGATCGTTATATACTGATGGCAGCGTGTCCGGTTCTAAAATTAATTGCTGAAAGGCCACCAACACAAGCGATTATGTCTGTTGTTTACTATCGACCCCGATCGATGCTAGCTGGGAAAAATAAAATCACAGTCAAACATCGTATTGTTACGACTCTAGATATTAAAATAATGTAACAGAAAGAAAGTGAAACCAACAATGTAAGTAAAATCAACAAGCAATTTATTTCTAGGGAGTTAAAGTGAAAATTCAAAATACACGAACAATAACGTGAATTAAAGTCCACGTAATCCAATAATCCTAAGTGTCCTAATCACAAGTCCTAAATATAGAATGTACCGAATGATCTCCAGTAGCCTTGAATGTCCTAATGTGCCAGTAGTCTCGAATGTTCTGATGTGTCAGTAGTCTTGAATGTCCTGATATGCCTAAATCCCAAAGTCAAGTATTAATCCAAAATGAGAATGAGCACTTTTAGCAATTCCAATTAATATTTCAAATAAATAATTCCTCTCTCTGAATTTGCTCTGATTTTCACAACTGTAACATCTGATTACTACAATAAATTCCTTAATAGAGTGATCTTTATAACATGAAGTTTAGTATCCATAATCCAACAAAGTGTCGTAAATAATTTACCGTTTCAACATGATGGAGAAATAGAAATTAAGAATTTGCACAACAAATTGTTTAAAATGTTATCTAACTGAACGCTACTCAAATGTATTTTCCTGCTCCCCTTCTCTCAATATCTGAACAATCAATCAAAAGTGCCCAAGTGAGTATTGATCAAATCCAATCTATATGAAAGGTAAAGAACAAACATTTATTCATAAAGTACCGTAGCTGGTAGAGGAATAGGATTATACGATCTTTGCTTTATAGTCATTAAGGATTTTGAAACTAAGTTTTTTTTTATCATTTTATATGCGGAAAATTACATTTTAGAATATACACAGCGAGCCACCCAAACAAGCGGTCCTTAATATGGGTCTCCGATTAAAATTGTGCTTTTAACTGAAATATTTCCACGACTTTCTGCAACATCTGAAACCAAGTGTCTTATTATGTTTAGAAGCAGATTTCGTTACTTGTTTCTAGTCCGATTGCTTTTGAAAATCGATATGTGATTAAACGACAAAATTATCTCTATACTAATATTTGAAGAGGACTTTTTTAAGCTCACGAAATTAATTCTATCTACTACATCGACAACGGCTGCAATGGCACCGGCGTCATCAACAGCTTTGAAAGTACAATCCCTTCTGCTACAAACCCACTCATCCTATTAAACGTGGGGTCAAGATCACAGTTATATAATATTTGCGTTTGCATTTCGGTTAATAATTTTGTCTTTATATGCTTGTATTTCCTTTTAGGTATTCTCTGTATACCTGGAATGAGTCATTATGAAGCCAAGGCAATTTATTCTGTGACAAACTCGCTTCCCCATGTGATCTTGGGTACATCACAGCCACAGAAAATTTGCATTAAGATTTTGTTTCAAGCTTGTCATTTCCTTCCATTACCTACACACTGTATTGGAATTTATTCATACTTGGAACACTTTGAAAATCGTTATGAAGAAAAGACCATATTTTTATGCAATACGCTCACTCTCCTCACTCTTGAGATCAAGGTTACAATCAGAGAATATTTGCCTTCATTTTTTATCTACGGCTTTTCATTGGGTTACAATTCCTACAGATTCAGGTGGATTTTATTAATACTCTGTGTAATTTGTTTTTCAAACTTAGATCAATTAATTTGCTTAATTTAATGCAATCCACATTCTCATCGGATTAACCAAGTGGCAGGTCTGTTTTCACCCGAGTTCAAAGTAGTCCAGCTTGGAAGCATCTATCTCATTTAAGTTCACTAATCCCAAATATATCTTCACTTGTTCTTTTGGCCACATTAAATGATATAGAAAATATTTAAAAACTTACAAGCACGGATAAAATCAGATAGAACAAGTTCGGTGCCAGTAATCTGAAAACCACTAATCCTGTTAAGATAAAATTCTGTAGCCAATGCCGCTTGTTTGATAAATATACATTTTAAATAACAGAATTGCGTCTGTTTAAAGTTTAGAAATATATGGACTCTTTCATGTGAAGACTACAGCCGAAAAGCTCATCGATGTCAATAAACAATGATTATTGCAAATATATGTCATTTGAATTTTCAACAATTCCAATCAATTGATCTACCCACGTTCGAGCAATTAATTAAATGATCAATCGAAATATAATTTAGTCTATTTGTAGGGTATTTTGATCAAATTACTCGTATTTAAAATAATGTATCTGGCTATGTATTTCTTCTTTGTTTTTCAATGTCCTTTTCCATCAACTAGTTTTATCATTGGCTTTAAAATGAGTTATATACAATAAACTAGTCGACGTTTAATTTATTTGTTTATTAATATATAAATTTATCTGTTCTTTTGTTATACAAGCTCCTTATAAGTAAGCATAATTTCAATTCCAGGATACAAAAAAGTGCTAATAGAGAGATAAACTTAAGTTCACCTTTTTGTGACACCATTGCTATAATATCAAAGGCAATGATGATAAATTGACACTTGTTTAGGGTGTGTATGCATGTATGTATCAGGGTTTAACGGCACGTCAGCGCAATATGAATAAAATATCGCTAGACGAGAGACGAAATAAGCTTTATAATTTCTGGGAAAGTTGTAGCCGAATGGAAACTGCGGTCACTCTGGTCATAACGAAAAGTGAATTACGTGTGATAAATACAGTGCGAATTTTACAATTCCTTTGATATAGTGTGCCTAAATTCAGTGTCAGTTTCGGAATTTATTTACGAGTTTTACAAAACTTTAATAACGATGCATAATTTAGCTTTGGCTGCGCTTTTAATAATAGCGACGCAGAGAGGGCACAGATGCGCCAGCTATTGCTGAACCTCGACGTTTACGTGCGGGATAACGCTTCATTCAGAAATGACACATTTGTTGACGTGTTCGAAAAGTATATGCGGCACCACATCGAAGCCGAAGAGGTTTATAACAACTGGAGCTCCGGAAAATGTAGACTATGGTGCGAGACCACTGGTTGTGGGGTTAGCGTCAGCGATTACCTGTTACCTGCAACAAGCGCGAATACCAGAGTTGGCGCGAAGCTTTTACCGCTGTTATGTTTACTACCAGATGAGAAAGATTCTGAATCAGATGAATTGTCCCATTCCAGGCGAAACCGGATGGGACGCGCTCGACAACGGTATTGACATGAAATAATACGAGGCCATCTGTAATAACGTTGTCGTGAATAGATGGGACAACTGAAGAATAAAACATGGTATGCACAATGGCCTAGGAGTGATGTATATGAGTTACATCCCTGGAGGGACAGCCCATAAATCTGGCCCCAGAATAAGGGTAGGCCTCCCCGCCCACGTGTCAGACCCCACTATATTTGAAACTGAGCATTATACGTTTGGGGCGCCGGCAAGCGAAAAACAGCACATATTTCGCGCAGGACGAGGACGGAGTGACGAAAAATGGGTGGTGCGTCTCAACAATAGCGTCTGGGCGTATGTTTGGGGAATCCTTGGTTTCCAGTTCCAGGCACTTACCTCGATAATTGTAGGAGGTAAGGTATTCGATGCACGAAATCAGTTTCTCACGCTCGTAAACGCAGAAATCTCACAGGCGCTGACGACGTCCGAAAGTGGATAGCTAATTACTACGACGCAATCATAAAAACTTGGACTTAACTAGATTAGGCACTTGGTGGCGGCCTTTACATGATCCCGTCTGACGTGGAGCTTAAAGTTTGGCACCTATGTTGGATATAACAACAACGTTTAGGTGACATGGTGGTCTGAACCAACGCAAACGTAAACTCGACTATGATACCAGGATAAATGTCAAGACAAATGTCCGAAATCAAAACGCAACAACTACAGAAGGAGAAGCATGAAGATGTGGCCTTCGCCAGCGGCAAGCGCAACAACGGCACAAACCATCACTCTTGCGAGCACCATGAAAAAATAAAGGTGTCGAAAGAAGTCGAAGACCAATAAACCAATTAAACAACACTAGTCGTAGGCGGTATCACGGTGGGGCTGTAAGAGATCAAGTTTCTCCACGAGGTTTCCGTCCAGCCAGCCGATGGTATTGCCAGCGATCCTAAGCAAGAATGACACGATTGACTCTATAATTCCTGGCAGAGCCGCCGCCGATTTTTCTTCCACCGTTTCCAACATTCTTGCCAGCCGCACCAGCTGCTTTTGTATCCATTCTTTTGCTCCGCTGGGAACTGGTTTAGGTCTCGGAGCTGGTGGTGTGCCGCATACGCCTCCTTCTGTGACTGCAAGTACAATCGTACTTATGATGAACTCCCAGCGCGGTGAGAATCGAAGCAAGCGTGATGCCCTGCTCGACGAAGAGTGTTCTCAGCCTGTGGGCTAGGATCGTATACTCATAGAGGATCCTGTTAATGGTTTCCCTTATCCGACTAAACTGGATGCGAAGAGCTTCTCGGTTAGTGCTGGCAGATTCTAGCTGCTGCCGGCTTTCTTCTTCTATGTTTTTAATGCGGTCTCATATCTCCTGGCTCATCCTTTCTCTATCCTCTTTGGATAGTCTTGTGTTGTTTTTCATCCGGGTCATCTTGCTCATTTGAACGGTGGTGGGGTTATAGACCTCTGCAAGCTTCGATAGGTTATTTATAAAGCTCGCCATGCAATTTTGAAGTGCCGCGTTGAGACAATAGTGAGGTTGCTAGGTTCCTCTTCTTTGTCATAAGGAGGCTGCTATGTTCCTGTGCTGCCACTTTTTTGAGCGCTGTGTCCTTCAATCCCGCTGCAGCGAGTAACTCAGTATCTATCAGCCTGCTTGTTTCGGCAAGAAATTCTTCTCGAGCTCTGATGAGCTTTCTATGTGCTTCAGCCAGGAGCCGCTCCGTTTTGAGGTCCAACTCTTGGATGAATAGAGCGTCCGTTTGCTTTTGTAGCGTGGATGGGGCCAAGAACTTACTTGGGTCATTTCTCCACGTCAGCAGGATTCACTTGTTACCCTGCTTTACCGCGAGGATGCCGTTCTTATTTGCCGCAGACTTGAGACCAGTGACGCTCCGACTAAGCCTCTGGTCTTTGCGATATGCACTAAACGCAGCTAGTTTTCGTTCTAGTTCCCAAGTGGATGCAATATTTTCTTGCATCTGTCTGGCGGGCACCGCGCTACCGCAGGCCCAAGAAGGAATTTCTGTCGAGAGCTCTTCATTGGCTTCGGTGGTAAATGCTGTTTCGTGTTCGTCGGGCTGATAGGCCTTACGAGGGCCAAACTCTTCTATTTTAATGTATAATCAGCCTTCAGTCATGTTTTGCTATAAGGCAATGCACGCTTATTAAATAAAGGACATGTGTGCTTCAATAGCAGTGCTAGCACAGCTGGACAGCAAGCATGTCTCAGTACGGCGCTTGGTGTGAATGGGGCCCAAACCACCATCGCTGTGACTAATAACCCAAGCGCCATATACCGAAAAGAGCATGTCAGATTTCCAAACCTCAACGAGAATGATGACATTATGCCCGACACCACTAGGTTGGAATTCAGATTTGCTTTGAATGGAGGGGCCTACATCAACCACACGATAGTAAAAGTGAATCTTCGTCGCGCTATCGTTAGAACGATCAGTATAAAGCTTGAAGGAAATTAATTGGCCTGCATTGCTGATACCGATATCTGGGATGCCTAAACGGATCTCTGGCTTACGGGAAAAGAGAGGACCAACACACTCTACCAGTGCGTCCAAATCGCCAACACAGCTGCTATACGTGTCAAAGCTGGTAATCCCGTTGCCGCCACTCAGCCCTACGCGTCAATCGCAGCCGCGTTTAGAAGCAGGTTATTTGTACCGCTCCACTTCTGGCTGCTAAATGACCATGTGCCGTTCTACCTGTCAAGCCTTTCCGACCGCCTCGCCTTTCAGCTGACCGTTAACGACTACGACATGGTGATCATTAGCACTAACCAGGGCGGGAGCTGTACTATTAGCGGAATTTCGCTGGAATTGGATATCGCTATCCATCTGGACCTGGTCCGCATGATCAGAAATCAGTACATGGGAAAAGTGGCGACTCCGTATTCGCGGGTTCTGTGCCATCCCAGGATGGTGTTGAATAGGAGCGATAGTGTGTTGAATATCAACCTCAACACTGTCGCTATAAGAATGAATGCAGTCGTAATCCTATTTGAGGATCCGACAAAAAGCGCATATTTCGCACACGACATTGAGTACTTCTATAACCCCCTCATCAACAAGGTGTCGGTAACAATAGAGGGAGTCCCAAACCAAATCTATGCCCAGGGGCAGACGCGATACCAGCAGTGGGAGGAGGCCGGGAAGGTAACGACGAGGGAGTCTATTAAGGACGCGAAGCTGCTGGAGTTACATTTCGGTGATTTCTACAAAGACAAGTTCGCCCTGGTCCTCGATATGAACACCTTGGAAGACCACACTCTCCACTAGTCAGGACGACGCATAGAAAATGTGAGAGAGAGTGTCACGCTGTAAAAAAAAAGACCCAGCCCTCAGGTGTGTTTATCGTCATGGACGCGCAGCTCAACATCCAAAATGGACACTTTGTCTCGGCAATTTTACTAACTATACTGATCCATGTATTGATGTATTTTAAAAATTATCACGGTCATCTTTCTTTTGAAACATGTTGTGGGGGGGGGGGATTGCGGGGTCATAATAAGCAATATGAATCTAATGCACCGCACAAAACACTGTTCTTTTATAGGTTGAATGCAAAGTGTTTCAATAAATTCAGGTCTGTGATTCGTTGAAAATGTTTTTTAAACTTACGGCTGAGAGTAGCTACTATGCAACTCTGTCTGATGTTGAGATGCGTTCGCAGATCAAAAAAAAAAAAAAACTAAAGAATTGCTTTCAACTGCCTCCCATTAATCACTCATATTCACGGTTAGTAAGGGAAATCTGGCTTATTTCTGACACTTTTTGCATGTGTTCAAAGCAGCGCATTCAATACAATTAGAAGTAGCAGGTAAAGATTTTAAAATAACAGGAATTGTAAAGGTGCTTCCCCAGCAGGAAAACAGGGGACTGCAAAAAGGTGCCGGTTACTGTGGCAGACTTAGGTTGGTAAATTACCCAGCTAGCGGCGCTTAGGGAATGCCCTTGTTCAAAACCAGGGATCCTAACTAGAATTACAGATGTTCGATTTTGAAGGACTGTTTAACAAGGGTCCATGTGACTGCAGCTATAGAATAACTTCAGACTTTTACGGTGGAACTTCGGACAGGTGAGGGTAAAAATGCGAACATCTGCAAAAACAACAACAATAAGAGTGACAATAATAACAACAAGAATGATGTTGATGATTGTGGCACTGGTGAAAATGATGATGATGATGATGATGATGATGAGAGAGAGAGAGAGAGAGAGAGAGAGAGAGAGAGAGAATCTATTCAACCTATAAAAGAACAGTGTTTTGTACGGTGCATTAGATTCATATTGCTTATTATGGCCACGTTTTCATTCTTTTTTTAAATTGAAAAGAATTACAACTTTTACTGGAAAAAGAGTTTGGTTGAACACCAATAACCCTCCTCAATCTGCTGCTGTGGGAGGGGGGAAGCAGGTATCGAACCCGCGACCTCTGGATTATGAATCCGACGCATTACTAACTGAGCTACCGTGGCTCCCTCACAGTTGAGTACAAAAACAATGAAGAGATGGAGAATGAGGAACCCGAAGGTAAAACGCGTATAATTAACACATGATCATATTTTTTCTGTGCAATCAATATTGTTTCTGTTAATTTTTAAGTAACTAATTTGGTTAGTTTGTACAATATGTGCTACTAACAAATATGCAAGATGATAACCATTATTGTTATAATAGCAAAACCCATTGTGAGAATAATGAGTAACCTAATATTGGAAAATTAATAAAGAACATAACACGTTCAATCCTTGGGAAAGATAACTTTTAATGTATATACTTCAGTCATCATTTCTTGCTGTAAGATTAAAAATGACGATTTCTCCAGTATTATTATGAACTAGTAAAAGTATACATTAATACTCCGTGTTTCAAGTAACCGAGATTATAAATAGTTATATCATAAATATATACATTATTTTCTTATGAAGAATATTTCAATTCATGTTATAGTAGAAAGTAAATAATAAGTTAGATTTAGTTACAAAATTGGCCATAACATTTGTTGAAAGATGGATATTGATATTAATTTCTTGTGCCTCATCAGTGAAATTATTCTTGATATATTCATGATATTGTATTACCGCACAGTGCCGGCTACAACCACCAGTCAGGCAAATAAAGTAAGAAATATTCTACATGCAATTCAAGATCTACAGTTTACTGGGCTATCACCTTACCATTGTATCTGACTGACTGCCAAATTCTGTATTCCTCGCGTGTTTGCATGTATATTATCTTTTCCATATTGTATTTTTCATGAAGATGTATTATGACTCTGTCCTTTTTTTTTAAATGACAGTACAAAGAGGATGCTGGCAGGAGCGGGAGATAACCCAGGAAAGAGGATGAGGGAAAAATCACCCACCCACCCCCAAAGGGTATCAAATGACCTTGGAGAGAGGAACAACAAAGTGCTGTACTAGACCACTTCAACAAATTAATTCTAATTAAGAGAGTTCCTGGAAAAGGGGACATTGAGAACTCTTTTGCAAAAACAAGCAGGAGTGAGTGCCAGAAGTTGGATAAATATAAAGTACTTGTGCAGAAATAAAATAACTGCTTCTCACGAAAGTAAAAATGCAAAGAAGTGATAAATTACTTCTTGAATTAGAAAGTTTAAGATAAAATCGAGTTTTAAAACATCTTTTGTCCTTTTAGTATGAGTACTATTTGTCACAAGGTCTACTGAAACTTAAACATGACAGACCATTACCTCTGTTGGCTAGGCATAATAAAATCGAAGTCTGATATATTTTCCAGATCTGTAGATACTATCAAAATCATAAATAAAATATAACTGGACATAAAAGAGTAATATATACACGCATCTAGCACTTCTAAACTATATAAGACTCGCGAATCGCATGAGTGTCTCAATAAATGCGCCTGACTGTTAGCTATTGCTATGGAGAATCAATAATGTATTTCTCACACAGTGGAATGGGGTGTCATTATTTCAAGATGTCACACTCTCGACTTCAGGGTTCCTTCAATTTTACACAGATACATTGTCTATAATTAATATCAAGTTAATGATCTAAAAATGCTTTGCTTTGTCAAATTTAAAGTATTGCCTCCTTATTTTCTATTTCCGATACACCTAAAAATTCCAACAAAATGGAAAACATTTCAGTATAGGACACAAAAAGTTCTTTCCGATGATATAAAAACTCATATGATTCTCTGTTAAGAAAAGCAAATCTTCTCACTTTACATATTATTAGATTAAGGCACATGGCTACCAAAGTATATACGATACGTCACCAGAAAATGCCGAATAACTTAAATAATCTGGACACATTGAAAGAATGCAACTATAATTTCCGACACCAAAATTTGGCGAGAATACAAAGAGTACTGACTACAAAGTATTGTCAGATATAATTTAAATGAGACACCCCAAGCGTCTGAACTAGAAAGCTGATTCAAACCTAGTCATGGCCTCAGCGTAAATGTGCTTTGCGTCTTTTAGTTTAGCAATAGTATTGAATTGCCGCCAGAGCATTCCGCTGTTGACGGAATGGGATCAAACAAAGGTCACACTAGATTAATTGCCGACGGAGTAAGCCGCCATTTTGAGAGATTTGATGGCATGGATGGATTTCAGAGGTGAAACAAAGGTCACAATACACAGTCTACTACCGTTTTATGGATGAGTGAATTCTAGAGATTTTACATGTCAATTAAGTTTACTCACATGTGAAGAGGTGTGTCTATAGGGAGTAATTGTTATGATAAATCTATCAATACTCCATATGAAATAGCATTATCATGTTAGAAAAAAAAATTAGTCCAATCGAAAATATACAGTTTAAATATTTTAACATAGGGTAAAAGTGTTATGAATAGCATGAACAAAATCTGTTAAAATTTCATCATATCTTAAATAAGACAATTTTATTCAAACGCTTAAAAAAAAGAAGTAAAAATGCATCATAATGTTTTTCTCTGATATTTTTGTCATCATTATGTTTTTGCAGCCAATGTGCATTTGAAAGAAATGAAATATATTACAGGTCCAAATATTAGTAACACAGGGACATCATAGACGATTTCTATACCTTGACCTAATTGTTACATTTCAATCTTACATCACGTGGCCTTTATTTCAGCGGCATGAACCATGAACGAACTTTCTGAAATAGGCCAATGTTGACACACTGAAAAATGGTAGCTCGCAAAGAATTTATAGTTTATAAGCATTTCTCGACTATACATAAATTAAGTATATTAAGTTCAACACTTTCTACGACGATTTAAATAGTTTCTCGCTGTATTATAATGCATGCATAAAAATTCACGTTGAGACACGAACCATGACAGGTCGATGATACCATCAAAAGACATGCCCCAAGCGCAAATCGACATGCACAGTTTAACTTTAAAGACAGTTTTGAAGATAATAGTAAATTACACTAGCTATAAGAACAGAGAAAAGTTTCTTGTTTACTTAATGAGAAGTATTCATAAACAAAGATCACACAAACTAAATTACTTGCACAGCCATTTTGAAGGATATGATATGCATTACCATTTTAGTTGCTTGATAGATTTCACAGAGCAAATCGAAATCATACAAGGTAAACCTGTCCACCATCAAATCTACTAGCCATGTCATTTTACTGAATTATGTACAATATCAAAACATTGATAGATACCATATATTCATACCTTCTCACCTAACTCCACATATGAAAGCAAATGCAAGCCAAAGTACATGCATAGATATGATCTATAATCACCCTACTCAATCACTCAACATATGAAAGCATTCATAAATATGATCCATTCTCACCCCACTCAATCTTTCACTATATGAAAGCATTTATAGATAAGATCAACTTTTCCGTCATAGTAACTATCTTAATTAAAATAGTATAACTTAAAGTAAAGACTATTTGTATAGTAATATTTTTTAAAAAACTATATTTCCCTTCATTCAACATAAAAAGACTGCAAAACTTAGACACTATTTTTAATGGCTATATTATTCCTTCTCATTAAGATAAAACATTATTATCTACTTAAAAGTGATATACATTTTTGGAAAGCATCTAACATATCATCTACTCTACTGTATTCAACTATTTCCTACCATCCTCCTATAAAAATAAATAAATCAACCTAACTCATAAATTTTAAGATGGTATCCAAAACAGCAATATACAAATCAGAAGGTCATATCAAATACCATACTTTGTAGCGCTTTCATTCAACTGATATTAAGAACGGCAATATACAAATTAGAAGGTCACACCAAAAGCATCCTGTGTACTGCTTTATTCATCATCATTATTTTGATTTATCAGCTACTCAGCTCTACTGGACCATTTTCGACATGTTATAAATATAAGAAGAACCCCACCCCACTTTACCGATTATATTTTAATTATAACTCTATATTTCTTCTCTTCTTTTGTTTTAAAACCAAAAATGAGTGAAAGAAAATTGATCAAGGCAACTGTTGATAGTTTTTAAAGACTGATGGATACTCAGAAGAGACTTCTTTGAGTAAATGATAAAGGTTCCATTGAAATGCCTGTAGCAGTCAAGTTTTCAATTCCAAATAATGCTATTTCAACTGAAACAAGGGAGAAAGGTTCGACTGACCTTCTCCTCCCCTCTTTGAATCTGCTACTGGTAGTAGTAGTAGTACTAATAGTAGCAGTAGTAGTGTGTATTTCCCCAGCAGTAGAAGATCACATTTGAGAGAAAAATGAATGTTACTTCTAAAGTATATTGCGGACAAAGTGAAGAGCTTTTGATAGTTTGTCACGTTATGACAAGCTGTAATTATTAAAAATGCAAGAAACCATATAGAAGAATTTTCTTTTCGAATGAACGTATTAAACAATAGACATTGTGAGCTTTTTCCATCTGAACTGAGTGTTTGTTTTCAAATAAATTTTTCTGAAATCCCACGCCCCCTCCCCTCAAAAAAAACAAACATCAATGGTCGGTCCTTATTGTATTAAGGGCCTGTGGCCTAAATTACCAGATACTGAATCTTGAATCTTGAAAAACACCACTGTGACTTAAATAACTGAAAACAAATACTGCTTATCCAATCACATTTCAAGGGAGGACAATTCCCATTAAACAAATATTACAAATCATTGTTGTACAATCAAAGAATAATGTAAGTGAACAGATTTTTACACAGGAAAAAGAATAAAAGCAAAGAATTTTTAGACCATATTCCCCGCTGCCTCTTTCATGCCTGGGCTAATGGATCAATGGTGAAATTTGTCGTCCCCTGCATTTATACATGACTTGTTTCATTAAAGATTCCATTTTCCTTTGGTTTGTTTTTTTATTACAAGATTCTTTTTTAAAAAAGACAGAAAAGAAAATTAAGATTAGGGTAGATTGGCGAGTATGTGGGGAAAGTTATCAAGTTATCATTCGTCAAATTTAAATTCGTGTTAGAGTTGTAATCGTTCATCTTATCAACCTATTAAAATGACTTTGAACTAGTTACTTACGCTAAATGAGGTGATTATACCTCAAGACATTCTGACTCATGTTGGTAACTTTGTTAGATTTTTTTTCTTGCATGAAATACAGCCCAAAATTGTAGATAATGAAACTCCTCACTAATTGACATCATTTTGGCATTTATAGCATTTTCCATCTAGAATTTATAAAACTTTAACAGCCATCATTTTCCTTCACCGTTCCCGAGTCATAAGTAACTGCGATGCATTAGTAAGCTACTATTTTTATTAAGCTGACGATGAATGTATCAATCCGTCGGCCGCCATCTTGGAGGATTACAGGAATTTTAGGAATTTGAGATCATAAAATGTAACGTAATCCGCCAGGATGGAATTTGGGTTGCATAAGGTGCCAAATCTTCTCACTTTACATATTATTAGATTAAGGCACATGGCTACCAAAGTATATACGATACGTCACCAGAAAATGCCAAATAACTTAAATAATCTCGACACATTGAAAGAATGCAACTATAATTTCCGACACCAAAATTTGGCGAGAATACAAAGAGTACAGACTACAAAGTATTGTCAGATATAATTTAAATGAGACACCCCAAGCGTCTGAACTAGAAAGCTGATTCAAACCTAGTCATGGCCTCAGCGTAAATGTGCTTTGCGTCTTTTAGTTTAGCAATAGTATTGAATTGCCGCCAGAGTATTCCGCTGTTGACGGAATGGGATCAAACAAAGGTCACACTAGATTAATTGCCGACGGAGTAAGCCGCCATTTTGAGAGACTTGATGGAATGGATGGATTTCAGAGGTGAAACAAAGGTCACATTACACAGTCTACTACTGTTTTATGGATGAGTGAATTCTAGAGATTTTACATGTCAATTAAGTTTAAGATTAAGATTAGGGTAGAGTAGGCTCATGCCCCTTTTATAGGCAATTTTCTTCAAATTAAATGACTAAATGACCAGCATAATATTTAGCCAGATACAAAACATGGTATAAAGATACAACCGTATAAGCAGAAAAAGCTTACCATAGCACACATACAAGACATTAAAATAAAATATTTATAACTGTATACATTGTTTTATCCATTTTTATCCATCAGATTAAAATCATAGATGAAGGAATGAACGGACGAATCGGAATCCTATGGAATCAAACATCAATCAAAAGTATATTGATCATCGGTATTCTATGGCATCAAACACCTAGCAAAAGGATATTCATCATCAGTATTCCATGGTATCAAACATCTATCAAAAGGATATTCATCATCGGTATTCTATGGTATCAAACAACTATCAAAAGGATATTCATCATCGGTATTCTATGGTATTAAACATCTATCAAAAGGATATTCATCATCGGTATTCTATGGTATCAAACACCTATCAAAAGGATATTCATCATCGGTATTCTATGGTATCAAACATCTATCAAAAGGATATTCATCATCGGTATTCTATGGTATCAAACATCTATCAAGAGGATATTCATCATCGGTATTCTATGGAATCAAACAACTAGCAAAAGGACATTCATCATCGGTATTCTATGGAATCAAACATCAATCAAAAGTATATTGATCATCGGTATTCTATGGCATCAAACACCTAGCAAAAGGATATTCATCATCAGTATTCCATGGTATCAAACATCTATCAAAAGGATATTCATCATCGGTATTCTATGGTATCAAACATCTATCAAAAGGATATTCATCATCGGTATTCTATGGTATCAAGCACCTATGAAAAGGATATTCATCATCGGTATTCTATGGTATTAAATATATATCAAAAGGATATTCATCATCGGTATTCTATGGTATCAAACACCTATCAAAAGGATATTCATCATCGGTATTCTATGGTATCATACAACTATCAAAAGGATATTCATCATCGGTATTCTATGGTATCAAGCACCTATGAAAAGGATATTCATCATCGGTATTCTATGGTATTAAATATATATCAAAAGGATATTCATCATCGGTATTCTATGCTATCAAACACCTATCAAAAGGATATTCATCATCGGTATTCTATGGTATCATACAACTATCAAAAGGATATTCATCATCGGTATTCTATGGTATCAAGCACCTATGAAAAGGATATTCATCATCGGTATTCTATGGTATTAAATATATATCAAAAGGATATTCATCATCGGTATTCTATGGTATCAAATATATATCAAAAGGATATTTATCATCGGTATTCTATGGTATCAAACACCTACCAAAAGGATATTCATCATCGGTATTCTGGTATCAAACACCTAGCAAAAGAATATTCATCATCGGTATTCTATGGTATCAAACACCTGTCAAAAGGATATTCATCATCGGTATTCTATGGTATCAAACACCTATCAAAAGGATATTCATCATCGGTATTCTATGGTATCAAACACCTATCAAAAGGATATTCATCATCCTTGTTCTATGGTTTCAAACATCAATCAAAGGGATATTTATCATCGGTGTTTAATGGCATCAAACAACAATCAAAAGGATATTCATCATCGGTATTCTATGGTATCAAACATCTATCAAAAATATATTCATCATCGGTATTCTATGGCATCAAACACCTGTCAAAAGGATATTCATCATCGGTATTCTATGGTATCAAACACCTATCAAAAGGATATTCATCATCGTTATTCTATGGTATCAAACACCTATCAAAAGGATATTCATCATCGGTATCCGATGGTATCAAAAAAATCTATCAAAAGGATATTCATCATCGGTATTCAATGGTATCAAACATCTATCAAATGGATATTCATCATCGGCTTTCTATGCTATCAAACACCTATCAAAATGATATTCATCATCGGTATTCTATGGTATCAAACACCTAGTAAAAGGATATTCATCATCGGTATTCTATGGTATCAAACACCAATCAAAATGATATTCATCATCGGTGTTCTATGGTATCAAACAACTATCAAAAGGATATTCATCATCGGTATTCTATGGTATCAAACACCTATCAAAAGGATATTCATCATCGGTATTCTATGGTATCAAACACCTAGCAAAAGGATATTCATCATCGGTATTCTATGGTATCAAACATCTATCAAAAGGATATTCATCATCGGTATTCTATGGTATCAAACACCTATCAAAAGGATATTCATCATCGGTATTCTATGGTATCAAACACCTATCAAAAGGATATTCATCATCGGTATTCTATGGTATCAAACATCTATCAAAAGGATATTCATCATCGGTATTCTATGGTATCAAACAACTATCAAAAGGATATTCATCATCGGTATTCTATGGTATCAAACACCTATCAAAAGGATATTCATCATCGGTATTCTATGGTATCAAACACCTATCAAAAGGATATTCATCATCGGTATTCTATGGTATCAAACACCTATCAAAAGGATATTCATCATCGGTATTCTATGGTATCAAACACCTATCAAAAGGATATTCATCATCGGTATTCTATGGTATCAAACATCTATCAAAAGGATATTCATCATCGGTATTCTATGGTATCAAACACCTATCAAAAGGATATTCATCATCGGTATTCTATGGTATCAAACATCTATCAAAAGGATATTCATCATCGGTATTCTATGGTATCAAACATCAATCAAAAGGATATTCATCATCGGTATTCTATGGTATCAAACACCTAGCAAAAGGATATTCATCATCGGTATTCTATGGTATCAAACATCTATCAAAAGGATATTCATCATCGGTATTCTATGGTATCAAACATCAATCAAAAGGATATTCATCATCGGTATTCTATGGTATCAAACACCTAGCAAAAAAATATTCATCATCGGTATTCTATGGTATCAAACACCTGTCAAAAGGATATTCATCATCGGTATTCTATGGTATCAAACATCTATCAAAAGGATATTCATCATCGGTATTCTATGGTATCAAACACCTAGCAAAAGGATATTCATCATCGGTATTCTATGGTATCAAACACCTAGCAAAAGGATATTCATCATCGGTATTCTATGGTATCAAACATCTATCAAAAGGATATTCATCATCGGTATTCTATGGTATCAAACATCTATCAAAAGGATATTCATCATCGGTATTCTATGATATCAAACACCTAGCAAAAGGGTATTCATCATCGGTATTCTATGGTATCAAACACCTACCAAAAGGATATTCATCATCGGTATCCTATGGTATCAAACAACTAGGAAAGGGATATACATCATCGGTATCCTATGGTATCAAACAACAATCAAAAGGATATTCATCATCGGTATTCTATGGTATCAAACATCAATCAAAAGGATATTCATCATCGGTATTCTATGGTATCAAACACCTAGCAAAAGGATATTCATCATCGGTATTCTATGGTATCAAACATCTATCAAAAGGATATTCATCATCGGTATTCTATGGTATCAAACATCTAGCATAAGGATATTCATCATCGGTATTCTATGGTATCAAACACCTAGCATCGGTATTCTATGGTATCAAACATCAATCAAAAGGATATTTATCATCGGTATTCTATGGTATCAAACACCTAGCAAGAAGGATATTCATCATCGGTATTCTATGGTATCAAACATCTATCAAAAGGATATTCATCATCGGTATTCTATGGTATCAAACACCTAGCAAAAGGATATTCATCATCGTTATTCTATGGTATCAAACACCTATCAAAATTATATTAATCATCGCTATTCTATGGTATCAAATCTCTATCAAAAGGATATTTGTCATCGGTATTCTACGGTATCAAACACCTATCAAAAGGATATTCATTATCGGTATTCTATCATATCAAACATCTATCAAAAGGATATTTATCATCGGTATTCTATGGTATCAAACATCAATCAAAAGGATATTCATCATCGGTATTCTATGGTATCAAACATCTATGAAAAGGATATTCATGATCGGTATTCTATGGTATCAAACATCTATGAAAAGGATATTCATCATCGGTATTCTATGGTATCAAACACCTATCAAAAGGATATTCATCATCGGTATTCTATGGTATCAAACACCTATCAAAAGGATATTCATCATCGGTATTCTATGGTATCAAACACCTATCAAAAGGATATTCATCGGTATTCTATGGTATCAAACATCAATAAAAAGGATATTCATCATCGGTATTCTATGGTATCAAAAACATAGCAAAAGGATATTCATCATTGGTATTCTATGGTATCAAACACCTAGCAAAAGGATATTCATCATCGGTATTCTATGCTATCAAACATCAATCAAAAGGATATTCATCATCGGTATTCTATGGTATCAATCACCTAGCAAAAGGATATTCATCATCGGTATTCTATGGTATCAAACACCTAGCAAAAGGATATTCATCATCGGTATTCTATGGAATCATTCACCTAGCAAAAGGATATTCATCATTGGTATTCTATGGTATCAAACACCTAGCAAAAGGATATTCATCATCGGTATTCTATGGTATCAAACATCTATCAAAAGGATATTCATCATCGGTATTCTATGGTATCAAACACCTAGCAAAAGGATATTCATCATCGTTATTCTATGGTATCAAACACCTATCAAAATTATATTAATCATCGCTATTCTATGGTATCAAATCTCTATCAAAAGGATATTTGTCATCGGTATTCTATGGTATCAAACACCTATCAAAAGGATATTCATTATCGGTATTCTATCGTATCAAACATCTATCAAAAGGATATTTATCATCGGTATTCTATGGTATCAAACATCAATCAAAAGGATATTCATCATCGGTATTCTATGGTATCAAACATCTATGAAAAGGATATTCATGATCGGTATTCTATGGTATCAAACATCTATGAAAAGGATATTCATCATCGGTATTCTATGGTATCAAACACCTATCAAAAGGATATTCATCATCGGTATTCTATGGTATCAAACACCTATCAAAAGGATATTCATCATCGGTATTCTATGGTATCAAACACCTATCAAAAGGATATTCATCGGTATTCTATGGTATCAAACATCAATAAAAAGGATATTCATCATCGGTATTCTATGGTATCAAAAACATAGCAAAAGGATATTCATCATTGGTATTCTATGGTATCAAACACCTAGCAAAAGGATATTCATCATCGGTATTCTATGCTATCAAACATCAATCAAAAGGATATTCATCATCGGTATTCTATGGTATCAATCACCTAGCAAAAGGATATTCATCATCGGTATTCTATGGTATCAAACACCTAGCAAAAGGATATTCATCATCGGTATTCTATGGAATCATCCACCTAGCAAAAGGATATTCATCATCGGTATTCTATGGTATCAAACACCTAGCAAAAGGATATTCATCATCGGTATTCTATGGTATCAAACACCTATCAAAAGGATATTCATCATCGGCATTCTATGGTATCAAACACATATCAAAAGGATATTCATCATAATGATTAGAATCTACACCTTCACCCTTTTTCATATCTTATGCTTGACTAAAACATTAAAAGCGTAAATATTCCTCAATGCTCTTAAAATAAATGATTTTGATCTTTATGAAAAAGTTAACATTTTATGTTTATGAAAAAGGTTCGCATTTGATGTTTATGAAAAAGGTTAGCATTTGATCTTTATAAAAAAGTTAACATTTGATCTTTATGAAAAAGTTAACATTTGATCTTTATGAAAATGGTTAGCATTTGATGTTTAGGAAAAAGGTTAGCATTTGATATTTATAAAAAATGTTAACATCTGATCTTTATGAAAAAGACTAACATTTAGTATGCAGAAGTGGAAGTATTACTATAAAAGAGGATAATCGGAATATTCAACTTCACACAAATCCGGACTGTCAGTCGTTTGATAAGTTTTTCATTGAATATGGCATCTTCTGGATTTTATGAAGAGTTTGTAAAGAAGGATACTTGGCTAAAACCAGAGTAAGATTTGGAAAATGTAAGGAGGTAACTCTAAATAACCACAATGGAGTTACATATTTACATTTGGCGGATAATTCTAAATGTTTCTGCAAGACACTATGTCAACAAAATTCATCAGCTCCACCATCACCACCACAACCACCATAACAAATTCCAGCCAGATATTTCCAGTACAGCTAACACCACCACAATATCCAGTTTCAAACATTGCCTATTCCTAGCTTGAAGCGCTCCATAACACCTAGATGAAACTACATATGAGCAGATTACACCACCTACAAGGATGCTAAATTGCCAACCTCTTGCAGATGACTATTTTTTTTTCTATTAAAATAACAATACTTTTTTAAAAATCTTTTTAAAGAAGTGTAATCATTAATTATTATCAAAAACGTGTCACTATTCTTTCTATTAAAATAACAGTACTTTTTTATCTTTAAAACTTTAATTCTCAGCAAAACCTTATCATTAATACTATTTCTAATACTCACTTTAATATAATGTGTTAATTAGCAATTAAAAGATATAATGTGTTAACACACTTATAGAAAGAAATTATCTATGCAATCACTAGTTGTCTTGAGTTTATAATTTTTTTTGAATATATTCATATTTTGAATTGTGATACAATTTTGTTTTCTGCTTTCTTTATACTTTTTCCATCATACGTACACACACACACACATGTCTTTTGTAAAGAAAAATAAAGGGAGAGAATTAATATTCAGTGAGTAACTGCTATTCATAAACTTAAAGCAATTACTAAAGAATGGTAGAAAATGTAATGTAATTCAGTTTTTCTTTGCTAAATTTTCAATCATTGCAAAATTAATAGCAATTACCCATGAATTGATAGTTGTTTCAAAAGTTTGAATCATGAGAGCAAGAAAAAATACAATTAAAGTGAGATTAAAGAAAAAAGATAAAGTTGAAATATAAATTTTATTTTCATACACTAAATAAAGAAGATACATACACTCATTTTTTTGTATACACTTATAACAATATATTGTCTCTCACTTTTGATTTAATTTTGTAATGTCCATAGGCTAAACTTTGAATACCATCATCTAGCAAGTATCGTTTATCATCGAAACAGGAAGACCAGTTTTAACTATTTGTTCACAAAACAGTTGATGAGAATGATTTCGAATTAAATTCATGTTGCAGCATACTTTAGATTCTTGAAACAATGTCTGTGTATATGTTTTGAATTGTAGATCCTTTTTTACTGTCATTTTAGCAATAAATTTCGCTTTCTTTTCTTCTTTTCCATCAGAGACAAAAGCATACATGTTTGGTCTCAGAGCACACATATAATGTTTAGGCTTCCCATTCATTTCATCTTTCATTTTACCAAGCACTTTTTGTTTTAAATTGCTATAAAGAAAGTGGTCTTTTTAATAATCGGAAGTGTCAAATATATTCCTTCATATCATCATAAATATTCTTTTTTTCACAGTAAAACAAACAACTATCTGTGTCAGTCATTTGGAACAGTAACTCTTTTTTTAATTTTTTTAATTTTTTTTTTTTAAATTTCATCAGGAAATTATCATAAAAAAAATCATACATGGCAAGCTTGGAGATATCCAATATACACATTCCTGAATAACTAGGCTTAAAAAGTTTCACTTTTGCGCGATTTAATTCCACTGCCACGAGATCTTCACTGAATATTTTGCAAGTTTTCAAAGTAGACTTTCTTGTGAGTTTCTGGAGCTTCTTAATAGTCTGAACCAAGGTCACATCGACATGTTTGCGAACGTTCTCCATTGTCTTTGCTGTAATAAATCAATAATCATAATAAAGTTTGTAATACACATGATTGAAAAGAACTTTTTATAACTAGGTAAAAATTTAAAGTTGCAATAAAATTTAAATGATAATCTACACCTTATTAAATATAGCATCCATTGTTAATATAAATAATAACATCATATACTGCACCAAAGGCAACAAATACTTTAGAAAAACATATTCAGTTGCAATGACTTCAAAATCTTAGAAAATGTCTTGAGAAATGCTTCTGGATGGAATGTGAGAAAAGTAATACAATTGGAAATTCATAGTGTCATTTATTCTTCCATAGCTGCTTCGAGTTACATTGAATTACCCTTGACATTAAGAAAATCTTAAAGCATTTTAAATATCAGAAACACAGATCAAAAATATTTTACTTGGTGAATCGATACATACAGTTTCACAGTGTGGAACAGTGTTTCACGACATATAAAATAGTGCTTTCATGCTTGATACATTATGTTCGATATTTTATGGATAAATAGTGACTAACGTTATTCAACGTTAAGTGTGCTTAAAAAAGGCATATTCTCTGATGGACATTTTATTTTCTTGAACTTTAACGCTGTTACGTTTCTCAGATATTTCCGTTTCAATGAAGTACATAAAGTTTTAGTGAGTATATATTATTTAAAATATGTGCCCTGGGAAGTAAAGAAGATGGACACAGACTGTGAGTAACTTTTCATTTATTACTAAAGTATCACATTGAGTCATTACAGTATGTATGTATGTATGTATGTATGAATGACTTTGTTTATTTCTTCTTTAAACCTATTACATTCAGTTGTTTTCATTATTATATAATAGCAATAGAAACATTAAAGTGACATTAATGAATACACAGGACACTAAACATGCAAATTTATTTATAAGGGACATTGTCATTAGATTATATTTCCTGTCTCAATTTGATTAATAGCATATCCAGTTTGAAAAGCACAGGAAATGCAAGAATATATGTGTCATCTTCAAAACACGCATTTTTTTTAGAACATCCAACAATTTTGATATAAGTATGCTGCACATCATGTAATTAATATATGCGGAATAATATCTATTTGATTTGAAATAGAATCATTATAAACTGGTAAAGTATGTTAAACATGAAACTATGTGCTATGCTGTGTTTTATAACCGTTACAAGACCTTCTTACAGTTTTCTTCATACCAACATTTTCAGCTGCATTCTGAAGAGCTTCAGCTAATGTTTCCATAGCTCAAAATCTGATGTTGCGACCAGATGATAAAAAGTCTCAAATGAAAACTTACGAAATTGTTCACGCAAACATTCCTGATACGCATTTTATTTTTTCTTGAGTCCATATTAATTTTGTTCTGGGCTCAGATTTATCATTATAATTATCTATATTGTGGGTATTATGATCACTAGTAGAAATACTGCCAATCTCAGACAAGCCTAGTGAAAGTGGCATGTGAATTGATTCGACTATGTTTAAGATATCAAAATTAGATATAAATTTCATGATAGGATAATCTGACAGAAAATAGTCAATAGTGCTTGCTGTATTTTGGGTGATACATGTAAAGTTGCCAACTCCTTCATCGTTACCAAAACGGTTCTTATGCAGTCCTACCATTTTATAGAACTTCCCCACATCCAATTCTGCACCTTTTTCTTACTCATGGAACCGTTCCTGTTCGTACTGTTCTTTTGCCTCGTTTAATTGGTTTCTGAACTTTCTCTCCGCACGCTTGCAATCTGCATGTGACTTATATTGTATACCACTGGAATGCTCGTCTTTTATCCATAACGTTCACTTTCTTCTCAACTCTTTATGCAGCTAAGGTGCATTAAGAAATTTCCAGCAGGGTTTTAGATACAGTTAGAAGGTTTTCTTATGGAGATTTATGTCAGGAGAATCGCGTACAACGGTTGCAACAGCATCTAAGGCGTACCATATATCTGCAATATCGTGTATATGTAGTATTAATGATTCTAATTGCTCGTTAATTTTACTTTTGTACATTTCCAACTGGTTAGAAGCTATTCTCCAGTTGATTGTGACTGGATAGTGCGAATAAGTCTATTCCTGGAATTTGTCTGGAACTATCAACTGTGCTCAAACAGTGATCAGAGAGAATTAGATGATGATCATTTTCAATGTTGGCACTCTGACTAAATCGCCTTTTGAAGAAGGTACAAGAATTTAATTGATCAATAACGAGTGATGGCACTCTAGACGTAGTTTTACTACTTATGAAGACCAAAAAATAAGTTTATTAAATTGGCTTTCTTAGTATCACTGGATTCCCGAAAAGAGTTCAAAGCATCCAAAATATTCTCAAATCTACTCATTTAAAACAGAAATCGCAATAAATATGCTTGTAAGGTAAAGTAACCGAGTTTTATAGCAATGGAGTCCACCTCAGTTTAAATAAAGGTTTTCACCGCATGTACCACCTCAGCCAAGTAACGCGTTATGTCCCGTTCACCACTGGTGTACTGGCGCTTCGGACGTCTCAGCAGCTCCTCTAGGCGCCTCCATTTTCTTATCCTTGGTGGAGGAGGGATTCTTATCCTAAGTGGAGGAGCGATTCCACGAAATGCACCTGCTGCTTATAAGTTTGTGTTCCTTTGTTTATCTTTTAATTTACGGATGAACTGCCAGAGATTAAGACGTGTTTGTCCATCAGACTCGTTCCGCTTGGTGTGGAAGCCTTGGATGTGATTTTTTGTTCTGGTGTCACTGTTTCTTGAGAAAACCATCCACATAGGAGGTGGCAGACAAGGCCCATCACCTTTCATGTAAATTTCATTACTTTTTCTACGACGACCGTTGCGGCGAGCCAATTCCAGTTCTTGGATTTTGCATCAATACTTTGACAAAAGTGGAAATAGCATCCACAAACTTGGGCATTTATAAGTTCCGTTTACACAGCCTGTATTAGGGATAATTCAAAGTCACAAATGACTTTGTTGGAACGGAAGAGGCGCCCTGTTACGTCGCGGATCTTAGCTTTAGGGTGTTGAAGAATTTGTCTGAAATGCCCTATAGTTTTGCCACTCAACAGGCACATAACAAAAGGTAAAATTCAATCATAATAGACCATAAACAAACCAAGTTTCAGAAGATTATGTACTTTCTAACGGCTGTTTCCTCACTAACTCAATCTAGCATCACACGAGACATAACAGTTTCAGTTTACGTTTTAATTATACAAATAAATCAATAAAATTCACTTCATGTCTTAACTACATTAATTTCAGTGATTACATTAATTACGCACTCAAGTCTTTATCATACATGAATTCTTCTAAGACAACTTGTATCAAATAAAGTAATGCATGAAATTCTTAGAATACACGATTCCTATAACAATCAAGACGAAAAATTCAAACAATTCGTCAAACTCATATGAAGAAGATTATTGTACGAATTCAGACAAATGAACTCAAACAAATAGTTATACTCATATCAAGAAAATTGATCTACGAATTTAAACAAATAAATTAATGCAAATATAAACAAATAAATTCAAGCAAATAATTATATTGGTATCAACGAATTACATGAGATTGATGCAAATACCTTGTGCTTTCAAGACTCGCTCGCTTCGACCGCCAGAATTGTGTCGTCAACATCCAGACATCCGGTCCCTTGAATAATTGTTTATGCGAGAGAATTTAGCCTAAATTCTGCTAGGAGTCAAGACCTGTATTTTCTCTTGCAGAAAAACTTAGAATGATTAAATTTTGCGATGGAGCATATTAAAAACATGAGATTTCGTCTGGGAAACACGCCCCTTATTTAGCGTAGCCAATCAGATTAAACGTATCTACCGCCTACTATAAATACGCGACGAACGTGGTCAGCGTAACACTCTAGATTTTCGTTCGCCATGTAAAACTGATTCTGGACAATTTTAAAAAGATAATACTACTTCCACTAGTTTCTGCATTCTCTCAACTTTGACATTTTTGATAACTAGACCTGCACTTAACCTTTTCCTTGACCGTTAAATAATGAAGGCTTAATTAAGAATCCATCTCGCCCCACAAACAGGGACATTAACACTATCGCAGTCTAACGATTTCATACGGTACCTTTCCTCATAAATCTAATTAATTGTTATCTGCCAACTAATGTGCTCTTCAGAGATAGACAGAAATTTGCATCCTTACAATATATATATATATATATATATATATATATATATATATATATATATATATATATATATATAATAAGTACTATAAATGAAAAAGGACAGACAAATGCAACCCTATGTTTTACAATTGTTTGCTATATTTATAATCTTGAAAACTGAACAACTGTCGCTCGTCTTTGATGATAAAGAGGGCGCAACGAAGTGATGTCCATGCAATTAATACCTTTGTGTTTTATGGGTGTTGAATAATATAATGACCGATTTGCCGATGGAATCTAGCCTTCTTCTCTCTTTCATGCCACAACAGCAGAAAAATAAACAACTGAAAATGTTTTTGTATTTTATTTCATTTCATTTCATTTTTATAAAATGAGACGAGTATTCGCACAGGTTGCACTTATTCTTTCGCTGTGATAATTATCTGCTTTTTTCGTTTTGTTTTGTTAATATTTATTATTTCTAGCATCACATGGATAAAATATGGCGATGGTAACGTCTGTAGAAACCTGATCCAAAATCCAAAGATTGTTTTCACCGTGGCCTAAATTGAGTGTTACACAGTGACACTCCTGATGTCAATACCGTTAACTTCAACCTATTTATCCCTTCAATTCGAACTACGTGACCTGAAATAGTTTATGTTACCAGGGGTAATCGTGCGGGTAAAGTTTTAATCTACGCTGGTTCTCTCTACCGGAAGAACAGAGAAACTTTACAACAATTCCGTTGGAGATGCTGGAGAAAACCGTGTAGCGCTGTCTTGACAACAAAAATATTTGACATAGGCAATAAGAATACACTGATCCTGACACTGAAAGTATGGTGTTACTTAATTGTTTTCTTACTTCTTTGCAAAATTTCAATAATTAGCGCTGGTTTAATGATGGTTTCCTTGGTTCTGTCCCTCCTTTGTTCTTGCTAAGTTTAATTACGGCAATAAAATCGATTCAAGACTATTTCAGATGCACGAATATTACTTTTGAAATGTTAACAATCCAAAGATCTGTTTAACTGTATCAAACACTTTTCTCTCGAGTAACAAAAAGTACTACACTTTTATGAACATTTATCGAAAATCCTGCACTGGCGTGGTTTTGAAAGCTTTGGGAGGAAGGAACGTTTCCTCCGCTTTCTTGTTAAGCTAGAATCAACAACGGTCCTTCTTCAGAGGTTAAGGTCACAGTTGGAATTAAAATGTCACATTTAGAATAGCTACCTATCGTTTTAACGGCTTCAAATTTTTTGTGCAACCGTTTCACAAATGTTATGTTTAACAATGATATCTGCCGCGTACCTCAGCATATAACCTGCATCAAGGTCAAGATCATATTTAGAATTATATTGGTGATGACCTTATGCTCTGTCAACTAAATTTTAATCTGGAATCCATCATCAGCGCTAGCTGCAATTTATCTTCAAACCAATGGTTGCAGACCGTTGTTGAGGTAGGTGTATACTGAATTGGACATTGTAATATCGACTTCTTTTTCCAGTTTGAACATACATACTTTCAAGGTTACTTGATAAAGTAGATTACAACAGTGAAACTTAGTTCCTCAGATTAACTACATGAAACCTCTCATTGGATCTACTCATTATCGCATCTACCACTGTTTCAAACTTAACACGCAGCTTGTTGGGATTTGCATGACGAGCTTATCTTGTGCAGTTTGTGGTATTCTGGTTTATAATTCGTGCTTCTCAATAACAACGTTTTCAAGATTTTCACATAAATTAAAATTATTTTTTGTATTATATTTCTGGCTCCATTTTGTTTCTTTAGCGTCACATTTTTTTTTCTTTTTTTCTTTTTTCTTATTCTTTACTTTTCTTTTGTTTTTCGTTCCTTATTTTTAAATGCTCTAATTGCAGTACAGGATGACTGTGGTGCCAGCGTACTCCTTTCCCTCTTCACCTGGCCAGAGATATCTCCGGCCGTGAGGGTGGCGCTCTCCAGTTTCGTACTTTGCATAGGGACTTTGCATAGGGACTTTGCATAGGGTTAGAAATTAAAAGAAAAAGAATTAGCCAGGGTTTCCTCACTGGCTGTTTTGGCTATTTAAAAAAGACCTTGTATATCTTAGGCATTGTTAAAAGAACTTTGAATTCCCTTTATTTTGGTGTATGATTGATGGGTGAAATTTGGGTTATAGAGTATACAGCTTGGTCTTACTTAAGATGTGCACCTCTCAAAAAACTGCTAGCTCCGCTTAGTCATTTTCACTTCCTTGACTTCAAAGGTAAATTTTTAAAAAAAGAGCCGATAACTTTTTTTACTTTTTGGATATTTTTTAATTCATTCATAGTACTTTCAGAGGCTGGTATTGTCTGCTCTGGCAAAATTCGTCTCCCTATTTTAATAACTGCTGAAAATAGTGCACTTTTGACTAATTCAGGCTGATTTTTCGAGTACTTTGGAGTGGCCATTTTGTCTGCTGTGTACTTAGATCATGTCCAGTTTCCACAAGTACAATATGTAAAGAAATTTCAGCCACAGTACATGAAAGTAACATAGAGGTATGCCAACATTATCTCCATTGTGCATGTTGCAAATGCAAAATACTTCATCTTACACCTGTCACTCTCTCAGAAGCATGTATTATCTGTAGAGCGCCCCCATATAGACAACATGTGCATTATTATTATATGATTTAATTTTGGTTGTATAGCTGAAACATTTAAGCCGCAAGCATCTAAACAGTCCTTTTGAATAATTCTCATGTATTTTCCCACAGAACAGTATTCATTTGTAGCAAAGTCCCACACAAACCCAGCCTCCCCCCCCCCCCCCGCCCCCCCCGTATGATGGAAAGTGGGCTATTTTAAAAGTACACCTTGCATTTTCTCAACAATAGCAACCAATGTTTTGGTAAAAGACAGGAACATGAAGTTTATTTGCAAAGCCTTATTATACTGGTGCTAGAGATCTAAAATGATGTATGCCATGGAATAGAAATGTTCATTAGAAGTTTATTTGCAAAGCATATACTGGTGCTAGAGATCTAAAATGATGTATGCCATGGAATAGAAATGTTCATTAGAAGTTTATTTGCAAAGCCTTTTAATACTGGTGCTAGAGATCTAAAATGATGTATGCCATGGAATAGAAATGTTCATTAGAAGTTTATTTGCAAAGCCTTTTTATACTGGTGCTAGAGATCTAAAATGATGTATGCCAGGGAGTAGAAATGTTCATTAGAAGTTTATTTGCAAAGCCTTATTATACTGGTGCTAGAGATCTAAAATGATGTATGCCATGGAATAGAAATGTTCATTAGAAGTTTATTTCCAAAGCCTATACTGGTGCTAGAGATCTAAAATGATGTATGCCATGGAATAGAAATGTTCATTAGAAGTTTATTTGCAAAGCCTTTTTATACTGGTGCTAGAGATCTAAAATGATGTATGCCATGGAATAGAAATGTTCATTAGAAGTTTATTTCCAAAGCCTATACTGGTGCTAGAGATCTAAAATGATGTATGCCATGGAATAGAAATGTTCATTAGAAGTTTATTTGCAAAGCCTTATTATACTGGTGCTAGAGATCTAAAATGATGTATGCCATGGAATAGAAATGTTCATTAGAAGTTTATTTGCAAAGCCTTATTATACTGGTGCTAGAGATCTAAAATGATGTATGCCATGGAATAGAAATGTTCATTAGAAGTTTATTTGCAAAGCCTATACTGGTGCTAGAGATCTAAAATGATGTATGCCAGGGAATAGAAATGTTCATTAGAAGTTTATTTGCAAAGCCTTTTAATACTGGTGCTAGAGATCTAAAATGATGTATGCCAGGGAATAGAAATGTTCATTAGAAGTTTATTTGCAAAGCCTTATTATACTGGTGCTAGAGATCTAAAATGATGTATGCCATGGAATAGAAATGTTCATTAGAAGTTTATTTGCAAAGCCTATACTGGTGCTAGAGATCTAAAATGATGTATGCCAGGGAATAGAAATGTTCATTAGAAGTTTATTTGCAAAGCCTTATTATACTGGTGCTAGAGATCTAAAATGATGTATGCCATGGAATAGAAATGTTCATTAGAAGTTTATTTGCAAAGCCTTATTATACTGGTGCTAGAGATCTAAAATGATGTATGCCATGGAATAGAAATGTTCATTAGAAGTTTATTTGCAAAGCCTTTTTATACTGGTGCTAGAGATCTAAAATGATGTATGCCATGGAATAGAAATGTTCATTAGAAGTTTATTTGCAAAGCCTTTTTATACTGGTGCTAGAGATCTAAAATGATGTATGCCATGGAATAGAAATGTTCATTAGAAGTTTATTTGCAAAGCCTTTTTATACTGGTGCTAGAGATCTAAAATGATGTATGCCATGGAATAGAAATGTTCATTAGAAGTTTATTTGCAAAGCCTATACTGGTGCTAGAGATCTAAAATGATGTATGCCATGGAATAGAAATGTTCATTAGAAGTTTATTTGCAAAGCCTTATTATACTGGTGCTAGAGATCTAAAATGATGTATGCCATGGAATAGAAATGTTCATTAGAAGTTTATTTGCAAAGCCTTATTATACTGGTGCTAGAGATCTAAAATGATGTATGCCATGGAATAGAAATGTTCATTAGAAGTTTATTTCCAAAGCCTTATTATACTGGTGCTAGAGATCTAAAATGATGTATGCCAGGGAATAGAAATGTTCATTAGAAGTTTATTTGCAAAGCCTATACTGGTGCTAGAGATCTAAAATGATGTATGCCAGGGAATAGAAATGTTCATTAGAAGTTTATTTGCAAAGCCTTTTTATACTGGTGCTAGAGATCTAAAATGATGTATGCCATGGAATAGAAATGTTCATTAGAAGTTTATTTCCAAAGCCTTTTTATACTGGTGCTAGAGATCTAAAATGATGTATGCCATGGAATAGAAATGTTCATTAGAAGTTTATTTCCAAAGCCTTTTTATACTGGTGCTAGAGATCTAAAATGATGTATGCCATGGAATAGAAATGTTCATTAGAAGTTTATTTGCAAAGCCTTATTATACTGGTGCTAGAGATCTAAAATGATGTATGCCATGGAATAGAAATGTTCATTAGAAGTTTATTTGCAAAGCCTTATTATACTGGTGCTAGAGATCTAAAATGATGTATGCCATGGAATAGAAATGTTCATTAGAAGTTTATTTGCAAAGCCTTATTATACTGGTGCTAGAGATCTAAAATGATGTATGCCATGGAATAGAAATGTTCATTAGAAGTTTATTTGCAAAGCCTTATTATACTGGTGCTAGAGATCTAAAATGATGTATGCCAGGGAATAGAAATGTTCATTAGAAGTTTATTTGCAAAGCCTTTTTATACTGGTGCTAGAGATCTAAAATGATGTATGCCATGGAATAGAAATGTTCATTAGAAGTTTATTTGCAAAGCCTTTTTATACTGGTGCTAGAGATCTAAAATGATGTATGCCATGGAATAGAAATGTTCATTAGAAGTTTATTTGCAAAGCCTTATTATACTGGTGCTAGAGATCTAAAATGATGTATGCCATGGAATAGAAATGTTCATTAGAAGTTTATTTGCAAAGCCTTTTAATACTGGTGCTAGAGATCTAAAATGATGTATGCCATGGAATAGAAATGTTCATTAGAAGTTTATTTGCAAAGCCTTTTTATACTGGTGCTAGAGATCTAAAATGATGTATGCCAGGGAATAGAAATGTTCATTAGAAGTTTATTTGCAAGTTGAATTTCAAAGAGTGTGGCATAGAACAATTTAAGAGTGTGACACGAAGATGATAGATAGAATGAAATCTTCTGTGGGATTGTTAAAATGCCTTTTTGTTACAAGTTGAAATTATGCTTATTAAAGCCAATGTTTCTGAAGTTTTGTCCACCATAGCTTTTTTTTTAAAAAAATTTTATAGTGCACTTTATATATACAGGAACTAGCAATGTATTTGTGTTTTGATTAATCTCTTTTCCACTGTATATATTGCAGGTGGCAAAAGGAGAAACATTGAGCTAGCAAATCCTTGAGCAAAGCAGGATTGTTTTGGAGAATTGCTGTACATACAAAGAAATGCAGGGATATTTCATTGCTTGTTGGTTGACACATACAATGAAGAAATAATATGTGATATTTGTATAAAATTTTAACTTCATCATTCTCTGCATGTGAATGGATTGTAATCATAATGCATCTGGGATCTTACAAATGGATGATAAATTGCCATTTTGCATTTTGTTGAATGTCTTTACTCAAAAATAATGAAAAATAAAAACAATTTGGCCACCAGATTAGCAGTTACATGATGGTATTTATGTCAGGACTATCTTTGAGTATGAGCTTTGTTTTCTTTTACATCTCTACTTAAAAATGGATTCTGTTACGTGATCTTGATTCTGTTACATACTGTATAGTGGGAGTTTTAATGATGAAGAAATTTGAGCAATTAGCTGTGTCACACTGGGATCATGACAATAAATCCTGTCGAAATTTACGACAGTAAATATTTTAACCTATCTAGGCCCACAGTCGCTTAAATATAACTAGGCAAAATTATTATCCTGTTTTTGACCAAAATCACCAAATCGTTATGTCTGAAAAATACCTGCTATTCTGTAGTTGAACACCTTTATGGTAATTATATGTACATCTCCCCTGGATTTTGAATCTCACTGCACAATGGAATGATGACATTTTCCATGATATAACTGAGACACTATTGGAGCATTGTCATTGTTTCCACAATCACTATACAGTCTGTATAGTTGTAAATTTCAAATGTAGCATGCTTTGGATTATAGCTGACAACAATTTTTAAAATGATGTTTTTAACCACACTAGGTCCAAAGAAGAACCTGATTATTTAAGGGGGAAACCTTTTTGGTTTTGTTGATACACAATATCAGAATTTGATATAAATTACACTAAGATATCTGAATTTGATTATAATCAAAAAATATATTATTTGAAACACCAAAAAGGACTCAGTGATGCACTGCGTATAATTCAGTATTTTGCTATATCTGAATTTGTTTTGAATTGAATTCACAATGTATATAACTGCAGTGATGTATGCAGGGTGAAACATGCAGTCATAATAAAGGGCAAAAATGTTTATATGATTGTAACTGAAGACTTTGATATGTCAGAAGTTAGTTGAAGGAAAATATTTTTGATATTTAGGAAGCCAGCTAGTTGACCAAACTCAAGTGGTCACAGAGATATTCTGTTATCATTGTATTATGCATCTTATTGATAAACTTGATAGCTTAGAACTTAGAAACCAGATTTCTGAATGCTTTACTTGACCTTGGACATGTGAAGATTGATGTCGTTGATGCAGGAATTTACCTATTACTGCATTGTGATTGGGAAAGTATTAGTTCAGTTCATTAAATAGATCAAAGTGCTTCTGTTTTAGTATTTCAGTGGGGAGAAGGTTTCTTTTGAAATATACAGTCAAACCTGTCAACACCGGCCACCCATGGGAAAAGGCAAAACTGGCCGGTGTACACGTGTCATCTGAACACCGGTTCACCTTTTAAAATTTGTTTTTGAACAAATACCTCACACCAAATATCATTATCGTTATTATTATTATTATGTCATCAGTATTGTTTTGTGTGCACTATTCAACAAAATCATAAAATACATGTGCATGTTCTCTCCCAAATTTATGTTCCACACAAGATTACTGTATCCTGCTCACTTTAATACATCCTATAAATTAAATCCTCACTGACTTAAAATAATCACTGATCTTGGTTTCTTTTGTACACCATGAAAAAACAATAATTTCACTACTGAGTTACAGCTTACATATGACTGGAAAACAGAGGACTGACTCTTTCATCAACAAGCTTGTATAAGTTTCACGTGGAACCGGCTGTTCATGCTTTAAAAATAATATCTGGATAAAGCCAGTTGCTCAACTCACTGAAATCAAAAGATGTTCAGCTTATGTGAGAAGCCTGTGATGAATAGGAGATCCAAAGAAACTGTTTGCCTATTCTTTTGTGACCCATGAACCGAAACTTTGCCTGAGTTTACAGACAAGGTTTGACTACTAAATGACCCCTGACCCTAATGAAAAGGGACGTAACTCCTATCTCTTCTCAAAGACGAACTTTTTCTTTAGTGATAGCCTTAATTCACAGGCAGATAGATGAAGATATTAAACCAGGCCTGTCACACTTGCACATTTCTGTTGTGATAGCATGACTACTTTTCCCACCATCCAGCAAATGAAATGCTTCGAACCTCTACCATAATGATAAAAATTGCTTTGCTTTTGAATTTGACATATTCACACCTTTGACTTATACTGTCATCGTGACTGAATTTACAAGTACAAGCGAGATAAGAAATGTTTGCACATCGATTCACATGATATTCCTTTATCTAAACATTCCCTCCGTCATTAAGCAAAAATTCAGCTTGCATAAACTGAAGTCACTCATGGCAGGGAGAAACCATTGTTTGATCAGGAAATACCTGGCCACGGACCGAAGAAGGCAGGTGAATGTTACATACAGGACATTTATATAGGAAATGTGCCAGGGGACAGGTTTGACTGTACTTTGGCCTCTGTAGTCGGTCTGAACAAATAGAAAAGTGACAATTTCTCCCAGATAGGGGAAATTCCATTCTACAGTAGTTATATAATGTTTTTATTCTGCACTTTTGCAAATTGTGTACAGTCATGTCCATGTGACACTGTTTTTATGTATGATGTTTCCTAGGGAGGAGGGATTGGGGACAAAGATCAAATTTTACTAGGTAATATGGTATCCTCCTTGCACAGTGAACTTCATCTACACCTTTTTAGGGAGGAGGATGATATTTGGTATCATCTTTCACTAGGATAGTTGATGACGGTGAAGGTTTTGAATCCTTGATACATGCCTTGGGTGAGGAAGCGGGACCAAAGGCCACATGTTTTGTAGGTGATACGGAGTCTTGTAACCTAAATTCCATCTACACCAGTTGAGTGAGGGTGTCAATATTTGATACAATGTTTCAGGAGGAGGATTAGATGACAACGGTGGTTGATGGTTTCAAATCCTGAAAGGAGGTTGGGGTGGGATTTACAGAGAGATGGGACTGGGCGGCAATATTTTAAAATGTGTGGGTATTTGTGATGGCTTCTATCTCTGTTTTATTCATTGCATGAGCCTTTTACTTTGAATGGCAATTATTTTCTTTTGGTTTATGAAATTAATTTCAAGTACCTTTGATTATAATTAGTACTTACACTATATATATTAGATTTGTTTCCTAGATGCTAGTGCTGTATATGTGTACTGTTTGTTAATATTACAGGATATGCTGGTGATGGGTACCCATATTGACAATACTTACACAATTTGTTTTTAATGCATGGATAATGCAAAAAAAAGTCCTGGTTTAATGGTGAATTCAAGAAAAATGTTCACAAGACCTTGTATTCCTTTGCATCCAATTTCTTGTATAAAGTGTTCATTTAATTTTTATTTTATAATGTTGTATCTATTTTTAAGGAATTTCCTTTATCAAAAGGCCTGGTGCTTTTTTTGATGACCACTGTAGAAATATAGACTATACTTCTGCTTATAATGACAATTATTTCATAAAACATAACAATAAAAACACATGTTCCAGACAGAAGAATAATTATTAATGATTTGTAATTTCAAATTTTGAAAATGGTCTGACCCATACGACTGCAAGATTACATCTGTAAGGTTTTGCTAGATAATTTTTGTTTATTTCATTCATTTCCAATGAATCTTTTTTTTTCTTCATATTTAAATATCTTCAACAATTTATTCATCACACTAATGTGGCCTATTGGATCATTTGACTTGAAAGGTAGTCATTTAGACCTTGCTGAGCAACAACATTTCTGTTTAGCTTATAGAAATTTTCCAAATTTTGTCCTCTCCCAAAATAAATTTTTATGAAGCCAGAGTGACAATGTCTGAAAGTTATGTCTGAAAATAACTGTTGAACACAATAAATGTTATAGGTTTTATTATGCTTTCCGTGTAAATAAATGTTGAAAATTAAGATGGAATTCTTACTAAAAGTATACACATTTTTGAAGGCAGGGCAACATCACAGTGGAAACCTTGGCAAGCATGAACCTTTTTGTTAGTCCACTTCTTTCTGATACATGTTATGGTAATGTCCTTCCAGCCATCAGTCCTTTCCTACACACAGGGTCCACAGCAGACCTCAAAAACCACGAAAACCCAAAAATGTCAATTTGACCTTGGAAAACTAAAAAAGGCCAAAAAAAACCTGAAGGAAACCTAAATTTAAAAAAAAAAATAAAAATGTGAAAACATGATGAATGGCTCTACCTGACCCTGCAAAAAATGCTTTTTTGCACATGGTTTTTCGTTAGGCTAGCCTAGTGGTTGAGAAAGCGCGTGAATTATGCAAATTAAAGACATCCTGTCATTTTATTCTATCATTCATTTTTGATAGACTCATAAAGGCATATCATTGTTGGATCATCAACAGCGTTAGCATTGCATTTGCTTCAGTCTTTGCACAGTTCGAAGTCTGTTTGCTTCAACCTTTGTTTGGATTAAGATTCTTTTACCCAGAAGTGTTTTAGCTTGCGTTGACAGAGTAAGGGGCTGCTGTGTCATGGTCTCCTCAAACAACATGTCCATCATAGTGTATCTCCAACATCAAGGAGGTTCACATGCCCCTTCTTTTTGCGTGGAGGTGGAACCTCCTTTGCTGGATGCCACAGAAGGAATAACCCTCCAAACCAGGTACATTCCTCGTAAAGCGCCACATTCCAGGGAAGAAGAACATTATAGCGGACAGGCTGTCCAGATCTGGCAAAACAGTCCTCATGGAATGCTCTGTAACAGACTCCCTTTTCTCTTTATGGGGATATTCAAATTTGTAATGTTATGCTCACCATGGAGATAATTTTGTAACTGCTTTGTATCTTGAACCTGGATTTTTTTTAAAAAAACCTTGAAAAAAAACCAAAAAAAAACCTCTCAAATTTTAACGTTTTTTTCACTTCTAACCCTGTACACAGTAGTTTTGTTTCTAGGCTTAACTGCTTACTGTGGCCAAAGTTTATGGCTGGTTTGCATTTAATGTAGGGGGAAAACCTATTTATTTTGATGGAAAAGATCAAGGTCACAGTGACTTGTAGTAGAAGAAAAGAGGTTTTGACACATCATTAAACACTTAACAAACTTCAAGAATGATTTGTTCTTTAGGTGAGGAAGAAACCTGTTAATTTGGGGGTCAGAGGTCAAGGTCACCTACACATACAAACTGTGTGACTTGTTTAGACACCAATGTTGAGAGAAATGCACAAAATAGCTGTAATGTCTCTCATTTATAAAGTAATAAGCATATACCTAAGAAAAATATCAGGGATATCACACAGTAGGACCTCACAAAGTTGATGTGTAAACAATTCACATGATAGAACCTCAGCGTGTGGTCTGTACTTCGGTGATTCATGACCTCTTGAGGCTTTTGCATCAGCAAGTTATATTTGATATGATTGTGTAGTGAGGTAGAAATATCCATGCTATTTGGATATATATTCTTGAAAAAGCAGGCTTTATTTAAGTTCAAAATGCATTGTTAACATTTGAGGATTCTATTTTTGAACTTTGAAACTTCAGGTCTAAAAAGGTGATTTGTTTTCCTAATACTTTTTCAGAAATTATGATAATATCTACAAAATCACCACCTTAAAGGTGTGTACTATTTGTTGGTATCGAATACCTTAAAAAAAAGGTGAAGTTACCTTTCTGACATCATAGGTTCACGTTTTAATACTGTAGATTTTGTTTAAAATGTGTTCAGAAATTGTGCAAAGTGTTTCACAACGCTTTTTGACCTATATAAGCTCGACTGAAATAATTTAGGAATAATTAGGGGATGGTGTTACTTAGTAAAGACAAATTTACATAGCGGGGCATTTTACATGAGGAACCCTCTTATTCAAATTTTATATTTGCCTTGCATTATTATCTTCTGATCAAAATATGTACCTTCTAGCAATACGAAATTGAAAGTCTTGTTTAACAGAAATCTGAAACTGGTCTAACAAGTTAGTACTTGGATAGAAATTGGATGATATTTAACCTTTCATGATGAAAGAATTTTTACAAGTAGTGAGATAAATGATAAAGCCAAATAGAGAATCTTATGTAATCTTAAGTATATCATCCTCTTTTAGTAGATTCAACCAACCCTTCATAAAAGATTGTTGTATAGCCATGCTAAACAAGCTCTTCGATACAGCCTTTATCTCTGCTACTTATGTAAATGCACTCAGATTACTACTGGAATACATGCTGTTCTCTTTCTCTCTCTCTCTCTCTCTCTCTCTCTCTCTCTCTCTCTCTCTCTCTCTATATATATATATATATACATATATATATGCAAGGTGTTCTTATGAGTAAATGTGAATGTCACAAGGTGTTGGTTTAAAGCTGTAGCAATATAGATGGTATGTATGATGTGAAATGTATATAGAGATTGTGTGTAAGAGTAAAACGTACAGGTATGTATGATGTGAAATGTATATAGAGATTGTGTGTAAGAGTAAAAAGTACAGGTATGTATGATGTGAAATGTATATGGAGATTGTGTGTTAGAGTAAAAAGTACATCTATGATGTGAAATGTATATAAATATTGTGTGAAAGAGTAAAAAGTTCGGGTGAAAGCTATAATAGGAGGTTACGAGATTTAATGGAAAGAAGGAAAAAAGTTGGTAGAAAGTATTGAAAGGGAGGTAATTACAGATGGACTCTATAGTACTATTATATGATGAAATGGGGAAAAGAGAGAACTGCGTGCATTAAAACACTCTACAGCATATATAGTTGAAGCATGAAGGGAGATCAAAGTGAAGAATGAATTTTCACACAGATCATTCATAACAAGTACTGTCAAGTTAACAATATGCTAGCATAAAAACAACCAAATCCCAAGTTGTTGGATGCTCAGTGGCGGCTGGGTGTAATGTTCTTGGTGGCACCCCTACTGAGGTGCCCGGGGGCAATTTTCTTTACTGGCACCCCTACTGAAGCACCCGTGGGCAATGTTCTTTAGTCACGCCCCTACTGAGGCGCCCGCTGGAAATGTTCTTGGTGGCGCCCCTACTCTGCCCCAGAGAACAGTTTTTATGTCAGTTGCCAACCTCCAAACCGCCCCCCATCTATGCCCCAGTTACAGCTGGAAAAAAAACTCCTGTCGGCGCCCCCTCACATAACATAACAGTTTTGACAATGCATATAAAGTAAACATGCACAAGTTTAACACTGCATCATTACGGAACTTTTGAGGCTGCAACTGACATAAGCAGAAAATATGGGAAACTGATCTTGACCATATTTCTTTAGCCCAAACGGGATTAGATGACCTGGCTCAAACAAACCTTTGTACAAATGTAAATAGGCAAATATCATTGCGATAAAGGTTATTAATAAACACCTCTACTGTATACTCCATTACAGAAAGGCAGCAAACTAATTATGTTCAAGGAAAATGTTCATTTATTGAAAGGAATAAGAATATTTATAAAACACCAAGCGAAGAACTGTTATTGCATTAAAAGTTCGAATATACCATCATAGAGGCCTACATCAAACAAACCTTTGTACAAGTGTAAATATGCAAATATCATTGGTGATTGAGGTTTGTTAAAACTAAACACACCTGCCATGTACCCCAATATAGAAAGGCAATTGAGTAATTCTATGTCGAAAGAAAATGTTTGTTTATTCAAAGAAATAAGAATATTGACAAAACAGTAGCCAAAGAACCATCGTTGCATTAAAGTTCTTTTATACCATCAGAGTACATCCAAAAATCCTGTGAATGGAAAAATGGTCCTGTGCAAAAACAAATATGTACATATCACTGAACAGAGAGCGCTCATCTTAAAGAGTCCGAAATTTTGATACAGTACAGTGAGAGAACATCTAGGAAAAATGTAGTGGAAAAGTATTCAACAAAAAGAACCAGTATGTCTGCATCATTGAGAAGAGAAATATCGCCTTGAGGTGGAAGAGTCTCATTCATTATTGAAACATCCTGCAATGGAGTCTTAAGTCCACCTGGTTTTTGCAGATCAGTGAGGAAACTTGGCAGAGAATGCTCATACATCCCATCTATGTTGCTGTTCAAGGAGTTTGTAGAGCACCCTCATACTCTCCTGGTAGTCAAGATGGCAGGCAGACATGTGTCAGGGTTTAACAGTCGGGCCAATCAGGTTAAAGCATGGTATACTCCTACTCACATTCCATTCCGGTCTGAGAAGAAAAAAGTAAACCATACAGCAGGGAGCAATTGTTAAGAAAGGGAAGAATTTTTTTACAATGATGGGCAGCTCCATGTATTAAACTATGACCTAAATTGATCGCAGTTGAAACCATGAAAGTAGAGTGCTTGACTTGGCTCTGAATTAAATTATGCCCAGAACACTGATTGTTCATTTGGTTGCATAAATAATAGGTCCTGGAGTATTTCCTTTAAGCAATAAATAAGCTTGCAAAGGTGCCAAATATAGGGCAGAAGCAGGGGTTAGATTGGGTTGAAAGAGTTAATTGATAGGGTTGTCTTGAACTGTGTTTGAATTTGCAAAAAGTGGGTGTAAGATTATTTAAAAAAAAAAAACAAGAGTAGAATTAGATTGGTGAAATTATCATTTGTTTTGCAGTTGTATTCACTGAAACTTATTTGCAGAAAAGCATGGTAAGTCGTAGTAAATATTCCACAATATAAATACACGCTTCGCTTGAAATGATATGCAATCATGATGCAGTAATTTTTAGAAGTGTATTTCTGTCAGTGAGCAAGCAAACGTTGAAATTTATTCTTGTGAATGTTTTGAAGAAATGTTTGAACAAGGGACTGACAATTTAATTTTCGGGGGGGGGGGGGCTTGGGACTTTTTTGTTAATAAATGTACGGCTTCCAAATAGCTTAGAAAAATTCTCTTGCTCTGATTTGTAGAAAGAAAGACATGCATCTATCCATAATATTAGCTGGGGAAAAAATTATCCTAAGGTATTATATATATATATATATATATATATATATATATATATATATATATATATATATATATATATATATATATATATATATATCCTGATTAGAAAGATAATTCCAGGTCCCTCCACTCTCCATCCAAGATTAAATGGTCAGTCCCTAAAGAAAGAAGGTCTATGAAGTTTGTGCACATAGTCAAGTGCCAAAGAAAGCAGATAGTGAGGATGATGCATATTTCTCATTGATTAAATGCACCATGAAGAGGAACAGACTGGTTATTGAAGTGGGGAGAGATAATTCAATTGATGTTTCCAGAGACGTACATAACACTTATGTGTTATGCATGTCTCTGATATTGCCAAAGTAAATTCTCTCTTTAGCTTCCAAACCCACTTATACATGTACATTTGGTATTGCAGAGTTTAGCATAGCTTGAACTAGATTTGCAAGTGTACTCTCTTGTTGTGCAAGTTTAGAAGGGGCATATTTTTGTGTGGTTGTGGTTCTGCATAGGGAGCCATCTCCATGACCTGCAAACCTGTTGGCATGAAATGGCATCAATGAGTTTGTTATGTAAACCTGTACATGTTTTACCATGAACAAGATATTCAAGACAGTAAAGTATTCATTTCTGAATAAGGTGCCTGATTTTTGCGTGTCACAAAGGTTGCTCTTTTATAATATTTATTACGGTTTGATTATTGGTGTGGAAATAGATGCATTTGTTAACCAAATCATTACCACAAAGCTCAACTGCATGAAAAAACGGGCATAATTCCAAAAGAGTAATGTTTTGATTTTGCCCAGGTCTGATCCCAGAATCCATATTAATGATGTGTGTAAAGTACAGCACACTATCCAGCAGAACCACAGGCATCTATGCATAAATTCAAGAAGTCGGATGTAACCCAATCATCTGGTAGCAACAATTATATACTCTTAAAATGGTTTAGAAAAGTGTTCAAACACTCTGTCTTTTGTCACCATTTTTGTTAATGTTGGGTAGTGATGTGGTTTAGAGTTTACTATTAATTGTCAAATTAATAAGCCACCTTTGGAAATTCCACCCCAGCAGTACCATTGTACAAGTAAAGTTGAGGGTACATGTGAGGGACTGTAACTCTCCAAGGGTGATTGTTTAGCTAATTATAATTTTAGCAATTCATTACACTTTTGCCCGGTGATTTCTAGGGGCCCGCTGTCAATTCAGTTATAAAAAATAAATGAATCTTTGAAGTAAATATTAAAATGTGTTCCTTGCAAGAGTCTAAGTTGTGGTTGATTACTATAGGTTTTATATGCAAAACTGAACACAGATTTTTATATACAAAAAATTAAACTAGTTTTGGGGCCCATGGCTGCTCTGCCCAGGGGCCCGGAATTTCTGTCGGCGGGCCAGACTGTCGGACATTAGGTACATGTTTTTGTCTAGTTAATAAATAGTATATAAACTGTGGACTTTAAGATGAAATTGAGCTATAGAATTTTTCTAAAGATGGACAAGCACACCAACGTTTATATAAAAAAGTTCTCTAATATCCTGGTAAATCGATAAAAAAAGGAGAGTGTTCGTCAATAACTAATATTAAATTATTTCTGGAACAGAAGTTTAAAAAAAAAAAAAAACTCCTAAGCACTGTGTCCTTCATATATACCGGCCTCAATATTAAGTTTATGGCTAGAACATTTATATATAGAAAAGTCCAGACGAATGTAAAAAGGTAATCCTCTGCATAAAATCCTACATAACAATTCAAATAATCTTAAGGAATTCCTCCACCACGGCTGTATTAATTTGATTATAATTATGTGCCTTATAATTTTTCTGACGATTTTTTCTTCTAAATAATTATTATTGAGATTGTCATTAATAATCTAATTTCTGTAGCTTTCGATTTCACCAGTCAGTCTTATAATTAAAAGGAATGTGCAATGAAACAAACAGGCATGTGCATGTAAGTTGGTAAGTAAAAGAATAGACATATGAATAAAACGATTGAAAGAATGAACGAACGAACAATAAATGAATGTGAGAAAAGGTTGCCAAATAGAAGAATTGCGAAATATATGAATTTACATACGAATCAGAATAAACAAGAGGATAATAAAGAACCGCAACATTTCGCAAAACGGACATTATAATTTTACTGAAATCAGGAATGGAAATACAACATGCAAATTACGACAACGAACGAGGTTAATATTGAATGGTTTTTTAAAAATAATATACCTTTTACCTTTCTAACTTCGTGATCATTCTTGAATCGTGTGAGCCATGTTTCTCGCGACCTCACGCGCTTGTTTTGAGATCATGACGTCATCAACTGGGTCACTAGCGTTCGCTGACAATGACAGTAAGTGCCGATTAAGAAATATTCGATGAAATGAAATCTAAATACGTACTACAATTCAAATTGAAAAAACACAATGAAAATGGACAATTTTACTAATGCCATATTTGTCTCATGTTTGTCGCTCTGGCGTGAGTGTTAGCTGTTCAAGCCAGGGCCGGTGTTCACATGTTGGTCTTCTTTACCTTTTGATTAGCAGGAAACTCACGACAAAGATTTCTCAGACGGCAAAGGCAATGTAAAAACTTCATTTCTATAACATGCACTTCTTATATCATCTTAGAAAAAATAAATCAAATGGAAGAGTATGCAGTATGAAATTCTTTATTGGATTATTGTAATGTAGGGGGAAAAATCTTTGTTGTGACATGGCCTGATGACAAAAAATCTTGTAAAAGTTCAGCGTATCTTTAAAAACGATTATTATATCGAAATAGGTTGCAAAAAAATTCAAAAAAATGCATCCCATTTTTTATAAAAAAATTTATACGTTTGGCATCATTTTTGTATATGTGTTTTATTGCAGTCAATATGCGTATGAAAGCAATGAAATATATTGCAAATGCCAATAATGAAAATACAGAGACATTATAAGCGATCTATTTCCACACAAAGGGCTAATTATCACATTCCAATCTTACATCACGTGGCCTTTATTTCAGGGGCACGTACCATGGATAAACTTCCGGAAATAGACAAATTTTGACACTCTCAGAAAAACGGTAGCTGGCACAGGCTTCAGAGAGTTTATAAACATTTTTCAACGATGAATAAATTAAGCAGATATAGTTGAACACATTCTATGGTGATTTTAACAGTTCTCACCATATTATAATGCAAGGGCACGAACAATGGCGGATCGTGGATACTGTTTTTATTTAGACCGAACAATAAAACAAGTATCTTCTTAGCCGATAATTCACTAATCTCCCCAAATTAGAGGACTTAAAGACTATACAACTAGTGTTTAGTTGTTTTATGTACTAAATCTGGTTAATATTTTATCTTTGAGTGTTATTTTGTTTATATTAATACACAGAGTATATGACATAATCCAACGTAAGCATCACATTGTGTACACTCCAATTTTGTTCTGTTTGACCGAAAACAATATGGCGGTGCACGCTAGGTCATGTGGGTAAATTACATCAAATTATATTTATAGGAACAAGATGAATTCGTAAACTTTGTGCATGGCTCTATTTGGCTAAGGAAGAAGCTATCAATATTGGGTCAAAATTAAAGGCCACTGTGACTGAAAGAAGAAAAATGGTTCTTGCACAATAACTTAAGTTCTCCACCATCAATAGTTACTAAACTGTGTGGATGGCTTGCACTTTGGGTAAGGAAGAACTCTATCGATTTTGGGGTCAAAAGATCAAAAAGCAAGGTCGGTGTGTCCGAAAGAACGAAAATGGTTTCTGCACACAAATCTCAGTTATCGACCATGCACCTTCGCCAAAATTGTAAATGACTTGCACGTTGGTCAAGAAAGAAATCTGTTGATTTGGTGGTCAAAAGGTCAGTGATCAAGGTCACTGTGACTGAAAAAGCAAAAATGGTTTCCGCATAATAACTTTAGTTGTGGACCACTTATCTTGACCAAATTTTGTGAAGGGTCTCCACTTAGGGTAAAAAAGAAACCCATTGATTTTGGGGTCAAAAGTCGAGGTTATTGTGGCTCAAAGAAAAATTTATTTTGCAGAATAACTTTTTTTCTGTAGTAAGTTCCTTGACCAAACTTTGTGGATAGCTCGCATTGAGGGTAGTAACGAAACTACGGATTCTAGGGTCTAAAGTTCACAGTCATGGTATGTCTAACAAGAAAATGATGGTTTCTGCATACTAAGTTTAGTTCTAGACCGCATACTTTGGGCAAAGGTCAAGGTCGATGAGATTCATTGGCCATTAATCTCCAGAGGCAACCATGCCCTGCTAGTACCCACATAGAGGACTATTACGCACGGAGGAGGTTATAATGGGTTGTTCAGGTACTTGTTTCAGTCTTAAATAACATAGTTATGGTAAATTGGAAACCCACGTGCATCATTTGGCGCACGTTCCACTAAAACGTTTTAACAAATACTTCGTATTTGTAAAGTTTCTCTTTCAGAGTGTGTTCTCATGTGTGTATTTATAAGTGGCATTTGACAAATGATGCTAATGGAGAATATTTGTAAACACAACTTATTGTCTTGTTATGTATGATGTTTATATAATATTATAAATATTTAGGAAACTAAAAATGTTTCATGACTTTAATATTTGCTCAGACCTTAATGTTATCTGTACGGTTTACATGTTTAGCTATTGTTCTTGAATTAGGCTGTTTTACTTAGTATTTGAGTTCAAAGACGGTTTTGGTAGACAGGGTTGATTTTGTTTACAGATAAAACTAGAATTTCCTTTAGAGTTGTGTGTTAAAAGTCACATCATCATATAATTTTCTAGAACATTTTGTCATGTGACCTATCATTATATATACCATGTTTAGTGGATAGTTTTCAGTTTCGACATTACCATCAGTCTATGAAGAGTCATTACAGTTGTGAAAAATGATTTCAAATTCAGAGAGTGGAATTATTTTTTTCAAAAGATTCACTGGATTTACTTATAGCGCTCATTCTCTTTTGGGATTTTGAATTGATGATTTGGTGATTTATGTGAACTTATTCAAAGATATTCTGGAGTACTTCATTTTGGCACATCAGCACATTAAAGACTACTGGCACATCAGTACATTCCAGACTATTGGCAGATGAGTACATTCAAGGATACAGTAGTTCACTCGGAACATTCTATATTTTAGAACTTGTGATTAATACATTCTGGATTACTTTTGGAATTTAATTCACAATATTGTAAGTGCCTTTTGATTTTCATTTTAATTATCCAGAAATAAAGTGCTTGTTGATTTCTACTTGATTTGTTTATTTCACTTTCTTTCTGTTACATTTTTCGTAGACCATAGAGTTGTAGTAGTCTCCACTAGGGTTCGAAACCCGGAGCTCTGGCATTAGAGGATAATGTACTAAACAAGTGCTAAGCCATCACCTCCAGCGCGTATTCACATAAAATTCCTCAAAGGTCGAGGTCGGTCAAGTTAGAAATACAAGTGGATAGCAATTAAGGCTATATGGGTAGAGGGACGGTACTACACTCTGGCCAGTAATGGTCACATGTGTGAATCTTACTCACCCCACACACCCAGCTCCCTCAGATTCTTGGAGAAGTTGCACTTAATTATTAGAATCTTTGTAGAGATTCAATAGAAAATAAAAAGTAGTTTCCATTTTTATAATAAAATTTTTTTTTTTTAAATCGAAAGTATGATCAAATACAACAAATATGAACAAAATTGATAATAAAAGTGCAGTATCAAACTTTAACACATGATGATGGCAGAATATGGTTAATTGCGCTTTTTTTATCCTGGAGTATATATCCGATGTTTTTTATTCGCCTTCGAAATATTTTTTTTAGGAATTTATAAACTCTTTGCAAAAGCTTTTAAAAAGCTTATCACCTTAGCCACAGCTAAGCAGTACAGATAAAACATGATCTGCTTTGTTGCACGAAGCAATTTTAAAACTAAAAAGCAATAAAAAAAAAGATTAAACAAAATTGTCAAAAAAGATTTTGACTATGTCTAATTGTTTCAGACACAACTGAGAAAGATAAATCCTAAGTTTGTTAAGATTTCATTGGAGATCACTAAGTGCTATTGGGTACCGTGTCTTTTTTTTTTGTGTGTGTGTGTGTGTGTCCAAAAGCTCTACATAAACGCTTTGTAGCTACATGTATATAAACATGAGATGTACTGTCGTTTCGGATAAAGTGTAGCTGCGGCTGCCGTGTAAATTTGAAATGGACAGATCCATGAAAACCCTCGCCGCGCGCCTGGGGGGGGGGGGGGGGGGGATTCACAAGACCTACGATTAATCACAACTAGTGAGATAAGCTTTTGTTAACAACAACTTGAAATCTATATGTTTGTATTTAGGCTGTTACTGCCAAGCGACAACTGTATGGAAAGGGAGTATTGTATCTGTATTTGAATACGACTTTGACTGCAATGAACAGAAACAAAACAAAGGTCGTTTCTGCAATAGAAAATGACTGAATGTAGCTTAATTGTCTTGGCTTGTTTCGAAAACTTATTACATTATATGAGTGCACTGTCGATGCTATACAAATGTACTGTATTGCTTCGACAATGCATAAAACAAACGATTAGGTCAATTCCAGTTGGTAGTATATACACTACTCGTTATCGTGTAGTAATAAAAGTAGAATAACATTCTTTGGAGTGTCCATTAATACAACAAAGTTATAGTTTTTTGGTCTCCAATTTATAATTTCTTAACGATTTCTTTTAAATTAGGAGCTGAGGGGAAATACTTTCAATCCATATCTAGTGCTTTTTTGCCATTATGTAAAATCAATTCATACCAGAAAAACATTATTAAGTGCGTAATCCATCCTCCACATGCATACAGTGCAACCTCTTTTACAAAGTTGGAAACGGCGCAAAGACGGTACAGTTTATGTGTATGAATAAATAATATTGAATGTGAATGAAGATTATCACACACATAAGATAATTATCGAAAACGAATGAGAAACATTGCATATAAATAGTAAACATTGAATATGAATGTAAACTATCAAATATGAATGGAATTTATAGGATATGAATGAAAAACATTAAATATGAATACAAAATATTGAATATGAATTGAAAAGTTATGGAATATGAATGAAAATGGTTGCATATCAGTTGATTTTATTGACATTTACAACGTTTAACACGTCATGTGAGTGATCGATGTGCATATTTTTTTTAAAGTATCAGACACGTTAAAATTCAAAATTGCGTCTTTCTAGCTATAAATTTCCTCTTCGCACTTGACAAATTTCATTTGATGACATATTGTTAGGTATCATACCGGTCAAAAGGAACGAACTAGTCCTGCAGCACAACGAAAGTTGCAAGTAAGATGTTATCATAATGCAAATTGTAATAAAACGATCTCCTTTCGTGATATGTGATGCGGGGGCGGTGTGGGGGTGGATCCAGAAATATCGCGGGGGGGGGGGGAGGGAGGGAGTAGGGGCCTAAACAAGTAGGCGAGGGGTCTGTGCCTCAAAAGCCCCCATGGGGGCCCAGGGGGCGAAGGTGAAGCTCTTACATGTTAAGCATTTCTAGGGAATACTTGCAACTATCTAAATGTAAAGAAAGATTACTTTAGGAAACGTTCCGGTTGTTTCGCGCACATTTCTTTTCTTTTTGACGGTCGGGGCTGCAGCGCCTCCCCCCCCCCCCCAACACACACACACACACACACACACACACACACACACACACACATCGATCCGCCCCTGTGATTGAAACAATTACTCTATGTCCGGTGTATTGCATATTCTAATTCATAGAATCGACACGACTCACAAACCCTTGAAGATCTGTCGTATCTCATCAACAGCGTATAATTTGATAAATATTTGTAATATTCACTTTCAAATAAGATAATATTAATGTTTCTTTCTTCTGGAGTATTGATTTTTTATTAAATAAATACTTTCTCAGCAGGTGAAGAAACTATTTCTTACCTTTGCCGTTACATAGTAGCTGCAAGTAAGAGTTTCTAATTTTAAAATTGATGATCAGGTTGTAAATTACAGTCTAGTTATCAGTAGAATCAAAAAGAATACTGTTTATGTAAAAATCCAACCCCAACCCCCACCGAATATGATAAATTTCTCTCTCTCTCTCTCTCTCTCTCTCTCTCTCTCTCTCTCTCTCTCTCTCTCTCTCTCTCATGTTTACAGACTGAGGCATTTTCGATACACGTGAAGTCAGGGACCTGTATTAGCGAGATGGGTCTCTGATGAAATAAATGGTCAGCATGACAACTGTTATTATTACGTGGATAACTTCACAAAAAGAATATCCCGTGATAAACTTTTAAAATTAAAATGGGAAAACATTTATGATACAAGGATGTTTAATTAGTTTGTGATAATAAATGAGCACCTGATATTCTTTATATATTTTTCATTTTTTTATAGCTATTAAGAAAAATACAAAAATAAAAAAGTCTCACTTCGTACTCAGTAACATGATAATCATACGGAATTAGGACCTTGTTAAATTATTTTCTCTTTTTATTCTGCATGCATTTACCGGGATTTAAAAACAAAGGTAGTGTACTATTATCCCTACATGATATATAATAAACACAAAAATATAAGTAAAGTGAAAATAACGTCGACTCGCTTGGAATTGCTTGTCTACACTGCTCTGTTAAAGACTGATTTATTAAAGAGAGCGAATATACACGTTATGATGACGTGTACATCGCATCAAGTATCAGCAGTACAATAGTTAGTGTCTAAAGTTCAGTATCTTACTTTTATTATACACCAACCAATTTTATACCCAAGAAAGAGCCAGAATTTTAACGTCATTTCCTACAAGCAGGAAAACGATAATATCGTTTTCCAAACCCGTGTCACCATACTCTCAAACGAGGCTGAGACTACTTTATCCTCGAGGTTTCCTGGTGACAATAGCAGCGCCCCTAGCGATGGAATGCCAACACTAGCAGTAAACAAAGCTCTCACAGCGACGTTAGTTAAGAAAGATTGCTTAATATGTAAAATATCTGAAAGGTGTAAACCATGTTTTTGTTACAACAACAATAAAAAAGTATTTTTTCCTTTATTTTGAAGTAGTAAAATATTGCCAAATTGTTCGTCTGAAACAAGATCATATTCGGAAATCGCGTACAGTTGTACAGTAGAACCCATTTACGGAAATTCATAAATGGTAACGTTAGTGAGTTTCACGCATAATGGATGAATTTGAAATTATAAATGAGTAATATTCTCTGCAACAAATCTGTATCATCAAGTTCCAAACATTTCTCCAATCCTGTTGTAAATAACTGTAAAAAAAAACCTGTTGTCATTCCCGTGTCAAGTTCCCATCGGAGCCTCTCACAATGTCCCGCTACAAACAGTTCAACCGCATTCAACCTGGCCTCTGAAAGAAACTTCCAGTCATTCAGCTGGTGAAAACTTCCGAGATGCAAAATTTCAGAACTGCACAATAACTGTAAATCACATATATGAGAAGTCTGCCCTCAAGCGTCGAAGAATTCGTGTTATTGACAGTGATGGTAGTCAAACTGAGCGTGCTTTGTTTCACAAACTTCATTCATAAAACTAATATTCATGCGCATGTCAGCCTTTCAAAAAGTAATTCGGTTTATGCTTTAAGATGAAGTTTGTATTATAGAGGTTGAAATGTTCAGCAATTTCTTGTGTTTTTCAACTACATATAGTGATTTTATTAAATTATCTGAAAATTGAAAGGTATATAACAAAAAATATCATTATCACAGTAATGCGATTTTGATTGCTAGATCATATCTCGTTGTCAGCATAAAAATCTGGATCATGACTCGACGCTTCGCGTCTCGTAATGATCCGGAATTTCTAATGCTGACAACTCGACGTGATCTAGCAATCAAGATCGCGTTACTGTGATAATACTATATATATCTCGTAACATCCCTCTGTTCCATAAAGATTTACTTAAGAATATAGCTGAACTTACTTTCTAGGATAATGATATAACTAGTTTTATAAAAAACGAAGCAATTTAAAGTCCAAAATAGAAATAGCAACTAAACTCATTACAACCTAACTGTACACTCCATGTGTGTGTGTTCTACTCAGACGCTATACTCTATATATCAGTCTCTTTACACCGAGTCTAAACTCTCTAAATTGACACCCCCCTTTTATTTTTTAAATAAACTCCTTGAATCCTTCAGGTCTTTTCACAATTCTGGTTCGAGTCTCTCTCAACAAATCACTGGGTCCTTGTTGTTGGTTCTGATCCATCTGTGGTTGTTTTTCTGATGCTATCTCTCCTGGCTTCTTTATATTTTCCCATTGTGAGCTGCTGTTTGGTTATATGGTTTCTTTATCCTCTTCGATGGGCGTATCGTTAGGTGAGTCAGTTCATTTGCTGCACGAAAGTATTTCCTGTTCCTTCGATACAGATGTCCATTCGAGTCTATTATGTAGGACCTTGGAGAGAATTTCTTCACACACGTTCCAAGCTGTCAATTAATACCTTTCTTAACGGGTGTAAAACCTTCTGCTCCATATGGCTGACCTATTTGTATTGTGGGGAGGTGTTGTAATCTTTTTGCCACTCTCTTATAAACTGCTTGAATGCATCACAGTCGACCCGAGGACCGTTGTGACTGAGGATTATATCAGGTATTCCATGTCTGCTGAGGTTCGATTTCATGCACTCACTGATGATGGCTGATGTGCTTGTGAGCTGATCAAGTCCCCAGAAATCAGAACAGTAATCGTCCTCGATGAAGTAGTCCTTCTGGTCAAAGCTGAAGATATCGACTCCTAATTTGTCCCATGGGCGATCAGGGATTTCGTGTGTCATCAAAGGTTCTTTCTGTTGCCTGGCCTGGAATTCATCACAAGCACTGCATCGACCGACACAATCTATGTTGTCGCTGGTGATCTTGGACCGGTACAAGACATTCCTTGCCTTTCTCAGGCAGGACTCTGCTCCTATGTGACTAGACTGTATTTGATATATCATCTTTCTTTGCATTAGTCGAGCAATACTGATCTATATCGTTTGCAGAGGATTCCGTTTTCACCGTGAGTTCATCTCTATATGGCCAGACTGCCCTGGCAATGACAGGTGTTTTATCTTTGATGTCTGGCCAACTGGACAGAATGACTGGCTTCAGCGTCCGTAGCATTTCATCTTCTTATGTTTATTTTCTTACCTGTTGCATTTTTTTTTTTAAATCTCTGATGTCTAGAGATTCTGCGAAATCTATATTCTCAAATGCTTCGCGGGCTGTCATTTCACTCTTTTTGTTAAAAACGTCGTATTTTGATGATACTTTTTCTCCTTTTCTGATTGACTGTGTTGCTCTTGACATCATGTCTGCTATGTACCTTTCGCTGCCCTTATTGTACCTGACCCTCAGGTGGTATCTTTATAGACGGAGTTGCATTCTCTGAAGTGTTTTGGGTGTGGAGAAGAGAGGTTTGCAAAGAGTGTTCTGGAGGGGCTTGTGTTCTGTTTCAAACTGTATTATGTCCTGTCCAAATATCTAGGAATCAAGTGTTTGCAAGCAAACAAAATTGCTAGGTATTCATTTTCAGTTTGGGCACAGTTCCTTTTCGCTGAAGAAAGTACCCTTGTTGCGAAGGTTACTGGCTGTCCAAATTGCATTAGGATTGATCCTAGACCCGATTCGCTTGCATCCCATTGTATTTATAGATTATGTTTTTTTACTTTTTGGATATAGTGTACTTCGGGCAAGACCACAATATCCAGCAGCACAAACAGTATAATTTATAATATCATCATTCCATTATGATTGTTCATTTTTCATATCATGATGTTAGTTTGTTATTATGTAGTCCTGTCAACTCAAGCTGGATAGTTAATATTTTATTTCGAGGTAGTCATTATTCACGTGCCATCGTTAATATTGAATTAGATGAATTCAGATATAATTTCGTGTGTCACTTTGCCATTATGTTGTAAGAGCGTTATGTTCACTCTGAATACCTCCAACCTTATGGCTGCTACGGCGGTGTACTGTAAATGTCACGCTTCACAGACGTGAAACTTTGCTAGCAGTTCATTTCGGTAATATCTCATCTCGTTACACGAAACAGCTATACACTTAATATCTCATCTCGTTACACGAAACAGCTATACACTTAAGCTGCAAAAGGGGGTATATGGGTATACATGTATATTTGTCTTAAAAAAGAGATCGTAGACCGTTTTAGAGTCTCTCTCTCTCTCTCTCTCTCTCTCTCTCTCTCTCTCTCTCTCTCTCTCTCTCTCTCTCGTAACATACATTTATGTTTACGTTGTAATTCTTACATGACCGCGACTGTAGCAACCAGCTGCTTGATATCCCTAAGGCACGAACCATTTAGTTGTATTGAAAGATGTATGTTACTATTTGGGATAAGCGGTAGTTTAGGAAATATGCACCAATTCTCTCTGTATGATATATAAATTCCTCCCCTTTTATGGATAACATCTACAGTAAGCAAATATATACAAGTTATTTTGATGCCAGCAGTTACGTTTCTTTCCTTATTATGTTTTGAGTAGACATGTACCTTTAGCTTTTTTAAAAGTGGTCTTTGTTTTAGGGAACAATCATATCCTTTGGATTTTTGCCCAATAAAAGTTTATCTTATCTTGATCTTTGATGGAGGCATGGGGGCTATCTGTCTATCCAAAAGTCATGCTCTGTTTTGTATCATACATACATACTGTTGAATCAGTCATGAAATACAATCATTGCACATATGATACGACAGCAGAACAAAACAATAAGGATAACAGATAGAAAAAAAACATGCATGACATCAAAAATATATTTGTGCCTGAAAACGTACAAATAATGCCAAAGCTCAGACATTATCACAGTCTTAATGTCTTTTTCATGAATACGTTAAAAGAAAGAAAGAAAAAAAGAAAAACGAATCATAAGACTAGGGCGTGAAAACTGGCCGAAATGGCAAAGGGCAGAAACCTCTCTGGACCGAACTTGAAAAGAACCGGAACCAGGGTCAAGAGCCTCTGGTAAACAGAACTCAACAGTACAATGTACCGAGTTTTTCTTGCATTTGATCATTTGAAAGTGCATTCATTTCTGGGTAAAATTTTGTCACTTATGGATCATTTGTCATTTTTATTGATCATTTTAATTAAATTAAATGCGCCCATTGACCTTTGGCCCCCGGTTTTCATGATCACCGGTGTGTGTGTTTATATATATATATATATATATATATATATATATATATATATATATATATATATATATATATATATATATATATATATATATATATATATATATATATATATATATATATGGTTTTCCGTCTGTCTGTCGGTCCGACCCTCTGTCAGTCAGTACATTTTCCATATTATCTTGAGTTCTATTTGTCTGATGCACGTGAAACTTTGCAGGAATATTGCACTCGGGTAACGAACAAAAACCATTCATTTGGAGGTTAGTCCATACAATATCTATATCACAGAGAATACAAATAGCTCTCTGTCTGGCAGTAATCTTATTCATTTCTGTACGATAACTTGATTTCTATTTGTCCGATGTTCATGCAACTTCATAGGAATGTTTCTCTTGTGGAGAGGACTAACACTATTGACTTGGGGGTTGGTTCAGTAAGGGTAAAGTTCACGGCGGCTGAAAATAGCTTTTCCGTCTGTCCGACCGTAAACTTTTTCTTTTTCGGATTGTAACTTGAGTTCTATTTGTCTGATGGTCATGAAACTTCATATCAATGTTGCTCTTGAAATGTACAATTCCTCCCCCCCCCCCTCAACAAAACCCCACAAAACTATTTAACTATATAAAATGCGTTTTCCGTACTTTTTAAGTAACAAAACATACTGCACTTTTTATCAACATTTTTTCGAAAATCCCGCAGAGGCATGTTTCTGAAAGCTTTGGGAGGAAAACAAGTTTCCTAGGCTTTCATGTTAAGCTAGAATCAACCACGGTCCTTTTTAGAGGTTAAGATCACAGCTGGAATTAAAACGTCAAATTTTAGAACAGCTGCACATTGTCGTGTCCGCCCCATAACATTTAAACGGTTTCAAAATTTTAGTGCAACCTTTTCACAAATGTTATACTTAACAATGCCATCCACGCTTACCTCAACATTTTACTTACACCAAGGCCAAGGTCATATTGAGGATTATGTTGGAGATGACTGGATGCTCTGTCAACTAAACTTTGATCTTGAGTCGCTCAACGCTAGCTTTAATGGACCTTTTAAATCAACGGTTACTTTTAATTTTAATGCAGACCGTTGTTGAGGTACGTGTATTCTGAATTGGATACTGCATTATTAACTTCTTTAGAATTTATTTTTTCCATTATGAACATGCATACTTACAAAGGTTACTTGATAAAGTAGATTACAACGATGAAACTTAGTTGCTTAAATTAACTGCATGAAGCCTCTATTTACCTCTGCTCATTGACCATATCTGCCATTCTTTAACACTTAACACCATAACTTGTTGGGCTTTGCATGATGTGCTTGTGCAGTTTGAGGTATTCTGGTTATGATTCGTGCAGCTCAAATATAACGCCAGGCAGAAAACGTTTTGAAGATTGTCACAAAAATATAGATTATTCTGTGTATTTTGTTTCCGCCTCCACGTTGTTTCTCTGGCGTCACCTTTTAACTGTTCTTTTTTTTTCTTTCTTATTCTTTTCTTTTCCTTTTTCCTTATCTTGTTTTATGCTGTACATGCTATAGAAGATGATTGTGGTACAAGCGTACTCCTTTCGCTCTTCACCTAGACCGAGATATATCCGGCCGTCACGTAATGTATTTCTCAAGAAATCTCGCGGTTTGCGAACCTTACTTTTCTTTTGTAGGACAGGTTATCGCAGTAAAGCTGTCCAAGGGCTAGGTTCGTGACGTCACACAATAATGCTACTCACTGTAATTACGTAATAATACAAACATAACGTCATATCATTGATGCTTTAGCATATCAGTTGTAAAAAATCATCCAAAGTCCTATTATACCCTTCTGATTGCGATGAAGACGTACTCTGACTCTTGTTTTGACGTCACAAGAGGAGACAGCAAAAACTTAGTTTTATCATATGACTTCCATAATATTTACGTTCATAACGTTATTACATATTCATATGTACCAGGTTAAATATCACCGCGTGACGTGACGCCATGATTCATGGCGTCATTATAAGCATATGCGTAAATGTCCGGAGCATCACAAGGATATTTTAGAACGTATTTTGGCTTCATATGATAAATAATCTTACATTTGTGCACATTTCAAATGAAATTTATGAAACTATTCTAATAATTTCCATCTTTTGCTCGCTGATATTAGCGTTCATCTAACTGTAGCAGTCGGGTACTTGTTACAAGACAAGACATAGCAAAATATTTCTTAATTATTCAATAATTATTTCTGTTATAACGGGTTCAGTAAGTTAACCTCTGACAAATAAAGCCGTTTGTCTTAGATCCCAAAAGTGATCTTTACGGACATGTGTTACTATGTTTTCCTTTTCGTGCAAGGCAAAGTTTTGTGCGATGAAGGTGTAATATTTGTATGATTACAAAAGCAAACTTCTTAAAATTTAGAGCATAAACGTACAGCTATTTACTCGTGTTTTGATTTATCTGTTGCTCAGATTTCTTGCAATCGTCGTAAGAACTTCCTATGGGTTCACGTGAATGCCCGGATATACTAAAGACTGATCCTGCTGGCATTCGGGCATCTCAATGGCGTTACCCCAGTTGCAGAGGTAGAATCCTGTACAGTCAACATTAGGGATCAGCTTGAATTCCCCTTGGTTACAGACCTTCTTCGTTGATGACAGAGAGAAAACAACAGCAAAAACCGAACAAATGATGCAATGCTTCATACTGACTATATTTGCACCCCGGCCAGTTGCCTATTTCTACAGCTAGTCTTTGGAATCAGAAAGACTTGTCTTTTATACGAGAATGTCTCTAGAAGATATCCACGAATAATTTCTTGACTTATAATGTTAGCTTTGCTTTTGAACGGATACGAGAGGTGTATAATGGTGTATTTATATAAGATCAAGATACTATTTATAGCAGTTCTGTGAAGGGTGTAGGTCTCATTAATAAATTGAGATCGGTTGATGACATCTTCCGGTATTTAAAAAAAAAATGTAACTGATTATCATTTGTGGTTAATAAATTTACGTGCATGCTCTTACGACAATTTATGCTACTCTTTGACATGGATATAGCGATACCACTGTTTTAACCAACAAATGTATATTTTACCTATTGAATGAATTGGCCCAATGAAGAAAATATATAATTGGGGTGGACTCACATTGGTATTTTCTAAGTCTACAGTATGGTGGTAAGTAATATATTCACATACATATGACTGAATATACATAATTACACAATTTATTTATACATAGTTTGAAGGCAAAATATATAAACTGTGCTGTTTTTCTGATTACCTTAGCTGGTCCAACATCCGTTCCCGGCTTTTTGGCAGCCTTTAGGCCAACACTACTTTGTGTTTTCCTCTGTCAGTGGCGCTACACGGAAGACCGTAAAGCTGCCAACGGGTGCCTACGAAATAGACGCCGTTAACCCGGAAATCCATCGGCAGATTACATCCCAAAATGAGCATTGTTGCCAACGAGTTAACCCTTGCCGTAGCTAGAGATGTCCGTTCCGCCGCCTACCGCGTCAATATTGCAAAGCAAACCTGCGCCAGCTGTTGGGTTGGTCTGCCACTATAGATCACGCAAACGCCATTCTCGGTCAAGGCTACAACGTTGCGCCCGGCATAGTGCAGATCACCACCACAATCGCTGTATGTGTTACATGCGATGCCGTTGGCCGCTCCTACGTGGACTCGAGGGCCAGTGATAAGACATGTCCTGGCTACGTTCTCTGTATCTATACTTTGGACCAGAGGCTCCTAGCATTCGTACAACCCCTCCCTACATCGATAAAGTACGCTTTACGCTGAACGACCAGGATGGTAACCTGCTCTACCTCCGCGACGAGACGCTCACCGTTGGCCTTTATGTCCGAGACTGTCCTCCGCTAAGTATATTAGAGACTGAAAAGCTGCACTTATCTTTCAGCTTGCAGTCGTCCGCAGCTGGAATCGCATCTAGCAATGAGAGCGCCGCAACACATTGTACGAGTATGATTCATCGGGGCCCGCTGGCTGGTTTTTCGTGTATACTATGTTAACTGACTGGGTGGTTTCATCCAAGCCATAGTCAGGGCAGCACCAGTTGCCGCCAGCACTGGCCAAAGTAGCCGCCCCGGCCGCCAGGGCAATCGCCTCGTGTGCAGTCGATGCTATCAATACGGCCGTCGTACATCAGGCAAAGGAAGCGCTGCCAACCCTAGCTGCCGCCGGCAGCAAAAAGGCTGTGGAAGCATTACGTGATTGGCTCAGCAAGTTGGCAGTGACAGTGGTTAAGACTATGCCCCGAAACACGTGCTGCTGTAAACGAGGTGGCCCGCCAAAAGTTGTCGTCCTGGTTCAACCTATCGTCGCAAATTTGGCCATGGGAGCAGGCCTTCGGCTCTCACCATATTAGAAGATGGTCGTAATGCAACATACCTTTTGCAGTGGCATTTTTCCAAGACTTGCAAGACCCCGCGATATGGGAGCCTCTGTGCTCCGTAACCGCAGCATCAGCAACCAGCAGTACTACTCGTACGAAGAATATGGAGCTAAAGATGCAGGACACCTCGCGCTACTTTGTACCCTCCGAAGATTTGTTGTCGAAGTTGTCGGCAAACTTACAAGAAAGACAGGGAACAAGGTGGATTTGTCAACAATAGTGTAATGGCGCTGTTTGACAGTGCCCGCTATCTCTTCGTTAACAAAGAAATTGAGTCCTGCCTAGGATAACGTCCATGTCGCTACAATTATTCTCGGCCTTGCTCGCTATAGCGATGACTACACTCTAAGCGCCGCCACATCTATGATGTTCACGAAGGACATAACAGACCGCGCCGAAGATGTCTAATTTACCACGGCGTCGATGCAGTGATCGGCAACAATCCCTACTTTAACCTAGTCTTTGCCGTGTGAAAGGGTCTGGTGGACGCGCAAGGTAATTTTTCCTGTGCCACACATCTTTGGTTTCTGTTGGGATATGCGCAAGGTCTTCTTTGGCGCCAAGCACACCGTCGCTGTGACCCGTAAAAACACCGAGGATAATGCCGTTGTCCGAGACAATACCGCGGTCGAAGGTAAGGTTACGCTCTCAAAGCTCGCCCTTTGGATCACTGCTGTAACGCCGTCGCTGGTGACGAAGAACAACCTGCTTAACTTCATGCAGGGGAGCATGAGCACCCTAGCCTTTCAGGTCATGACTATACACGCCCAGCAAAGCGCAGTCAACGGCCAGCTTTCTTGGCAAATCAGTGCCCAGCATTGTATCACCGCACCCGGCACATATTCGTTACACCTTCCAGAACATGACACGGCTAAATGACCGAAATCGCAACCCAAAGGTATTTGATAGACTCGGTCTCACTGAGGTAAACCTGCGCCTTAACGGCCACCAGGAGCCAGCCGATGAAATTCTTTAAGACCATGCCAACAACAACGTGGCCAGAGCTTACCGCCATATCCTGAGTTACATGGGACGTGAACAAACCGTGGACTTGGGCCTTCAGATTAGACATAAGGACATTACCTACCTCTACCCAATCCACTACTTCAACCTGGCACACCTCTACTTGGTCAAGCAGTCTGTTGTGCACATGAACTTTAAAGCCCGCGTCGCAAAGGGCGCAGTTGCCAACTACATAGTGGTTGCTGTTATCCTCTCACATTACCGCTGCTTCTTGAGGGTGCCTGTGGGTGAATGAAGGTCATCGACGCCGCTGTAGAAAACACCATTTAAACGACGCAACCAAACCCTATATACGCTCGCAGTGCTACGGCTAGCACAGTCGAAACGACAACACAATCCAATACGAAAAGGTTGTGGACTCCATAAAGGCAGACAACGGAGTCTCCCTGCCGCTATGCTCTGGCAACTTTTGTGGGTGTGTCCCAATCATGCGCCGGCCCGAAACAAAGCACATCAAAGCCGCCCGCGAGGCAAAGCGTGGCATCGACCTTGAACTGTTGGCCTCGGCACTGAAAGCCATGCACAAGGACGGCTGCATCCTGCCCCTGCTCGCACTTGTTATTCCAGCTCTGGTAGCTGCCTGCAAGCAGCAAGGCTCTGGGTGGTTGGCACAGCCGGCGGTCTTGCCCTCAAGGGAGTCGTTGACGCCGCCACCAAGCGCGGCAGTAATCTAAAAAAAGGGCGAGGCCTGTGCCTGCTAGGGCGGCGATAAAGGCTCTCTCCAACTTTGAACTGTTGTGTATGGCCCAGCTCTTAAAGCACTTCTCTGGCGTCTACAAGCGCGATGAGTTGGCAAACCAAACAGGGCGCAGTGGGCATGAAGCTAGCATCGTCAACCTCGACTCTTCACAGAACCGCAAGACGCACTGCTTAGCGTTTAGGGCGATGCTATCGACGTTCTTTACTTTGACTCACATTCAGCCTGAACTAATTTTGTATCTTCGCAGAGCAAGGGGACGCGACCTCAAGTCACTGCCATTTTCCTATTCCACGATCCCAATTAAGAATAAAAGACCGACGGGCCGGTTTGCGTCCACCTGTCCATCGCGGTATTAAAGGCGCTTGAGCACAACCCAACAACCCAACACAACCCAACAAAAAGCGCCCGCTAATTGGAGACAGACCCTATTAGCTTAGTGTAAAAACAAAACATGCCCATATACATCTCAGGACGCTCTGCTTTTGCAGCGCCGGCAACCTACAACGCAATCTCTCCAAGCAGTCAGCCAAGGTCAACCTCGCAATTTTTAGCAATCACGCCATTAACGCAGACCCAAATGACCTGGTCGTGTTCTCCGATGCCACGGGAGACCTTAAAACCTCGGATGTGGACGTCTCATTGCTCCTCACCAAACCAGCCTGCGTGTTACCCCAACACGTTGCAGTCTTTGACCCCGCTGGTGCACTAAGCGGAAAATATGAAAAAGTATATTGATGATGATGATGCCTTGAGGGTCTCAAAGACCAGAGCGGTGCTCTAGTGATGAACAACAACTTAATCAAAAATGTACCTGATCCCGTCGACACTTAAGATGCTGCCACACTAAAGTTTGTTACTAACCGGATATCAGACGCGCCAGCCGATGTTGGGACCAGGCCGTACTTACTAGCATCCTCTTTTGGTCCGCCGCCTGCCTTATTGACTTGGAAACGTGGATTTCCCGTAGCCGACACCTTTGGTTTAGTCGGTAACCACCGTTATGTATACCGGGTCGGCGTTCATCAGTGGGTACCAGATATCGCGGTCGTGTACTTAATGGCCAGCGTTGCCACGTTGGTTAGCGGGACTACTGCACCAAATGCGTCTGGTTACAATCGCTGGGATTCAACGCAAAACTTTTAGAACTGTTGTGGTTTTACCCTCAGCAACAACAACGTCACTATAACCGTCCCAGTCGCTGGATTTTCCTTCATTAACATCCATGGACGTCTTGGCAACGGATCGTGGGCAACGCTCTCAATCCGTGTATATGGAGCCACACACACAGTAATTGGCCAGAACAGTAAACAGTCGGTGAACCTGCGAACAGAGGGCATGGTATTTGTGACTCTTGGTGAACGTGTTGGCGGGCGTGTTGAAGACAGTATTATTTCCAGATCTAGTGATATCAGGCAAACTGACGCCTTCTTTAACATCACCGCCGTCTTACCAGTAAACCACAGCGACAGATTAGAGGTGCGTGTCCGTAGAGGAAGTACTCCCACCCCACACCTCCAGGTCAGTTAAACTTTCATAGCACGCTACTTATAGAGGAATCATAATGTCGCTATACCCAAAAATACAAGACCCAAAAGATTTTCGCCAAAAAAAAGATTTGTGAGGCTGAAACATACTTACGGAGTGAGGCTGAACAGGGGCGCACTCTGTACGAAAAGTACAAACAGGCAGTAAACGCGGTGGATGGTGTTGACACTCGACTGACGGCTGCGTCTCTGGGCTGAGATCCGTGATGGTGGAATATTGTCAACAATCATTGCTGACCCCATTGAGATTGTTCTTGAGATCACAGCTTTAAGTTGCGGTCTGATTTCTGTAGCTGGAAATTTTATTAGCCGGCGACTATCAATGAAAGCCAAAAAGCGCGATTAAATCCGTGTCTTGGCTGAAACAAAGCTCAACACAATCGCAGGCCACATACGCAACGTCATCTCCGAGGAAGAGTTCAAGCTTACCCTCGATGAAGTCGACAAATACTCAACCATGAAAAGTGAAATACGGGCTGCGTAGCACAAAGTAATCACTTCGGTTCTAATCACAGAAACGGCAATAAACAAGCTAATAGCTCGCGGAAGAGCCGAAGCCCGCTAAGAGATCATAAAAAATCTTGATGGGAATTCATCATATTAAGCTGTGTACTGTCGTTTCAACTGTCGGAACAACAGCTTTCTGACTCGAGGCCTTTTCCTAGCGCACCCCCAGCATACTATGCGGTTTTTCAATAACAAGACCGCTCCACCATGCTTGGCCCATCTAACAACCTATATTGTCCCTTGGCGTTCCATTTAAATATTGATTTTTAAAAAAGAAAAACGCAACGTCGATGGGTAGATATTTACGACGAGTATGATAAAAAAAAAAAATTATATGTAGGTCTGAGTCGGCAAGGGTTACAGTTGAAACAAGACCAAACAAAGAGTTCGTTTATAAAAATGAATAAAGGCAGTAAAGTACTAAATCTCAGGCAAAAACGTAAGTTTAGGCCTGCAAATAGATGCCTGTCGGAACTACAGAACATTGACACGCTCTTTAAAAAATTAAACTTGATGACCTTCATATTCAGAGCCTTGCTACTCAATGATGCACTACTTAACAGCGCCAACTCCAAAAGAAAGAAGTTCGCATTATCCATAAATGAATGCAAAAAGAATAACAAGTGGCTGTGTGAACAAAAAGTTAATGACGGCACCAACTAATAGTAAATAAAACCCATGTTTTGAGCCGGCCTCATGGGGGGGGGGGGGAGGGAAGGGGGAGTCTCGACAGCCGTACAACCAGGAGTTTTCAAACGACTAACAGTAATTCCAACCTGTTCCCAACCGGCTGACAGTCATCATCGTTCAGACAAACGGGACCCTCCAACCGGCTGACAGTCGTTCCAATGGGGCACCCAACCGTCTTCCCACCCAGGCTAGCCGGGGTGGAAGCAAAGCACCCCTTTCACATCTACTTCTTTGTTTAAGTTTGAAATATGCCATCTTAAATCATATACTAATATATGACATCTATAATCATGTACTGAAATATGCAATTTGTAATTATATACTGAAATATGCCATCTTTAATTTTATGATGTGACTCGTTGTACGTTTGACTTGTAAGACTTCAGTGAAGGGCTAGCCAAACTTATGTCTGGAAAATTGAATTAGTAGATGTTAGTTTTATGTTTAAGTGATTGGAAATAGTTTACGAGCAACTCAATATAACACAGTCCCCACCCACAACTCGTCTTTTGTTCTAAATTTGAAAACACGGAAATAAGGAGCAAGCTTGTTTTTTGTCTTTTTGCAGACATTTAGAGGAATAATCTAGTCCGAAATACTTCTAAATTGTTTCAACTGGTTATTTAAATAATTACTGCAAGACTTTTTCTTTAACGACCGTAGGACCCCGTCATCTTCGTTTTGCCACTGTTATCAGCCTCCTCTCTTTAGTTGTGTTATTACTTTAGTTCATAAATAGTTTGTCATAGTAATGTTTGCTTCAGCTAGATAGTGTTGTGAAAGTCTTTGACAAGAAAAAGAGATAACGATAGAAAGATCATTAGTTTCTTATTATTACAAGCGAAGAAATAAAAGGCGTCGCTAACATATTAGTGTTGATTATATTTCACGACCCGCACAAATATGACATTGTTGGTCTATGTTGTGAGGATTACTATATGTCTTATAACGGGTTGTAAGCAAGACCTATCGATATTTTTCTTAAATTTAAACAAGCCTGGAACGAGAAAAACAAAAGATAGCACTAAATATAAAAGTTGTATTTGAAATAAAATAATATATAATGAAAATAGCTTGGTCGTGTTTCCTCCAGTAATGACATCTTTGAAACATGTTATATTTGTTTATAAGTAAGAGACAACAATTACGTTTGAACTTTCGTATCTTATCTGTGGGCTGTTGTTCATCATACTTTTCATACGCGCATCAAAATTTGGTATTTGTGTTCCGATCTTTTGCATCTGATTTGAATTACATGACCTAAGCTCTCATGTCGTTAAATAAGATTTTTTTCCGATTTCTTCACGGATAAGTTTCCAACCAGTCTCAATAGTAAATTGCCAAATTTAGTGATACGTTGCAGCGGCAGTCTCTTCTGGGTAAACGTTTAAATGTAGACGTCCTTGCTAATACATTATTTCCTTTTGTTGTTTATTACTACAAATTTTGGAATCTCAGAGGATCGAGTGGACGCAGGAAAACTATATCTAGAGTACCAATCGCTTACGAGCCCCAGGGACACAGCAAACCCAACTGAAGACATAAATAAAAGCTAAACAAATTTATTTGTTTAATTCGTTTCATGATTTTATGTTAAAGTGATGTCGAATCGGTCATTTGGGACTTCCTATATTGCCTAGATAAATATACAGTATTGCTTACATCTGGCCATTGTCGCCTGAAACATACGCACGTACATGTGCCTGTCTGCATTTGTCTATGTATGTATATATGTATGTATGATATATGTATGTATGTGTGAGTGCAACAATGTTGGATATGTGTAACTTAATCAAATAAAACAAGATAATCAAGTACTACTGTATGTATATTCTCAATTGTTTTTTAAATTTTTACAAAAATGGAAAAGGTATCCATGTTTTAAACATGCATCGGACATATTATGAAACTGTATATAAAAAGGACACAACAAATACATGGATGACATATAGCGAGTAAATTGAATAACACGAGTCCACCAATTAAAAAAAACAAACGGTTTTCTCAGATTCAATAAATTCATTAGTTTTTCTTCTCTTTATTTAAAAAAAAAAATCTTAAGAAAGGCAAGCGTTCCAAGATCGTATCAACTTTCCACTTGACATTTGAAATAAATAAAGGAATATCTTATTCCATAATTACAAAGGCACTTCTTTCTGCACTTTCACAATCCAGTCAATTTCGAACACCTCTTTCCTTCATTGGCTCTTACTGGAACTACTTCCCACTGTAAAAAAAAATATATTTGTTAAAACAAGTCAACCTGTTTACTTCGCAGTCCATGACTAAACAGAAAATCACTTCCATTATTCTAACTAAGAAATATTAGCCTGATATAAAATGTAAAATTTTAATAGGAAAGGGCCAATCGCCTTTTGAGAAGTCAAAATACTGGCTCTGACTTCACTCTTCTGCGAAATGGTTCCAGAGACTCGGACTGGTGTGACCTTTAAGATAGATGATGCTAAAGTAAACATTTATAACAAAAAAACGTGCAATCTAATATGAATGGGGATTGCTCAATGTTTTACAACAAGAAGTTTAAATTTTTATATCTTACAGAGAGACGAGTCTACGAAACTCATTTGAGGAAACTATTCAATAAGGTTTTACATGAATAGGAGTTAAAGCAGAAACATTTATTAAAGATAATGAATTGTTGAACTATTACGGGGATCTACTTAAAAATGCGGATGTTTATTACATCCCCGGTTCTTTACAATAGTTTAAGGCTCTGCTTGATGGTGTTAAGGAAACTATTATGGTACTAAACAAAAAGGGTAAAAAAAAATACTACTGTTGTTATTACGTCGATCTCAATTGAGAAAAATATACAAGTAACCAGTGTGGATTTAATATTAACATTCACTACCCCAGTCATGGATATTTTTAATCTTAAATAAATTCCCTCTAATTTTATAATGTACAAAGTGGTAGATAACTGCACTAATCTTGTTCTAACGAATGTGTTAAATATCTTGATGTTACCTATTTAACAGCGTCAGCAAACTTGTATTCAGTAATAAAATACGATGTTGATAATTTTAGGTTGAATCAAACAGGGTTAAATTTTAAACCGCTGCAAGTTAAAATCTATTGCCGAAACAACCTTTCTGTAAAATGGTAAAATTACCTGTAAGGTAATAATAACTAAAAGTTGTACTAGCAAAAACAACTGGAAGCACAAGAGCTAAAATGATATGGTGAGTTACTCGATAGATTTAAAGATGAAAAGGAAGCTCTGAAAAATGAACTAAATGGTGGCACGTCTTCAGGAGATCTTGTCATCAGCACCTAAGGTGTAGCAATAATAGCACAGTGTTTCGATACAATGATAATGCAAAGTTATGCAGATCTACCTTCCCCGTCTTCTGGAGAACAACATCAATGCGATTTCAGTGATGGTGACTATGTCAGTGATGATGACTATGGCAGAGCCGGTGATAGGTTGTGTTTACATATGACAAAAAAATAACATTAAGTTGTTTTCGGTAACATTTAGTGATAATCTGTAGCCGATAATTAGTGACATGTAGTGATATTAAATTAGTGACAATTAGCTAGTTTCATTCAGCATGAAGTAGTAACATTTGTAACAATTAGTGAAATTCATTCAGTTAAAAAAATTTCACTACCTAAATAATCACTTAGGATTACTAAATAGTGCCCCTATTGTCCTCACTCAACAAGGGACATGTGGAATCTTAGTCAATACTCTAACGAGATGGGTGATTTTAACATAATCAGAGCTATAAGTAAATCAATTTCTCAAGCACAGGAAAGATAGAGAGAGGATATACAACAGGTTGAACTAAAAACCACTGTGAAAGAAACCCTGTCTAAATTCGACAGATATACAACAAAGGGGGAAGAAGCATACAAGCTTCTGACAAACGAATTAACACTGCTGATAGAAATATTAGGTTTGTTTAAAAAAACAAAAGTACATAGAATCAAGTTTGAACAGATACTTCACTTTACAACCGATAGAGCAAATAGACTTAGAATAAAGAGAGCAAAAAGAATATGACAAGTTTCAAGGTATGATAAGTGAAGGAAAGTTATTGTTTAGGACACTATCCATATCAAACGTTCTGTTGCTCATTGGTATCGGCTATATCATTTACAAATTAGAGTCATCGCCAAAACTAACTGTACCACATAAGTACAAACTGGCAGAGCCCTGCAAAGTAAATCAACTGAAAACATGACAAGAAAAAGATAGGACCTCTACAATAAAAACAAACTGTACCACCTAGCAACAACTATTACATCCCTGAAAGTTGTAGATTTTGTTTATTTTAAATGTTTGCGACATAAAAGATAATAATCATTTACCACACATCGTTGGTCACATTTTTAAAGGTTAGTTACAGCATGTTCCTGGAGAAAAAATCAGTCACAAGATAGTGCCACAGTCTGAATTTTCTTTATAGGAGATATTTAAAATGCTTGTACTTATTGCAGTTTCATATATTGCAATAGACTATGTGCATGTGCACAGATTATTGCGAGATAAAATAGTTCCCTAGGTAAAATCCATCTAGCCTCATTCTCTTCGAATGTCTTTTCGTTTCTATAACCGTTTAAACAATGAGTGGAACGTTTTATGTCTTGTATCGAATTTGTAATGTATTGTATTTTCTTCTTCGTTTTACTGATGAAAGAATGCAGTTCTTGTGCAGCTTTAATTCTGTAGGATGTTGATATAATGCCAACTGAGAAAATCGCAATTTTGTCATACTTTTGATAGATGATGTATATTACTTTGTGCAACCTATCTGGTAAGTGTCAGTGTTTTGTATCATCGTTTATTGTGTACATTCACTTCATTGTTTTATGTGTAGTTTAAACAAATTGGTGAACCATTCACTTTCTTTCTCTTTTGATATATTCATATGTAACATTTTCAAGCTTTACCGACTTTCAAACTACACGCTTTTCTCTCTGTATTCCTATGAGTTATGCATACTCAACGAGGCCCTGCTTAATATGTAACATTTATTTACCTGTAAAATCCTAGTAGACGACCTTTCATTAGCTATATTTCAGTCTGACTGGTCTAGCAATTGTTTAATTTTGATTTTTAGCATTGTCGTATCGCTGCAAGAGATGGTGATATAAAACAAACATGAGTGGTCAGTGCTTTATAATTTTGATTTTAAAATAACCCCAAGGCTTGCTGGTTAAATAATATTTTAACGTTGACTGTTAATGTTCTCGTACTCTATCTTATACGGGATTTAAAAACACAAACATATTGATACCAGATCTCACATATTCCTTACTAGTCTAGTAATCTTTTAATGTTGATTTTTAATGTTCTCGTATTCTGTTGGATACGAGATGTAAAAACACAAACTTATTAATACCAGCTCTCGCATATTCCTTATTTCTTTTGTACCACGCTTTTCGTAGAAAACGGGGGATATTAAATTGGGTCTTTTTCTTTTGTGGGTCCTTTCGTTATTCGATTGTTCCTTTCGTCCGTCCTTCCATCGGCTGGCATAATAACCCCATTACTTATTATTAGATTTTACATGTTTTTTTTTTTAGACACCTTAATATTGATAAGGCATCGGTTGTGTTTCGTTGTCAGTTTTCCACGTCATCATTTAGCAGATGTATTTTTCCTGATTAGCGAACACAACCACTTTCATTTCCCCGCGATAATTTCCTTAATTATTATTGTCTTTCTGCTAAGTTTGGTACGCAGCTTGATATTAATAAGACCTATGTTCAATACGATTGTCAGCATTCTACGTCATCGTTTACTGGACAATTAGAGGTTATACAGCCTTAAATTGTCAGACCTACCAACTTTTGTTTTCGCACAAGAACACCATTAATTATTATTTCAGTTCAACCAAATTTATTTTGCAGACAGCTTGATAATGATAAGACCTCAGATGTGTGTATCAGTATTCTGAATCATCACTCAACGGAGTTGTAGCCCTTGATTATTGAAAAAACATACTTTCATTTCCTCATTAATAATCCCTTTATTTATGATTATTTTTTTTATTATTATCGACAGTTCGATTTTGAGAAGACCTTGATTGAGTTCGATTGTCAGCATTCTAAGTCATTATTTAATAGAGTTACGGCCCCTGATTGTCAGACCAACGCACTTTCTTTTCTATACAATAACTCACTTGCTTATTACTGGATATCAAACAAGTTTAGTAGATAGCCTGTCATTGCTGTGACCCTAGCTGAGTTAAACTGTCAGTGTTGCTGAATAAGATTTCCAGCATGCTACAATTCCTTTCCACACAATAGCTCCCTTCATTTTTATTGGATTTCAACCAAATTTGGTATGCAACTATCACCTTGATATAGTAACGCACAGAGCGAAAAGCTTCACCTAATGTAAGGGGAAAACATTGAATTCCATCATTACTTCTTTTTCACAGTTTCACCATCTTACTTTGAGGGCATATGGATCACTTCTGGGGTTTCTGCATAGCCTTTCAATCTCAGCTGATTTAAACAATTGGTCCAAGTATTTGCAACGAATCAGAGTTGCACAGGCAAGAAAACCAGTTGAGATTGCTGAGATTAATAACCGCCATTTTATTTTCTTTAGTGCACTACATAATATTGCTTATATCAAATTTAAAGGCAAATATTTATCTCAAAATATAACGTCTTTTACAAGATGGCGAAGTCCAATTCTATGTTAGTTTTTGCCCATAATTTTACTGTAAGCAATATTTCGCGATGTTGCGTACTAACGACATTTAAGAAGAACTAGTTATATCAGCTGGTTTTTCTGTTCTAGCGGCTTTGATTTCCTCAAAGACTTCGACCAATAGTTGCGACTGGTAGACACATAAAACCACAGCCAAAACCCCGAAGTATTTAGCATGGTCGTGACATAAGATGGTGAGATTGTTTTCAGATGTCATGTTTACAACATTTCCGCTCCCCTAAACAGGATACCACGTTGTCTGGACAGGTGTGCCAATGCATCACCCACTTTCCTCCTGAGGTATGCCAAATGTTTGTAAAAATTACGTTTGCATGCAACCATATTTTTTTTTTTTTTAAATTTTTTTAAAAAATTTATTTTGGTGCTATATAATTAAGCTGTAATAAATATGAAACTTTTGGTATCTGACATAAATACCCATTCCCTCTGACTTGTCAAGTGGATATATTTGAGTCACAATATCATTGTTATAATGCAGAGAACATAGGTTATCTGTCTTTCCAACACATTTGTACCTTTTCAGTGTGTGTGTGAAAAGGCATTATCTGAAAGTCATAAATTGTATTATTTCGAGAAAAAAGATCATTCTTTTTTTTTTTTTTTGAGAGAGAGAGAGAGAGAGAGTATCAAGTGAAGTCACTTACCACCCTTGTTTGCCCCCGCAAGGTGCACATGCGTTTTGCCCGAACACACATTTTTTTTTCAGCGGTGTCAAACACTAGCCCCGAGGGGCATTTGAAAATGTTCACAAATTCTCCGTTTTGGCATTCCGCATAGCGATCACATCTACCTAACGCATTCGCGCCGTCCTCTTTCCCAGTACAATTTTTCATCAGGCCGCCATGCTGTTGGGAAATGAAATCCAGACTTGTGCACTTATTAGTTTCCGGAGAGAACAACTGGGTGCGGCCTTCCTCATCAGTCGAACATCTTCCAACGAAGATGAAGCGCTATCTTTTGCAGACGATGTAGTACGGGGTCCAAAGTCTGTCTGGGTGAAAGTTGTTTCCATCTGGCTTTCCCTCGCAACTTGGGAAAAGTACAGAGCATGGGATACAATGTGCACGGGGGCATTCTAAAGCACGGTATCCACATGCAGATAATAATAATAATAATAATAATCATCATCATCCTCCTCCTCCTCATCATCATCATCATTAATAATAATGCAGTAGTAAACGTCGTCATCATCATTCACTTCTTTCACTCCTCCTTCTCCTCAATATCATTATCACTACTACCATCGTTGTCCTTGTCGTTGACAAAGCTATCAACATCGCATCATTACGATGAGGTCGTCGTACTTGTATAATGGTCGTTGTCATCCTCCTCCTCTTCCTCTCCATTTGTTATTACTATGATCATCGTTGTCGTTCATATTCATTTATTCAACACTAAATCAAAACAAAACCATCGTCATTTTTCAAATCCTCATAATTGTAATCATCGTCGTCGCCATCATCGACATTATTGCAATCGTCATCATCATCATAGTCGTCGTCATCATCATCATCATCATCATGAGTATCAGCATAATTATCTTTTTTCATCACATTAACCATCATCATTTTACACACAAGGTTTTGCAAAGGAAACTGATATCTCCATTTCACTTCATAAAACTTTACCCAACTCAAAATAGTACCGGAAAATGTTCTAACCAAAGAAACGCCTGCATTTCTACATTTCGAGTAAACTTTCCAGATCGGGAGTACCATTTAATACTCGAAATGCTAAGTAAATTTTTTAGATGGAGGGGCTACTCAAATCAATATTTATGATTGGTAAATCCATGCAAATGAATTTGCATTCAGTGATCTTATTAAACCACTTAATTCGGCAAGAAACAAAATAGTACACGGTTTATTGAAGAAAAGAAGAAATGATAGGCAAGAAGACCGCAAGGTAAATAAATAAATATACTTATGACTAAGACCCTTACAAGGAATAGATTTTAAAATGGACATTAGCAAGAAATATTTCAAGCACATAGTCCCTGAAGTATTATTTTGCATTCAAAATGAATAGTGTTCACGTTGACCCTAACATAATTTGAGTCCAAAACACAAGGTCTGTGCTTTCTCAGAAAAATAATATTTGTGGTGGTGGTAGAAGTAGCAGTAAATGTGAAGAAGAAGAAGAAGTCTTTTTGAACGTTTGCGTCTTTTATTCGAAAATTTTAGTATGTTTACAAGCATTTACCGTTCTTCGGCTACTGGTACAAATAACTTAAAACAAACGATAGGAAAATAGGGAAGACTAACAAGAAAGTTAAAATATAATCCTTCAGTAGTTTATTTCCTAGATTTGAAAATAAATAGGAAACGCATATAGGCACATAGTCCTAAATAAGGACCTTAAAACATTGTGATATATATATATATATATATATATATATATATATATATATATATATATATATATATATATATATATATATATATATATATATAACAAGTGCAAAAATAGATAGATAAGTCGTTGGCACTTACACCAGGATTTCGTTTCTCTCCGATTACCACAACTAACATTTTCGAAGTCCTCGCATTTCAAGGTAACAGTGGAGAATTGTTTTGGGTAGGGGCATTCAAAAAGGTGTTTCTCATCGTACAGCGTAAAATAGTATGAAAGCTGCTTATAATTCATGATACAATTATAGTACAGCCGGCATTCCGTAGGATGGGGAATTATCGCAGACTTATCTCGAAGACATTCTTCTTCAATGTTGAGTGCACCTGCAATAATAATAATAATAATAATAATAATAACAGAGGAAGTCTGAACTTGAAATGAGTATTGCAAATATTTTTCGGATACATGTGTTTCAGGAAATGTGGCCAACACCGACACATGCTTAATTGTACTTGTGGTAATGCAGAGAGAGAGAGAGAGAGAGAGAGAGAGAGAGAGAGAGAGAGAGAGAGAGAGCGAGAGAGAGAGAGAGAGAGAGAGAGAGTTGTTGATTGTAAGTTACAGATTGGGATAAATCCGCAAGTTGAAAATTTCATGGACGTTCAACTGCCTACGCAGAGAGTGAACGATATTTTAGAGACATTTTTAGTTTACATCCATCTAAATTTATAAATTTTTTCAAATAAAATCTTGTCTGACAATAACTTGTTGAATAATATGCATGATAAAAATGCAGTGGCAACAGGATAAACTACCACGATACACCTAAAATGCAGAAGAATATATATATATATATATATATATATATATATATATATATATATATATATATATATATATATATATATATTTTCACCACAGTTTCATAGAAATCAACGAAAAATGGCATTTATGCGGTTTAGAAGCGACTGAAATTCCGAAATTTTGCCTGAAAATCCTCACTTATGGTTTGCTTGGAGTGGCGAGCGTATCCATTAATAAGGTACAAGGAGCGTATTATCCATTAATATGGTACAAGGAGCGTATCCATTAATATGGTACAAGGAGCTTATTTACAATGTATCTGCAGTTGAGATAAGATCATCCTCAACATTTGCTTCTCTGTGTTAAGACAACCATTGGATATCCATAACTGTACAAAATAGCTTTATTTTGAAATATGGTTTTGTCGCGGTGTGACAATATCCAGATGCAGCAGATTTTTCTACATTTATTCCGACTTTGAGCGAATTAAAGTCACGATCTTAATTTTTGCTTCAAATTTATTATTATTTGAGTTAAGTTTGAATTTGGTTATGAATCATGATTTTTAGCAAAATGTTAGACATAGAATTGCTATGTCTCGTTTATAGTTATCATCTCACACATTAAGGATTGAAATATGTAGATACGGAAGCAAGATAATAAATGTTAACGATATGCTATGTTTGTTTTGTAATATTGGTAAAATCGAAAGCGAGTATCATTTATTTAACTATGTCCTCTTTACAGAAACCTACGAATCAAATTGATGGACAACAATTTCTAACTCGATTGACACCAAGCGGTCCCTAACATTGTCACCTTCTTCGCGTTTCAAACCTAACGGAACTTCAACACTAACACGGCGTCCATATTTTCAGAGGCGAGTACATGTCGTTCACGCAACAGGAATGATGTAGTTCGTAGTGTTCCGTAAGCTCCGAATAATTCCGTAAATTTCCCTAACGTTGAGATGTAAGGGCATATCCCCCCCCCCTTTTCCTCAATATTTTTGGAAATATTAGAATTAGAAGATGGCAATGTTAGGGACCGCTTCGTGACAATCGAGTTAAAAATTATAAATCAATGAATGAAATGAATAAGTTTTGTAAAAAAAAAATTATATCCGTGATGCTTTTCGTTTTTAAAATCGGTAGGGGGATAGAAGCTGCCGGTGGTGTAAACTGAAACTATAATGTTGGATCCTCTTGTGATTTTAAGGTTTCCTTCTGACGGATCCTTCTTCTCAATCTGCTCAAACCAGTTTGTTTGTTTGAACTCAATAAAATTCATTGCAAGGCATAAACATTATTTAGCGTTATGAAGAAAGTGAGGAGGAGCACTAGTTAATATATATATATATATATATATATATATATATATATATATATATATATATAAGTTTACTTGAAATAAGAAACAAAAACGGTGTGTTTAAAAATAAGCTCACTAAAATTCCAAGTCAATTATGTTAGTTATATAACGTTTGTTTGCACAATGCTAAAATATTAGAGGGAATTGTCCTTACGAGTATATCCTACTGCAAGAGTTACTCTCAACCGTGGCACATGAAAATCAGTAACAGCCTACGTTTATTCGGAGCACTATCTGTTGTCTATAGTTTCTAAATACTTTCATTTGAATAGATATGAAACATTGTTAGATTAAACATGAACATTATTTTTTCTTCAAGAGACAAATAATACTCACTTTCTGTGTAGAGGGCAGTCGTCATAGATGCTGTTGATATGAACACAGACATGCACAGATCGGCTGAAAACGGATCCTTCGGCGCAATTTGGCATCTCCACGGGTTTGCCCCAGACACACATATACCATCCGGTACAGTCATCTTTTGGGATGATTTCAAACGTTCCAAACTCTTTGCACTGCGAAGCAGTCTGGAAAACGGAGTTTGTCAGTACACAGGCAAGAATCACGCAAAATGTAGACCAAATTGCCATTGCAAAGAAAAATAACTTTTAAAAAAGAGTCTTAATTTTTCTTTCGTGCACTAAATTCTGTACTTTTGACGTATTCTTACCACAAAGTTGAGAACTTTAAGATCTTCTTCCCTGATGCATATCTGAGATTAAAACAAACTCGTTTCGGTCGCAACCTTGCTTGAAATTGCCTCGAGTTACGTGAAGGTGGAATTTATATAAGATATGTTCCAGATGGGTGTTTCTGCACAAAGACATCCGGAATAGAATATTAGCATGCATCGTGCTTGGAGAGAGGGTAGATTATATCTTGCTTACCTCTTAATTCAAATAAGTATCGATTATGTTTGAATGTTACTGATGTTGTGAGAAGAAAGTTTGAAAGTCACATCTTGAAATTAATTTCATAATTACAGCTTTGATGGCGAGTGGTGAGGAAAAATAACGACAAAGAAAATGGAAGAAGACGAGACATTAAGCAATTGCCTATATTTACAATCACGTCAACAGAAACTGCATTTTGAAATTTGGGATGGAATTGGCTGATAGTCATTATGCATTATATATATATATATATATATATATATATATATATATATATATATATATATATATATATAGAGAGAGAGAGAGAGAGAGAGAGAGAGAGAGAGAGAGAGAGAGAGAGAGAGAGAGAGAGGAGAGGAGAGAGAGAGAGAAATGACATTAATATAATCGAACAGGTTAGAGTTATATTCGTTCTAAACAGGTTTCGAATGGGTGCTGTAGTCACGGCACATATCAGCAAGCTTCCATGCTCATGCACCATCGCCCTAACCCACACAACCGTGAGCTTATCCCCAAAAATGAAAGTAACAAATTCGAAGGCAAGGACTCGAGGTGCACGAGAACTCACTCGCTAGGCAAACGGAATTTAACAGTCAGCTATATGCACGAACGCACTGGACTTGTGTTTATAAATACCAGGTATGTACATGAAATTATCATAATGAATTGACACCAATAAATAAAACGGAGAGGAAAGCGCTTATCCCTCCCTGGATCCCGCTTGGATACATGATTATATGAAAGAAATTTATATAGAATGACAGCAATATAATCAAACATAGAGTTATAATTCGTTCCAAGCAGGAATCGAATCCTGCCGCGAGTTATGGCACATGTTTCCTAGCTCTTATGAACTAGCGACCTGACCCAAGCGACCATCCCAAAATAAGGATAGAACAAGGTGGAAGGTAAGGGCTTGAAGTGGGCGAGTACTTACTCACTTGGCAAACGGAACTTAACACACAGCTATTTATACTCCCACCCCACCCCCATATATATATATTATATATATATATATATATATATATATATATATATATATATATATATATATATATACATACACACACACATATATACACACACACACGCGATATATATATATATATATATATATATATATATATATATATATATATATATATATATATATATATATATATATATATTTTAATGAGGAACACCTGAGATACCGGAGTTTTAGTTTTAGGTACTGAGTTTGAAAACAAGTGACAGTTATTTACCAAACACCAAAATACAAATGTTTTGATCACAAGCAGAGCTCGAATAGTTGATGGAGCAACTAGAAGGTAAAAGAGGACCAAGCTCATTTTGGAGTTAAATGGGTTAATATTATTTATGGGTTTGAAATTAAGAGCTGAAAATGTTCCATTGAAAACAAAGGAACGAAAAGTTGTATATTTACCCATTTTTTGCTTGCACGAAAGGTCCATACATGTGACCTAGGTCTATACACGAAAGGTCTATACATGTGACCTAGGTCTTTACACGAAAGGTCTATACATGTGACCTAGGTCTTTACACGAAAGGTCTATACATGTGACCTAGGTCTATACACGAAAGGTCTATACATGTGACCTAGGTTTAAAAATTGATAACTGGATGCTCTAAGATGTTATATTAGAACTTTAATGCAATAATGGTTCTTTTCTTTGGTGTTTTGTAAATATCCTGATTCCTTTGAATCAACGAATATTTTCCTTTAGTTAGTTGCCTTTTTGTAATGTGGTACACAGTAGATGTGTTTATTATTAACAGACCTCTAACACACTGATATTTGTCTAGGTACATTTGTACAAAGATTCCTTTGATACGGGTGATCTTATCCTGTTTGAGCTGATAGAAATATGGCAAAGATTAGTTCCCCTATTACTTTTAGGGCGTTTACAGACTCAATAATACCTTAAAATACTGTATGATTCAGTGTTCACCTTTTAGCATGATTGCTTTTATATGCATTTTCGAAACAGTTATGGTATGCAATATAACTACGTCTTGCATTTATGTCTCTAAACTTAATTCGCATTCGATAGGGCAGGTTACGAATTATTTGGATGTGATGCAACGCGTAATGACCTCATGCCTATTAATAGCCTGCGTGGGCAGTGTCTTAAACCGATCGACGTAAATGGCCAAATGGGCCGACGTAAATGGCCGAATGGCCGCACACGTCGTTAATTTAACAAACAACAACATGGCCAAATGGCCGCACACGTCGTTAATCAAACGAACGAACGAACGTGTCTTGAACCCTACGGACAAACTTTGTAAAATGGCGGCTAAGTTTCAATATGTAGAGTTAACTGAAGACGATGTTTCCAAGGAGAAATTACCTTACAGCCTAATAGAAAGTCACTCTGTTATACAACTGAAAGGGTTGTTACAATGTCATTCTCCCTACGAGTGGAAATCGAAAAAGTAAATGTATGTTCTATAATTTAGGCTATACATACAAAAAAGGTCACTTCTTATAGTATAACTGTAAGGGTTTTTGTGTAGCTAAATTATAATATATGGTATATAAACTGCCGACTTTGAGATGAAATCAAGCTATGTTTTAAAAAAGCATAGTGTTTGTCATGAACTAATTGTAAATTATTTCTGGAAAAGATGTCACAAAAAAATCTTTGAAGCAAGGTTACCTTCATATCTACCTGCTCCAATATTAGGTTTATGGGTAGAACATCTAAATATCGAAAAGTCCAGTGAGATGTAGAAAATTCAAAGTCACGAACTGGCTATGAATTATCTGATGTGTGAAAATTGTGTCTTCACTCTATCTCCTTTCCTTTTTTGACCATTTATGCTATATAGTGTGTTTGTGTGTATGCACTTCTATCTTCTTCTCGCAGTCCCATCATATATAATAGTACTGTACAGCTTATCCGTGCTTACATCCTTTTCAATATTTTCTACTGTCACAGTATTTTCCTTCTTTCTATACTATCTTGTGGCTTCTTACTGTAGCTCTTATCTGTACTTATCAGCTTTACAAACACCTTTCTTTATACCCTTCACGCTATTCCCTCCTTTCTTGCTACAGCTGTACACCAACACCTTGCTATAATCACACTTACTCGTATATATATAGAACAGATGTATTAATACTATGAAATAAGTCAGAACGAATCTTAAGTATGTACAGGATCTTAGGATATGTATCACAGCACTATTGCTTTAAATTCTGTATGTATTGTGCATGTATGTATGTATGCATGTATATATAATAGTAGGTGCATACACATGAATGCGTGTATGTAAAGAAAATCCTACACAATCTTAAGAAGGACTTCTATTGACCTCTCTACAATGATCATCTGGGATTGTTATGTATGTATGTATGTTTTTATGTTCATTTGTCCCTTCCTCTATATCTCTCTTTATCTGTCTGTCTGTATGTCTATGTATCTATCAATCTATCTATTATTCTATCAATCCTTTTTCTTTTTGTTCAAAGTATATTCAGATACGCTGTAGTTACAACTCAAAATATACAGGTTTAACTAGGTACGATGTTTGTACTTTAATCCTATTGAATATGTTTGTCGAGTGTTATAATCCATTTATAGGGACGACACTGTGTTTATTCAGACTTGCACTTCCCAGTTTCAAGAAGTTCGTGCTTGATGCAGTACAGCCACCAGACCAGAAAAAGAAGACAAAAATGTGAGAAAGAAAATGTTTGGCCAATATGTATCTAACAATCCCTTAAACTGTTATTGTGGATTTCTTAAAATGGATTCTCAATCTTTCGTTCACGATTCCGTTGTCTCATCTTTTTTGCTCCCTAATTAACAGATTTTATAGAAAATGTGACTTTGAGAAAACATGTTACAGTATCTGAAAATTTCATTTGGCATGGGAATTTATGAAGTGTGAATGGTTGTGTACTTTGTGAGGTACAGGTAACAAACAATATAATAATCAAGTATTCATAAAGCATATACATGAGCTAGTTTTTAATCAAATACATGTACATATCAGAGAGAAATGTTTGGTGAAAGTATCAAAACATAGCAAGAAGAAACTTTGTCAAGCAAATAAATTATTAAACAACGGAAAAAAGAAGAAAAAGAATAAAACACCTCGAGAAATATACAGGTAAGGAAAAATATAACTTGTAGTAATTAAACTTTTGTGCATATTTCTCATCCTTACAAAATAAATAAATAAATAAAAAAAATAATAAAATAATGGATAAATTGGATAAACATATTGTGGATCCTTGACTATTATTGATCTTTTGTCCGGGTAGAGATAAGAACATCTATTCATTAAACTGAAGATTTTAGGAACATTAATTGGAAAATTATAAAGTTATGGCCATTTAAAACTTCATATTATATAGTGATTCCACTAGGCGACGAACATCAGACATGAATGACCGACACACATGTCTCTGATGGAGGGGTAATTTAATTGTCTGAGTTCATTAGTTTAGGCGCAAGATTTAATATATAACACATTTCTTTCCACACAAGATGTTCAGAATAAACGTTGATAACCTGAAGGAAACTGTTGAAAATATCGGTCATTTAATCCTTAATAAAAACGGACCACACATGGATATTTGTTTAGATACCGTCTAAACTCGCTTATATGTTGAACCCAAATGCAAACTCCACAGACCCAGATCTGCTTTCGCATAATGCGCCGGCAGATCTGGGTCTATGCAGTTTTTTAGGGGTAATTAATAGAACAAACAACACAGATCCTGATCTGTAGGCACATTATGCAACATCATATCAGGGTCTATGTTATTTGCAGTTGGACTCGACTTATAGGTGAGTACATACGGTATAATATGACATATTCAAAAGTTGTATTTCATGCAGGAGTGTATCCCCAGTTTACAAAATATTTTGTAAGATTGAATTACAATCATCAGCATAATCATATATATCAACCCGTGTTAATATAAACAGTTTCGCTGACAACTGTGTCACACTTCAGGTGCTCACGAGGCCGCAGAGAACTAGTATTTTCAATTTTAGTGAAAGTACCGAATCTCTGTGGTAGCGCTCTACAGTTATTATGTACTTCTGAGATAGGGACTGGTATAAGGTGAAGTTGTTTGCATTGACAACATCCTCAATGGAGAAAATGTTGGCATACCTCTATGCAACTCAGATGTACAGTGACTGAAATTTCTTTACATGTGGTAGTTATGTAAATTATGCACAATAAAGCAGACAGTTGATCAAATGGCTGCTCCCATGTGCTCGAAAAAAGAACCTGAACTCATCCAAAGCACACTCACTTTAGCAGTTATTAAAATAAGGAAATTAAATTTGCCAATTTAGACAATACCAGCTTTTGAAAGTGCAATGAATGAATTATAAAATAGACAGAAAGTAAAAAAGGGTTATCGGATCGTTTTTTTTTCTTCGTTTTTTTTCTTCTTCTAATTTATCTTTGAAATCCAGGAAGTGAAAATGACCAGGTGGAGCTAGCAGTCTTTTGAGAGATGCACATATGAAGTAAGGCCAACCTGTATAGCCTATAACCCATATTGCACCCATCAATGATATGATCATACATCAAATTGAAGGGAATTAAAAGTTATTTTAACAATACCTAAGATATACAAGGTCTGTTTGAAATAACCAGGATAACCAGTGATGAAAATCTGGGAAATTATCTTTCTTTAAAAATCAAATCAATCAAAGTGCGAAACTGTAGAGCAGACCCTGTACATTTTTTCTCCATGATGCGCCGCACCCATTAGTCTGGTTCCCTGTTTCGTATGTTCTCTGCATCACTACACAACTTAATAAGTGGGAGACACATATTTTAATAATTGCCGGCATATGATATTGGCTTGCCAATATAGGCCGGGCACCAGTGAATGTAAACAATAGGGTCACTGTCCAATATGTAGGGGAATACTGCCACCATAATTCTATACATGTAGTTTCTATTAGTATATGATGTATATTTCATTTCGCTTTGTTCTTTTTTGCATTTTCTGTGTGTATAGGATATACATTCCAGACTGAATCTTTCATCTGCCAATATTTCTGTCTAAATTTGAAATGCGTGATATTAGAATACTGCAATTTCATATCTTCAAACTCCGAGTGCATATTTTTAATATTACATAACGTCAACATTCCATTTCTAAGCATTTCTAAGATTGCATGATTCCATTTCTCTGCATTGCGACAATTGATTTGATTGCATGTTAATCACCCTACTGGTAAAAATACATAACATCGCAGAAGTTACAATGTAGCACAGTGAAAGTTACAAGTAAGATGTTAGCATTATGCAGGTTGGAATATTATAATCAACACCATCTGTTGTCATAATGGGGTGTTACTGTTATGACCCATTATGACAACAGATGGTGCCGTTAGATTAATCCTGAAGACGAACAACAGTCCTGGGTCCAGTATATTGCAGATTCTAAGCATGGAGCCATAGAAAGAATGAAAGAACATTGCGAAAATATCGGTCTGTTACATTTAGCTGAAAAACCCTTCATAAACGATTTTCTTATTAATTTCGAACTAACAAGGAAATCTTTGAGATTCTTAGTTTTTTTATAAACAAGTGTAGGCCTGCTTTTGTCAAGTGCTTTAATACCTACATTACAAGATAATTGCAAAAGATCCCAATATTTGTGGATAATCTTACCCATATTGGGTAAACTTGGATTATACTCCGTAATGAAAGGAATGAAATTGTCATCTTTGTCCCTGATTTTACATTTTAGTGAATCAAGCTGTGTAAGGGAAGATACCTTTTCGAAAGCAGCATTAATAATGTCAGTTGCATAATTTCTGTTTAAAAAATGCTGACATAATTCTGTCAAAGATGTTTTAAAGACATTATCATCAGAAATAATTCTTCCATATCTTTTTGCTTGACTGTAAGGTATTCTGTCTTTGCATGATTTTGGATGACATGAAGAATATTTCAACGTATTGATGAACATTTGTGTTTCTAACATGTACAGTAGTAGTTATATCAGTACTTTCATTTTTAGCGACATCTACATCCAAAAATGGTACTTTAATTTTAGGCACATTGAACGTAAATTTAATTGTAGCTTGAAATGGATTTAAACAGTCTATGAAATAGCATAAGTCTTTTAATGGATGACTCCAGATCATACAAATGTCATCTAGAAACCTTAGCCACACATCTGGTTTCAAAAGGCATTGCTCGAAGAAGTCATTTTCTGATTTTCCCATGAACATGGGACTACCAATTGCTGTACCTACCTTTTGAATATAGTTTGTATCACCAAAATGAAAAAAAATTATTTTCAAGCACAAGTTGAATTAAATCACAAATATTTTGTCTACAGAGTCTACGTGTATTTCATCTTTATTAAGATAACATGTACAAGCTTCAATACCATCACTGTGTGGTATATTTGTGTAGAGAGAGGTAACATCAAGTGTAACTAGGAAAGATTTGTCTGAGAATTTCGGAAGAGATTTCAATTTGCTAATAAAATCTGAAGTGTCTTTGACATATAAAGGAACAGATTTCATTAAGAGTTGTAATGCAGCAAGTGCTATCGATCTACCTAAACATTACTTGACGTTATTCAATAGAAAATATTTTTACATTGTTATGGAACTCTTAATATGAACCATTTGCTAGGACTACTTGTTATAACTCTTTTAAAGAGGCCAGTATTAATATCACTAATACTGAATGTAAGATAAGGCACTAAGAATCCAACATGACCAAAAATTATTAAATGATGACTATTTAGCCAAATGGAAATTTTTTGCTACATGCTGGATAGGGTTACAACTTAGGAATATAAATCCAAATTTAGGACTGAATAAATATATGCATATGTTAAATGTTCCCCAACTTTACCAAAATGGCCTACAAGTCTGTAGAGAATTCTTAGAATACAATTCTTCATGATGGATAGGGTTACAACTTAGGAATATTAATCCAAATTTAGGACTGAATAAATATACGCACATGTTAAATGTTTCCCAACTTTACCAAAAATGTCCAAAAGTCTGTAGAGAATTCTTAGAACACAATCCTGATTTAATATTCGGTAATATTATATCAAAGATCATTTATCAATTAGATGTGAATTTTTTTTATTTTAGATCCAAAAGTAAAAAGACTATATGACCTAGACTTCCTTCAGTTTGGAAAAATTTGCATAATAATTTCATTGATCCTGTTACTAAAGATGTTTGTTTTAAAACCATTCATGACATACTACCTGCAAATTATAACATATACCTAAAAGGAATTTCCAAATCAAAGTTGTGCACACATTGTGCCAAAAATGAAACTATTGACGATTTGTTTTTTTAATGTGAAATCATACTCCATTAAAAAAAAACTCATAATAAAATGGATCAAACACCTATCTCAAAACTCTTTCAACACTTTCTCAAATTTGGCCCCCTTGCCAAATAGGCTTCATTCTCAGAGCCTGAGTTCTTGGACCTTTACCTCCTATTCGCAGAAGAATATAAATATGTTCTTTGGGTTAAATGCTGTTGGTCTTATTATAATCATGAAACAGTCATAAGCAATACTCTATTGTCCAACTTTTTATCTTGTTAAATTCATTGGCAAATGGTGTTCACCAGAAATATTCTGTTCCCTTAAAAATGTTGAGCCAGATATAGATTTTAGCATGTAATTAATATCATTTTCCCACATTCTATCCAAATTTATGTCAGTTACACTGCCAGTAACTATTTGCCTGTTTTTAAGCTCTCTTCATGCAGCTTGTGCAAAAACCAGTTGATGGGTTGTTGACCCAGTAATGCATGGATGTGCGCTTATCCATAAAAACATATTATATATACATATATGTGTAACGGTATATGCATATATGTGTATATATGTATGTGTGTGTGGGGGGGGGGGGGGTATGACATGTGCATTTATGTGTATATATATATGTATGTGTGTGGGTATGACAATAAATGTCTTGTAATATAGCAGCTGTGATATATGTATATGTATACCAGGGGTCAAGCTAGACTTGAATGTTAGGGAGAAGTGACTTCTCCTTTTGGACAGAATAGGGAGAAGTGGTAGCAATGCAAGAAACACAATATATATATATATATATATATATATATATATATATATATATATATATATATATATATATATATATATATATATATATATATATGTGTGTGTGTGTGTGTGTGTGTGCACTGTGGTTCTATTACTTAAAAGTGTGTATGTTTAGATGGAGAGAAATATGCAATGTATTTTGGCCATATGACTTCAAAAAAGCATAGCAGAAACTATACATTGTAATTACAAATAGGCAAAAATACTTAAGCAACCGCCACTTAAAAAACAAATTTAATTTTTTGTTAGTTGCTTCACTAGAAAATGGCAGTCAAAAACATTACGAAATTTGTTTGAAACAACCCCTATATTAGGCTATAACACGCACATGAACATTTGCCTTCAACATCATAGTGTTCATTCATTCAAACCACAGTGGTCACTGATGAGTAATCTCATCTTTACAATTGCATTTTAAGGGAGCTGATTCTAAATTAATGTGAATCTTTTTACTCATTTTTGTTATTGTTTTTAAAAGTAGATGCATCTATTTTTAGAAACAGGGATTTTCTTCATTTGATCGCTCACTTTCTAGCTTCGTTGCAACAATCCCTATATATGATTGAAAATGTATGCTTTTAATATTTGTCTACGTGTGCATAATAACATCGTGTACAGGTTGGATATTTTTTTCTTTGCTACTTTTTCTCGTATTTGCATCAAAGTGTGATGTAGCTAACAACCTTTACCTTAAGTTACAGCGCTTATTAATTCGACAACATAGAATTGTCCAATATGTTTCTGACCAACAAATTTTTATTTCAGGCTAAATCTTTTATCACATAATAGTTCAACTTTGCTTTCTACGAATTGTATAATTTCCTTAATGTTTGTACCCAATGAATTACAAAAACAGACAGTCTAATGAAGACATACTTCCAAGACACAGCGATGTCCACCATTATTACCCCTTAACAGGTTCACTTACAATTTCAAACTGATTTTATGAAGAAAATATTGGAAGCACGTCGGTTAAAATCTTCAAACAATATATTTAGGAAGTGCTTTCACCGATTCTATTCTTAAAACACAAATTGTTATTCACATATAGATGATTTAGTTTCGAAACACAAGTTATTAAGTTTTCAGCATCAAATGATAACTTGCGGAAATCGGGCAGCGATATCTTGCGGGGCCAAAGAGTTTAATTGGCCAGTCAGCTATTAAAACACATGCCTGTTAATGTGCAAGAGTTTGTTTGTTGACGCAATTGATATGAATACATGCTAAGGCAACTCGCAATCCATTTCGCTTGGGGCTTAACACTACTTGGCTGGGTTGAGGGAGCATCTCAAAACCCATAAACTACAGGCCCTCGGTGAAGCTAAAAAAAAATATTTAAAAAAATGACAGGGCGAAGTCGTTTTTGCTTTCCTAATATGAAGACGAAGCTTACATTATTTCGCCGACTTAGTCGTCCACTCCGCCTGGTAGCATGACCCCTGGTATACTTGTGATTTATATCATATTTAACACATATAATATGCATATATTTTTGTAAATAATCATCTGTATATTTTAAAGTACACATATTAAATAAATATTTTATGAAAAAGAAAGAAAAAAAAAAGAAATAACAAAATACGAAATATTATCAACTTATTAATGAATTTCATATGTAGCTTTAGAGTTTAGACCTTTTGGATAGATAGTATCCAGACGGTGAATGCAATATGTTTCTTTTTACACGCATTAAATTTCCAAATGAACAATATCACTTGTTGCCAGAATGAGTGAAGCCGAGTTATCCCTATTAGTCAAGTCAAATGCTGATGGAGCTTCTGTATGTGAGGATGCATCCAAGTCACTTCAGCTGCTGCAGCCTATTCCTGATACCAAGTCATACCTGAAAAAGACAACAAAATGTCAGAACTTTGGAGGAATGAGACTTGTAGATAATGAACAAATGGCAGATGCATGAAATACATCTCTAAAGTATCATCACCAAGAATGCCCCCCATTGCAATGCCCCAGAAATTCAGATTGATAAGGAAACAAAATGGGGAGTCTGCTGGAAAATAATACTAAAGTGTGTAAAGTCTTACTTTCAAGCACCTGAATGTAAGCTGTATAAGGAAGTGATGACAAGCATGTTAGGACCAAACCCTGCTGCAGCACATATTGGACTTTCGGTCGGTCTTCACAACACGCTTGTATGCAATACAAAAGCACAACTTATTATGACAAACATAGATAAGCCACCCCCAGCCAGAAGCAGCATGCAGACGACATCTAATATTGTGGCAAGGAATGTGTCAGTATTAACTAAAAGTGATATTGCTGAAAAAATAGAATACTGAAAGATATTAATGTGAATCACGGAAATGAACCCAGTACTATAAACATTGCAATAGATGGCAGATACAATTCGACAAGCATAGTAAGTCACAAAAAGCCCAGCCAGAATGCTTTACAAGCTATTAGTATTGCATGTAAAACTATGACTGACAAGAAGTTTATCATAAGTGCCTGCTTCCAAAATAAACTTTGCTGGACTGGACCTTGGTTGAAGGGACAAGGAATGGATGTGCAATGTCCAGGTGGTCATCCAGAGTGTACAGCAAACTTATCGCCCTTTGCCCCACTGTCAGAATATGATATGGGAAATGAAATTGGTAGTCAGCTTGCGCTACAAGGTGCACTTATAAAATATGCCACCACAGATGCAGATGAAAGATCAGCTCAAGGAATAGACTATGTTCTCTGAGCTCTTGATCCCATGTGGAAAGTGCAGCAGCAAGCTGACCCAGTTCATTTGGGACAAGCTCAATTTTGACACTGTAACAAGCATACCTGTGATTCTACCGGCGGTAGGCCAAAAATACCATTTTAAAGACCGTCTACAGCACATACCGTTTAGTAGTCGAAATCTACCAGTTTTGAAAATTTCAAGAAAAAATTAAAAAAAAAAAAAAAAAAAAAAGTTTTTTTTGGCGTTCTATCAACGCATTAGATAAACCAGCCAGAACCAGTCTACTGGGAACCGGAAATGTTCGACCGACGATATGACCAGTTCGACGATGCATGGTTGAGTAGTCGGATTACAATTGTTAGCATGTGTACACAAGAAGTGGCTAATTGATTACCTTTTTGTTGTAATTTGGAGAGTTTAAGGCCAAATGCGAGATGTTGTTTGAGGTGTTATAAGTAATAAAAGGATCAAAGGTAATCCATGATGACCATGAGTCTTTGATTAAAACTCGGCCGATCTGTCGTGGAAGGAAGATAAAATGGAGAGACCGACTAAAAATGATCTTGGCAGAAACACTAAAGTAAGTATTTTGATTTGATGTCTTTTAATTGTGCTTGTATTGTTCACAATGGTTTAAGATGAATATTTAAAATATATCCGAGAGTTAAAAATGTATTACTTATTATTTAATTTTAAAGTTGGGATAAATTATTAAAATCCTGTGTTTTTTAACTGTTTATTTCAAGTCTAAATCTAATTTGTTTAAAATTAATTACAGTGGTGAAACTTGCCAACAGATTTTTGGACATAAGCCTAGAAGAGAAACAAGCCCTTGAGGATGAGGCTCAGGAATACATATTAAGTCCAAGCCAGGAACTTCCTCCTCAGGGTGAAATGAGCTTGGAGCAGTATTAGATATCAGTCAGCAGTCTCAGAAACCCAGCAACAGGAAAACTTAAGTTAGAACTTCTTTCCAGACTGAGTGTAGTTGTCCTATCATTGCCACATTCCAATGCTGACACAGAGAGGACATTCTCCATTCTTTGGAAAATCCAGAGTGATTCAAGGGAAAGTCTGGACCAGAAAACTATTGAGAGCCTGCTAAGTGTGAAGGTTAACAATCACAGCGAATGTCACCAGTGGTCACCAGACAGTGATCTTGTGAAGGAAACTAAAAATGCCTGTGGATTTTATAAAAAATCTTTGCAGTGAACTATGAGATGTACAACTCTTCCTTTTTCCTTTAATTAATAATATACTGTCTCATATTAACTAACTATTATTGTAACATTTTCCATCAGATTCTGAATCTGAATCATGATCAAAATTTGTGTTTTTATATAATATGAAGAGAATACATATTATGTGACAAAATGAACTTGTTTTGTTTTCAATCCCCTTAAAACACATAAAATTTATGCCGATAAAAAATCAACCTTTTTAGAAGCCAATCTACTGATCAAAATTTGTAAATCTACTGGTTTGAAATCCTGGTTCAGTCACAGGCATGAACAAGGCAAATTTGAACTCAGACATGTTTCCTGGAACAACTCGTGTAAAAAAACTGGAAACTCAGAAGGCCCTTAGGCAGGATGAAAAATCTAGATGTAATATGATTCTAAAGAAGCTAATGAAAGAGCATGCCAGTAATATGACTACTCTTAGTAAACACTTACTAAAAGTTCTTGAATCCTCTCTGCCGTGCTAAACTGGAGACTGTTCATGGTGTGGAAGATACTCTGTTGTGTGTAGTGGAGGAGTAACCAGTAACTGGTGGCATCATTCCAAGTATCTTGGATTGCACAGAGTCACTGACCTAAACATCCATGAAAGTGACAAAGAGTTACTTCTTGAAATTTTGAAAATGAAACTGAGTGTATCAGCAAAATGATGAAATGAAACTGTACACAGATACTCAGAAATGTAAAGCAGTTAAGAAATCAGAGAGTGTTTCACTACCGAAAACATGTGAATTATTCTAGGAATATTGTTGGTAGAACTTCTTCAACCAATCACAGATTGAATAACAACCCTGCAACATCAGCAATGACAAAATGTGAGGATTCTGGTGTGGAACTTTCATTGCATGCAAAACATGCACTATATCAAATGGATACTCGAAAAGGAATATCAAACAAACATGTCAAAAGAAGCCAGATATTGTGAAAGGAAATGTATTCAGCAGGGAAATAAGATATCTGAACATTTGAAATACAAGCAGTTAAATCATTGTGAATCAGATTACAATAAAGGGCAAATGGATCCAAAACCCTCAACAAGTTCTCAAGGAATGCACAATTAAAAATCACTTCTACTCAATGTGAGGATGGACAATTCTGTGGGCAGGACATTTACTTGTCGACTATTGTCAACTAACTCTTTAAGAGAGATACATTCTGAACATTTTCAATCTTTCTAGAATTATTTTGAAGTTAACATTCATCTATTTGTGTTTTAATGTGATGATAATTAAAATATTTATGAATTTTATACTGCTGCATGAAAAGTAATATCATTATTAATAAATGTTATGAATTGAATATGATATCTTTGTTATTTTTGCTATATCTTTATATCAAGTAGGCATGGAGAATATTCTCCAAACCCCTTGAAAGCACTTCTGTTTACACATTTCATTCTCTCTGCATTCACTACATGTAGCTCAGCAGAGAGGCGATCTTTAAAAATGCACCGAGAGTTATGCTACAGATGACTCATTTCCAGGTTTTCTATCTCCATCCTCTCATTAAAGACCATTTGGCAGATTATGGTGACTTAAAATTTATTGCACCATAACCTCTAGACTTTACAGCCCTGGTCAAGATCAAACTGAAAATTAAATTTAATTTTAAAAAAATACATTTAATTTTTAAATTTAAAAGAAACGTAAAAAAAGAATTTTGTTACTGTCCAATTTTCTAAAGTATTGACCACAACTGTGTGAATTTTCAGGTCTGTATCATAAGTACTTGTATCTGAATGAGAAATCAAAGAGGCATACCCCCCTTCAAATAAGAACTTCCATACAGTTTACACTTTTTGCACCAAGTCCTAGTCAAACTAACATATCTTCAAGAAAGACATATTTTAAACTTACTTAGCAAATGTTATCAAGTATTATGCACTACTAACAAATCTGTAGCCATTTAAAATGATGCCCTGTTGCTGTTCGGCAAGGTGCAAATGTGCAGCCTGATGTGCCTACATGTGAGAAATTCGATTTGTAATAACTTTTTCATTTATTGGAATTTGTTCATGTAGTAAAATATAATTTGAAATTTCGAATAATCTCTATGAGAAAATTTAATTAAAAAGTGCTCATGACAGTAAATGTAATTTGTTTAAAAAAATGAAAAAATTGGTAAAATGTTTTACAAAATTTAATTTAAATATTATTTTATAATAAAAATTAAAAGTCAGAAACTGCTGATGTTTAGATAACAAAGTTGACACAAATGTGCTGAGCACAGCAAGTGATCACTCACACAGAGGTTAGTGTATTAAATCTAGTGGCAGTGGAGCACAATAGCCCCCTGCAGAATGCCAGAGAATGCACAATACAACTAAGTCCTCAGGTACTGGACTTGGCAATAAACAAATACTGACACTTGCCATGTGGTAGTTGCAAGGTGTCAAATATGTGCCTAGTTGTCAGGGTAGCTAACAGGATACCAAAAAATACATATAAATACCAGAGCTGCACCAAGGTCTATCAGATCAATGCAAAGTGTAGTTCTAAATGCAATGATAAAAGATGACCATAAGAGAAGAAAAACACGGTTACAGGGAGGTAATTCTCCTTGGAATAAGGGCATTACTCTGCAAAGTGCACCTCTGTTGCACCACAGTCCAGAATTGTTGCCAGAATGAGTGAAGCTGAGTTATCCATAGTAGTCAAGTCAAATGGTGATGGAACCTTTGTATCAACACCAGACTGTGAGGGTGCATCCAAGTCACTTCAGCTGTTGCAGCCTATTCTCAATACCAAGTCATACCTGAAAAAGACAACAGAATGTCAGGACTTTGAAGAACTGAGACTTGTAGATAATGAACAAATGGCAGATGCATCGAATATATCTCTAAAGTATCATCACCAAGCATCTCCCCATTGCAATGACCCCAAAATGCAGATTGAAAAGGAGATTAAATGGGGAGACTGCTGGAAAATAATGCTAAAGTGTGTAAAGTCTTATTTCAATCACCTGAATGTAAGGTGTATAGGGAAGTGAAGACAAACATGCCAGAACCAAACCCTCCCGCACCAAATATTGGACTTGCAGTCGATCTTCACAACACGCCTGTATGTAATAAAAAAGCATATCTTTATATCAAGTAGGCATGGAGAATATTCTCCAAGCCACATGAAAGCACCTCTGTTTACACATTCTCTCTGTATTCACTACATGTGGCTCAGCAGACAGGTGATCTTTAAAATGCACCGAGAGTTATACTACAGATGACTCACTTCCAGGTTCTCTATCTCCATCCTCTCATTAAGACCATTTTCCAGATATTGCTAACTTAAACTTTATTGCATCATAACCACTAGACTTTACAGCCCTTGTCCAGATCAAACTGCGCAAATTGGAGTACACTATGTGCCAAAATAAGTTCCCTATATTTCTTGAAAAAGCCATAAAATTTGGACTTTAGCAGGATAAAGATGAAAATGAGGCTAAAGAAGATGTGTAAGGATATAAAACAATGACCTCTGACCTCATCATGATACAAGTTGACTGATATAATGCTGAAAATTAAATTGAATGTTAAAAGGTCAATTTTTAAATTTAAAAAAAATGAAAAAAAAATGTTCAATATAAAAGTGAGAAATTCAATTTGTAATTATTTTTTCAAAAACTATTTTTAACTTCAGCAACGTTTCTGAACTAATTAGAATGTTTCAATCCCATAAGTTATGAACATGTTTTTCCCGTTGTGAAAATCCATAAAATAGCAAGGCATGTACCTTTACCTTCAGTTGGTAAAGGTAGAGTATCTCTGATTTTTGGCTAGGAGAATTGGTATGCCCAGAGGAAAGAATGATCTGCCCTTTAACAACTTACATTCTAACTATCAAAAGATTTGTTGATACACTACCTTGAGTAAATCAAGTTTTTGGTGCAAAGAAAAACTGCTATACCAGTCAAAAGAAGCAAAATAACAGGAGATTATATGCAAGTTCATTTTACAGGACTGCTGAACTATCAACAAGCAATGAACATAATGGCATAAACCCAATTTTTTTTTTACCTCATAGGATACATTTGGTACAAGCATTATGTCCAACTTTTAAGCTGTTCCCTCTTTGATAACTGACACTAGAATTTTAAAGATAGATGAGTAACATTGATACATTCTTGTGAGATATAAATCTCTGAGATGTCAACTTTACAGTGGGGTCATAAAGTTAGAAACTACCAGTAAGTCTATGTTTTAAACTTATTCTTCTCACCCAACACTCATATCCTAAATATGTGTGTTAAAATCGGTAATGACATCAAAATGATTTTGGTGATCTGGAAAATTAGGGCCATTAAATAGATCAAGTCTCACCTGTGGGTAAACTTTCCAAGTAAAGTAAGGGGCTGACACTTTTTTGATTTTTCTGCACCTCATGAAGTCCACAGCTAAAGCGGAGAAAATCCATACAACAGAGTGGAAGCAATTATGAACAAATATTAGAAGATTGCACTTGACCAAATAAGAGAAGTGGATTCCATGCAATGTCTCTTTAGAAATCATAGCTTGTTTCAAAAGTGTATGTGCTTCTCTTATTTGGTCAAGTGCAATCTTCTAATATTTGTTCGTAATTGCTTCCACTCTGATGTATGGGTTTTCTCTGCATGAGCTGTAGCTACCAATATGACATGCACTAAACACACTTTGTCTTGGTCATTGTTGATCTCGACTATGTTTCTTTTGAGAGTGTGGAGTTGATCCATGGACAACACTTTATAACATTGTTGTCCACTGTTTGAAGGTTAAATTTGAGTGACATACACATTTGCTTTCCATCAGTGATGTCAAATTCATCGTTTCATTGTTGCAAATATTGAATTTTGTCATGATCTATCATCTTACATCCACCAGAAGGCTGAACATCAACAGACCTGTCCATCCATAGGCAGCCTGGAAAAAGTTAGGGTCTGATATCAATGCAATTACTATTGTTGCATCACTCTTCAGGAACAGAATATACTGTAAACAAGAAAACAAAAATGAGTGTGTGTGTGTGGGTGGGTGGGGGAATACATTCTGATGAATGCAATGTTAATTTTCTTCTCTTCTAATGTTAAACAAGAGATCACTAGCCTGCATGCACAACTGACAACTAAGCTTGTGAAAGAAAATGTATACATTAGTGAAACTGTGGAGTGGAAAGAACAGGTGGGATGCACATAGTTGCAACATGGTCTATTAAGTCTAACAAAATATTAATGTTTCAGGTTATGCTAAATAAGATTGGATTGGTTGGTTGGAATAAGATTTTTAAACATCTTCCCCTCCATTTACTGAAAATGAACCTCTGTTCCATGACCTAATTTTATTCCTTAAAAAAAGACCTTGTTAGTATTACTCAACAATATGATGCTTCATGGTAGTTAGATATACCACACTCTATATAATTACTTGAATAATTTGCATTTGTCTCATATAACTTGCTGTAAATTTGAACTGACCATGATTAGCACCAAACATGCAAAAGTTACCATTATTGACATGCTGCCTAGTCTATGCCCAGAAGCTAAAAAATACTAGAAGATATAGTAGAAGTCTAAATAATCATGATGTCTTGTACTGTTACATATGAATGAAATGAAATGTGGTCTGGTCACAACAGTCGGAGAATCTGGATGATTTTTTTTTTTTTAATTGTTTTATGGTAAGAAAATTTCTAGGGTAGGTGTTTGAAGAAGTGGAGGGACTGTCAATTCAGGATCATGACACTGGTAGTTACTTTTATTTTTATTTTTTTATTTTAGCTTTTCTTCAGCTTTAAATAACAGATTTTCAATTTAATCTCTAAGTTGTATTATTTTCATACTTTATATCAGTTGTTCAATTGAGACCCTGAATCCTGTAATCTAAATTTTTTTCAAAAAAGTTTTCAAGGGGAAGAATTCACGACCCAATGCCTGTGACTCATTATACTTGAGCATAGGTTACTTTCCTTGCTTTAATATGCAAACTATTTTAATCTCCGCAGTAGTTATTCTCCTACTTCTAGACGATAAAAGCCCATATTTCAAATTTGATCAAAATATAATCAGAAATGTGTCTTCCAGAGCGGTAACAAGCTCAGTCTATCAGATGCAAGGTCACCAAATTAGTAAGCATGAATGTTGCTCATTATTGAACTCATCCAAGTTCTTAATGATGTAAGGAAATATTTCAAGTTGAATCTAAATTGTTTGAGAAATGTAGTCTTTAGAGTGGTAACAAGCTCAGCCAATCAGATGCATGCTCACCTCATTTGTATCCATGGATCTTGTTCATTATCAAACTCGTTCAAAATCTAATAATAATGGCATAAGCATATATTCAAAATGTCATCAAAATTGGATTAGAAATATGGCCTCAGAGTGGTCACAAAGTTAAACAATTGGAGGCAAGATCACCTCATTAATATGCATGGATCTAGTTCATAATCTAACACATCTGAGATTTTGAGAATATGGACTTTGTAGTGATAACAAGCAATTGTTGATGGTCAGATGCTAAATACACAGCTGCATGATGGATGACAGATGAAGGGCCATACCATAAGTTCACTTGTCTTTACAGCCAGGTGAGTTACAAAGGACTTAATTTTGGCTAATTAAATCATGATTGTAAGTAAGTTTTCATGTGGTTGTTATTGTATATTATTATTTTTGACATTAATGTTGGCAACATTACTGATAATAATAATAATAATAATAATAACGAGGACTAAAAACAGAAACAAAAAGCACAACAAAACAAAAATAAATGGAGGCAACTGAGAATTAATGTGGATAACATCTAAATGCTGTTACTGCAACTACTGCTTGCTATACACTACTCTGAATGTGAAGCTCACTCCACAATCACTGAAATACTGGCAAATTTGAGAAGAAAGATTTGGAAATTAAAGAAAGATGTAGAGAAGGTAGGTAGGACTGAAAAATGTAGAACAAGGAACAAATCGCTAGGTCACAGGTTCCATTTGTAACACGATCTTCTCAATGGTGAACAACTTAACAAGAACTTCCTACACCACAAAGGGGTTAATTCTCAAGCAACACAGAAGCTCATGTATAAATAAATGTCTATTGAATTGAAATATTAATTACATAAACATACAATAGATTCAGTACAAACCATAGCACTCTAAATCCAAGAAATGTATTTTCAACTTACACAACAAGTTAATTTGCTTAAAATAAATATTTGCATTTTTCTTCTTAATATATATCAATCAATCTGGACAAGTAATAACAGAACTATACCCAGCATACATATCTACCAATGCATACATATAAATATACACAAAATACAAATAAATATGCATGAATGCAAATGTTAAGAAAATATCATGCACAATATTAGACAAATAGATACACAAACACACATACACACCAGTCATACCAATAAATAAACAAACAAATCTGCATCATCTGCTATAATGTGTATATACATCTACATGCATACTGACTGACCAATGTCACCAACTTTTTATAGACCAATTAAATTTTCCCTTTAGAAAAGATCTGAAACCATGGCAAAATGTTATACTTAAAAGCTGTGCTTGACTAATAAATGACAATTATGTCATATAGCAGGTTTTATTTAAGAGCCAAAGTGCCGAGACAGCTCTCTTGTTTAATTTTAATTTTGAACTGGTCTGCTCTTACTTTCTATTATCTCTTTTTGGGTGTATATAGTTGCAGCTTTTAGTGACTCTAATAAGATTGCCCTAACAAGCCCTAACCAATATAGAATAGCCATCACCTTGAATATGGCAAACAAATATTTCCATACCCATCAGAGATACATATATGAAATTAGATGTGAACAGAAAGTTATATCACTTCAGGTGTACCAGTAAGTACCCTGATAATCTGTTAGTCATTTACCTTGACCTTTTACCTCTTTGACCCCAAAATAAATGGCCATTTTCTTACCCCAAGTGCAAGCCATAAAGTTTGGTTGATGTATGTAATGTAGAACTATATTGTATACAAACAGTTTTTCTTCTTTCAGTCCGAGTTATCTGGACATTTGACCTTGTGACTCCAAAATTGCCAGTTTTACCTTAGACCAACATATACCTACATATAGATATGAGGGATATTTAAAAAGTTCTGAATATTGATGTGCTGTACAACAAAGTTCTTGGAAAATGGAATTCAGCCAAAAGTTTGATGCTGTGCTCCTTCAAGAAGTCTTTGAAGACGGCAGGTTTCTGTGAAAGTGCATCATCTTGGAGTAGATGGATCCCTTGTGTACCTATGTGCAGTTGGGTGGTTTGGTAGTGACAAGTGTTCCACAACTACTGGCAACTCTCTGAAGGCATAAAAATGTCCAGCAACACGAGCGGAATCAGGCACTTTTACCAGACAAATGGGCCATTTGCATAAAAAAATAATGCATATAAAACTCTTGACAGTACAACTACATCAAGTGATCTGTGGTCTCTGCTTGTTTTTCTCTAATCCATTCTGGTTCAAAAAAGCAAATCCATGCTTCATCACCTCTGACAATCTCATTCAAATGTCTCTGATCACTCCTTTCCGATATCAGGCAAGTAGCTGTTTGGCAATTTCAACAGGATTTGACTTCTGATCAGCCGTTAACAAATGCAGGACTCGTTTGGATAAATCTTTCAGAGCTTCAAAAGTTCCTCAATATCTTAACAAAAGTTAACGAGATAACAGAAATATCATCCACTGTTTATTGAGCATTTTCATCAATTGCCCCTTTCACAGCATGCCACTTCCCACTCACCATCACATGCAGACAATGGTCTTCCAGACTGGCGGTCCTCTTCCATGATTTCATAACCATCTTTAAAACAATGAACCACCTCAAAATTGCAGAATCTCGAAGAATAACATTCCTACACTTTATCAAAGTCAGCCTTAATATCAGAGAGTACCCTAAAAGAATCCAGATCTTCCAGCATCCTCCTTTCACAGTAGCACACTTTCTTCTCCTTTGCCAACAAGTGTTTGGGCGTCCGGTACATACAGCTGTAGATCATATAATCTCAGAACTTTTTGAATATCTCTCATATGCTTAAATATACAATATCTTCAAATAAGTATCAATGCAAGTCTGAACAAAATATCGTTCACTATATTACACATAAAATCACAAAACAAATATGCATCGGTCATGCCAGAAAATAGAAAATATTACAGAAGCTAAAATAAAAAAATAAATGCAAGCATACAATAAAAATATATATCAACAGGTACAAGTCATCACCCCTGCTGGCACACAAGACATGACCAATAACATGGACAAAATGGATGATTGCAATATCACCTATGTGACCTTCACCTCAACATGAATTTCTGCAATAATTACACCATATGGATGATTACAATATCAGTGTTATTGACCTTGACCTGAATGTATCCAATAACATTATCAAAAAGGTATAGATTCTATGACTAACTGTTGAATCACACCTATTCAGAGGATGAAAATCATCGTGATAGTAACTAAAATCCAGAGTCTTGAAATCCAAGTCTGTACATTTAATAATTGCCAAAAAACGCACCAGTTATATTAGAAAGAGAGTCTCTTGCATGACCTATCTAAGTCCAAAACTTCATGCCATTTTTAATTTAAAGAAGGATCAAAATATGCACAGGATTTTTATGTTATGAAATATAATAAACAACAAAGGCCAAACACTGTTTATAGATATTTGAAAGACTTAATACCACAATACCCGAATCAGTCACATGCAATGAAAGAAATCATAATGTGGATCATAGAGAAAGCCAAAGGATGAAAATGAACTGCAATTATATTCTCTGGTTAGTAGAAAATTGCATCTGCAAGACCACTCAATTGCAGCATATCACATGGCACAACATACAGTATCTTTCCAGACACAGGAATCTAGCCAATCAAATTACAGCACACATCGATGTGCAAATAAAGGTATTTGAAGACCAAGTGGCGAGCTGTTATCAACAGGCACATGGAAGCAGGACCTGTCCATAAATGTGAATCCTACATGACCTTGACCTGAATAATTGCAATATCACCTGTTGAATCACACCTTCTCAGTTATTCCTTCCAAATGAGGTGCCTTCTGAACCCTGCCCCACTCCCCCCATATAAAACTTTCCTGGAAGTAGGACCCATCCATAAATTTTAATCCTATATGTACCGGAAACTTTATGCCAAATAAGGCACAGCTCTATATAAAACCAAATCATCCTAAACCTAACACTAACACACTGGTATCTAAGCCTAACAGACCTACTCTAAAGCCCTAACTAAGATAGCAAAGTAGTCGTCACTATTCGCATACCTAAGTGCAAATGGTCAGAAAGAGACCAAATCATGCACTAGAGTTGTCTGCAAATATAAACGCAAAATCATGAATCAAACAAAATAAAACATTAGCATCCAGTGTTTTCCTAATTTACTTGTAAGCTGTGCCTTGTCTCTACCTAAGTCCGGATTTCCTTACTGTAAATATAAATGTTTAATGGGTACTGCAGGCCCCTACCTATATCCCACCCCACCCCCCTGCCTCCCAGAATGTTACCTCCACCCACAAGTAACCCTTACCCCCACTGTACCCACCCCCTTCCTGCTGTACCCTTTCAATGACCTATTCTCCAGGCACCTCATAATAAATCCCCAATTGTTTTGTCCCTACAAAATTTCCTTAAAAGTAAGACCCTGGGCAGTTCCATTAATCATTGTAGGAAAAGTGTAAATGGAATGACCTTTTTGCTGCATCTAAATGATGCACAGTGTAAAAAACAATCAGCAGTGCATGCTATAATGCGCATATACATCTATATGCATGCTGACTGACCCGGTCACCAATGCTTTACACCTGTTAAATTTTGCCTTGATAAAAGATCTGGATCCATGCCAAAATGTTAATATTTAAAACCTGTGCTTCACTAACAAACCATAATAATTGCATATGGCATGTTCTATTTAATAGTCAAAGTGCAGAGACATCTCTCTTGTTTAATTTGAATTTTGAACTGGTGCACCATTAACTTGTATTGTCTCTTTGAATGTATAGTTGCAGCTTTTATTGACTCTGGCGAGATAGCCCTAACTAGTCCTAACCAATTTGGAATAGCCATCACTTTGAATATGACAAAAAAATATTGCCACATCTAACAGACCTGCTATTCACAGGTGTAGCTGTCCACTCTGGGTCAACAGTCACAGGTAGTACCGTCTACTGTTACTTATGGTAGCAGGCGTAGCCCGACCTGACATAGACCAATAAGAAAGCATTAGTTATTTACCTTGACCTTTAACCTCTTTGACCCCAAAATCAATAGACTTTTTTCTTACCCCAAGTGCAAGCCATGCAAAGTTTAGTTCAGGTATGTTATGTAGGAGTAATGGTATTGTGTGTAAACCACATTGGTATGATATGGACTGACAGACAGATAGACAAACAAATGGACAGACATCACAATATATTGCCATATCTAGCAGATCCATGTACCTAATACACATAAATATACAAATAAATAGGCACCCCACCACACTGCCTTCCAGAACATTACCTCCACCCAGAAGTAACCTTTACCGCGAATTTACCCAAAATCCCCAATTTGTATGTCCCTACATTAACCCTACAATTAACGCCCCCAGGCAGTCCCAAATGCCTAATGTTTAATGGGTACTGCAATCCCCTAGTACCCACCTATAACACCACACTCTACCCCCCAAAAAAACGTTCCCCCCACCCAGGAGTAACCTTTATCCCATTTTACCCAAAATCCCCAATTTTTATGTCCCTACATTAACCTTAAAATTAACATCCTGGGCAGTCCCAAATGCCAAATGTTTAATGGGTACTGCAATCCCCTAGTACCCACCTATAACCCCACCCTCTTCCCCTCAAAACATTCCCTCCACCCAGGAGTAACCTTTATCCTATTTTACCCAAACTCACCAATTTTTGTATCTACATTTACCTTAAAGTGAACACCCCAGACAGTCCCAAATGCCAAATGTGTAATGGGTACTGCAATCCCCCTACCCATCTCCAACACCACACCCTGCCTCCCAGATAAATAATATAAATATACAAATAAATAAATACAATCACAAACACACATACACATCAATCATACACATACACATCAATCATAAGTAAACATCATGGAAACTGAAAGAAGAAAATAATGATTAACATATAATACAAATAGATAACATGTACATATACACACCCCTGCTGGCACACAAGACATCACCTTCTATGTGACCCAGACCTCAACCTTGACATGAATTTTTGCAATAATTCCGAAACATCGATGATTACAATATCAGTGGTATATGACCTTGACCTTGATCTATGCAACAACATTATCAAAAAGGTATAGATTCCATGACCAACTGTTGAATCACACCTTTTTAGTAATTTCAGGGGATGAATATCATTGTGATGGTAACTACAATCCAGAGTCTTGAAACCCTAGCGTGTACATTTCATTATTCACCAAAAACACACCAGTTATATCTAGAGAGTCTCTTGCATGACCTATCTAAGTCCGAAACTTCATGCTATCTTTAATTTAAAGCAGAATCAAAATATGCATATATCTCGTTCAAATGTCTCTGATCACTTCTTTCCTATATCTGGCAAGTAGCTGTTTGGCAATTTCAACAGGATTTGACTTCTGATCAGCCGTTAACAAATGAGGGACTCCTTTAGATAAACTTTCAGAGCTTAAAATGTTCCTCAATATCTTAACAAAAGTTGATGAGATAATAGAAATATCATCCACTGTATATTGAGCATTTTCATCAATTGCCCCTTTCACAGCATGCCACTTCCCACTCATCATCACATGCAGACAACGGTGTTCCAGACTGGGGGTCCTCTTCCATGGATTCATAACCATCTTAAAAAAAAGGAACCACCGAAAAAATTGTAGAATCGCAGAGAATAACATTCATACACTTTATCCAAGTCAGCCTTGATATCAGTCAGAGTACCCTAAAAGAATCCAGATCTTGCAGCATCATCCTTTCACAGTAGCACACTTCCTTCTCCTTTGCCAACAGGTGTTGGGTGTCCAGAAAATATTGCAGAAGCTAAAAAAAAAAAATAAAGTCAAGCATACAATACAAATATATATCAACATGTACAAGTCAACACCCCTGCTGGCACACAAGATATAACTAACAACGTGGACAAAATGGATGATTGCAATATCACCTATGTGACCTTGACTTCAACCTTGACATGAATTTGTGCAATAATTACACCTTATGGATGATTACAATATCAGTGTTATTGACCTTTACCTTAATGTATGCAATAACATTATCAAAAAGGTAGAGATTCTATGACCAACTGTTGAATTATACCTATTCCGTAATTTCAGAGGATGAAAATCATTGTGATGGTGACTAAAATCCAGAGTCTTGAAATCCTAGTGTGTACTTTTAATAATTGCCAAAAAACGCACCAGTTATATTAGAAAGAGAGTCTATTGCATGACCTATCCAAGTCCAAAACTTCATGCCATTTTAGATCCCAAGTAGAATCAAAATATGCACAGGATTTTTATGATATGAAATAATATATTACACAACAAAGGCCAAACACTGTTTATAAATATTTGAAAGACAATGCCACAATACTGGAATCAGTCACATGTATTGAAAGAAATCATTTGGATTGCAGAGAAAGTCAAAGGATGAAAAAGAACTGCAATTATATTTTCTGGTTAATTGAAAATTGCATCTGCAAGACGACTTAGTCGCAGCATTATCACATGGTTCAGGCATATCACATGGCACAATATACAGTATCTTTCTAGACACAGATCTAGCCAATCGAATTACAGCACACCTCTATGTACTAATAAAGGTATTCAAAGACCATGTGGCTAGCTGTTGTCAACAAATGAAGTCCCTTTCGACACTTGTCCCACTCCCCCAATAAAAGAAAAGTTTCTGGAAGCAGGACCTGTCAATAAATGCGAATCCTACATGACCTTGACCTGAATAATTACAATATCATCTGTTATGTGACCTTGAACTCAACCTTGACATGAATGAGTGCAAGAATTCCACTATGGATGATGTCAATATCAATGTATTATTGACTCTGACCATGACCTTGTCATCCATGGATGCAATAATATAATCAAAAAGGCCTAGACCTAGATTCCATGAGAAACTGTTGAATCACACCTTTTCAGCTATTCCTTCCAAATAAGGTGCCTTTTGAACTCTGCCCCATCCCCCCATATAAAACTTTCTTGGAAGAAGGACCCATCCATACATTTTAGTTCTAAATGTACCGGAAACTTTATGCCAAAAGAGACACAGCTCTATAAAATGCCAAATTATTCTAAACCTAACACTTACACTGGTATCCAAGTCTAACAGACCTACTCTAAAGCCCTAACTAGGATAGCTAAGTAGTCACCACTATTCGCAAAACCAAAGCCTAAAATGACATAAAGAAAACATCCATCAGTAGCTCCATCCTATATAACATGTGTAGCTTAATGATATACACTTGCACATTCTAAGACCTATAGACAATACCCACCAGTAGATCCATCCTTTATGGCGCAAGTATCTGTTTGATGCACACACTTACACAGGATAAAAGATGTATAGAAAAAATCCATCAGTAGGCCTGTCCTACATCATAAAATTACATGACTGATCCACATATATTTACACAGCCTAAAAGGATGCAAGGACAACATCCAACAGTAGGCACATCCAATGTTATACAATTATGTGGCTGATACACACACTTACACTGCCTAGCAAAGAATTAAAGACAACATACATTGGTATGCCCATCTTATATAATCTATATATATGACATGCACACTTACAAAGTGTAAATAAGAAATATAAACAACATATATGTAGGCCCATCCATATAATGCATGTACATGAGTGCTACATGCCCAACATTTTTCTGACTGATACGCACTTGCGAACATCTGGAAAAAAGACATAGACAACATCCAGCAGTAGGCCTGTTTAAAACAAAATACGTGTCTGCTAGATATGCTCACTTATGCAGCCTAAATAAAAAGACATACAGACAACATCATTTGGTATGTCCATACTATATAATACATATATATGACTTTTACATGTACACATCCTAAATACAGACTTACAGATAGCATCCATCAGTACACACTTCCATATAATATGTGACAGTTGCCATAATGATCTATATTTCCTCTGTCGCAGTCATTACTGCAGTCCAAGACCCACTCAGAAAAATTGGAGAGAGTTTTGGGTCCCACCAATTATCTTTTCTTGTCCGGCCAGGAGCAAGCTAGAATTTCAACAATGCCATAAGATGGGTTCCTGAATACATTCAGTGCAAACTCAATGTTAGGGATGTGAATGTCAGGGTCCCCTGAACATTCAAAATATAAAAAAGATAAAGTCTTCAGTAGTCTCCCACTTATAATGTTACCCCATCTGCAACAGGAAAGTGGCCTTATAATAGTGGTAGCCTCTTAGAGGGGGATCACACAGATGTGAGTAATAATTACATTTAAAGTATGAAAAGGGTAACTAATGTTTAAGTATTTAATATTTTCGTTTAAAAATCACAGGCCCGTTATGGAATCAGTGTGATAAAATTTATAATTAATGCTATTTAAACTTATTCTGAATGATCATCAGTCGTGGTGCAAAATCACCTTGTCAGAAAAATCTGCAGATTACAAATATCTTGATGTAACTAAAATTGTCTGTAAATTCAATTTTACACTGATATGGAATGTATAATTAACAATGTTTATTTTAAGCTTATCCTTGAGAAGAATTGATTTCACTTTTCCTTCTTTACTGAGACTGTCTGATAACATTTTGTACTTTTTGCAGCAACTGATTTCTCCATTGGCAATTTGTAGTTATTACATTAAATGTTCAGTGTTTAAAAAGGAAGTGAGCTTGTCACATGTTCAACTGATTTTAGTTTGATCTGCTGTCCTAGTCCAACTGTCAAAGGTAGTCTCTAAACAAACCAATCCATTTTCAAGCCCAATTCAGAGTAAATGTACACCAAATTACAGATTTCGCTTCTGTGTGAATTTATAAATCCAAAGCTCATACCCTCTACCTTAAAAATTAGGGGATTATCAAAATTCAAACAATCCAGTGAGACCTGAAGAATTTAAATATAAGTGTGACCATTGGAAGAAAGTCTCATATCCAAAACTTTGGATAATTCTGAATAAAATTTCATCCTAAATAGTTATAAACTTTAAATGGTTTATCTGTAATAATGTGTACAAAATAAATAATTAAATAAACAAATTTATGGAATTTTCAGAAAATTTAAACAGGTCATCTAAATATGAATAGACTCTTAAATTTCATATTTCTGCCTTAAGTGGTTTATGCTTAATCATGCTAACAATGTTTTATTTTTTTGAAAAATTACCCATTCCAAACAGTTTTAAAGTGTGTTAAAAAAAATAATAAAAGATTCCTGTAATGACTAGGACCAGAAAATATAATCAGGTCATCTATGTATGCATACAAAAATGCTAGGAAAAATTCATTTGTATACGTTGAATGGTTCCTGCCCGATGTTGCCAAAAATATTCTCAAGAATGACGGACTTAAAGTGCGGATGTACGTATGGACTGGACCAAATCAATATGCCCTCAATGACTGACGTAGGCAAAATGAAGTTCGGTTGACATGTTTATATACATATGTACCTGATTCAATCAGACTTCATTGTCATTTAGTAATTTTTATAACTTTCATCAGTGGATGGCATAGGTTTTTTGCAAACACAAATATAGTTTCTAAAGTTTAAGTCATGTAGTAAACTTTTCAGAACTTGCAGTGCATAGTTGAGACAATAGAGTTGAAGGTAAAATGGCTCATGGTTTATATGGATCTGATAACTGAAGACATGAACCTAATAGCTTATCAAATTTATTTCTTTACATTAATTTGTTATTATGTAAATATAGTGATTAACTTGACTTAATCCTGTGTTGTGTGAAGTTATGAAGAGTGTGAATGTGTGTGTGTGTGTCTAAGAGAGAGAGAGAGAGAGTGAGAGCATTTTGAGATGATCCCCAATCTAAAATAAAGGAAAACTTCTAACTGCTTTCAAATAAACGAAAATGTTCTATTAAATTTTAGGGCTTTGCATCAGTGAGTTTTTGAAAACAAGCAGAGTAGGGATGGGTGGAACCTGCCTTGAAGTGTTTTAAAAAAACAAATATAGAATGAGAAGAAAAAAAATAACGTTAACAATATTCAATATTTTAACATTTTATAGGCCTGTTATGAAATGATTCCTTGTATTACTTACAGGAACAACATGGCTATATCTGCAACCTTCAAATTCTCATCGATGCCATCATAAACAATGCAATGTACTGTGTATTGTAAACGGCAACTGAATATGCAGCTGAAACCTTTCAGCCTTTTCAAAATCGTTGAAAAAATTAGCAAAATATTTCCAGTACAATGTCAATTACAGTAATAAAGAACTCTACTCCTTGCATCTGCCAGAGACATGAAATGTATACAGTTACACTGATGCCATGCCATATCAATACAATGCCCATGAGAAATAATACAGGACATTTTCAATATAATCAGTTCATAAATTCTTCAGTCACAGATCCACATTTCATCTTACCCAATGTTGGCTACCTACACAACAGCACAGTATTTCAAATTGCTATGGAAAGAAAACCATGAAAGACTTTGATCCCAAATAACCAAGTTATATATTTAACACAATCTCAAAAATGAAACCAAGCCTAGTTGCCAAGCCTTTTGATAAAATTAAAAAATGGTAGTCATTTACATTTTTCATTAAATTTTAACAGAAAATTTGACATTTAAATGTATATTCTGAAATCCTTTAAAAATGTAATTTGCCAAAAGCTGTGCAAGAAGAAACTAACTTAAGTCACCTATACAACTGCTAGCATAGATCCCCCATAGAGTGCACAGGCATTGTACTATATCTGCACATATGTGGCCAATAAAGTGTAAATTAAAAACTGGAATCTTGGACATCCCCCTGCTCCTTAGGACCCCTCATGATTCCAGATTATTGATTTCATTGATCTGTATCATTGATAATTAAGTGTAGAGATTAAAGACTTTCAAAATTAATTACAAAATTGTGCCTAACATATGAAAGTTTGTGCCTAGGCTTATAAAAATGGGGTCCGAAGCTCTTCACAAGCACATACTGTTTTGATCTGTTACCATGGAAAGTGAAAAATAATTCAAAACCTACATGCTTCAAGAAGGACCATGTCCCAAATAACAAAGGTATGAAGATTTCCAAAGACCAACCTCCTAAAACGAATCAGGCACAGTTAATGGCATCGTCCCACCGACTTCTTGGAAGTATTCGGACAAGACATCCAAAACCAGACAGCAATCTGATAACTGCCAATCCTGATCAAGATAATCCTGACACGGATGTCCTTAGCTTAACATCTAGATGTAATTGTTTGTATGCTATTTCCTGTATGCAATTTTTAAACTGACATGAAACAGTTGCTTTCTCATTTTACAGGGAATGCAACTATTAAACAACACAAAAGTGGTGGAAATGATCAATCAGACGACAAAACTACATCATGAGGCAGCTACAGATTTTCCACTAATGGAGGTATACATTCACCAAGAAGGTAAGTGGGGCTTGGGCTAGCAGATGATCTTATAATGTGTGAATTGTGGCTTCATCTCACCTAAATTCAAGCTGTACAATAGGGTTCCATCCACCAAACCAGGCTGCAGTGCTGCTGCAGTCAACCTGGGATTCCACGTGGGACTTCAAGAGACACCAATGGGAAATACAAATGGCCAGACTCGTGCTTACAGCCATAGATATTCCTCCTCCACCGTGAAGCGGCATGCAAAGGACTGCAAATAGAGTAGCAAAAGTTACAACTGAGCTAAATAAGGACATGGCGAAAAAAACGTAAACTGGCGCGTGACAGGACTAAAGATCGTGGCAGCACAGACCCTTCCCCTATCAACATTGCATTTGATGCATGCTACAACACTATTTGTATAGTTAGTGCAGAGAAACCAGGACGAGCCTCTTCACAAGCTGTCGGAATAGCTTGTAAGAAAATGACTGATCATAAGTATATCATTGCCGCTGTGTGTGAAAACAAATAGTGTTGGACTGGAGCTTGGCTCACACAAAAAGGATATAATGTTGCATTCACTAATGGTCATGCAGATTGTACTCTGAATACTCCACATGCAGCACCTCACTCGTGAGTTTGAAATGGGATATGAAATTGGGACACAGTTTATGCTTTACGAAGTTCTAGTTAAGTTTGTGTCTACAGACGGTAATGCAAAATCTGCCCTTGGATTTCAAGAAGCATATAAAACATTGTATCCAATGTGGCAAATGGAACGTTTAGCAGACCTGACTCATTTGGGAAAGGCGCAGTTTAATAAATGCAAATCTGCTATATTCAGTAATGCTATATTTCCTGGTGCTTCAACAAGAGAAAACAAGAAGCAGGCACAAAAAGACCTTAGTTAAGATGTTATGGATGATAATGGAGGTAATTTACAGAAAGTCAAGTTGTTGTTACCCAAAGTTCTTGATGCAACACTGCATTGCTATGACAGCGACTGCTCCTGATGCCAGAGATACTCTATGGTATGTGGTGGCGGTCACAGAAATAAATGGTGGCTCAATTCCAAATTTCTTGGTTCCAACAAAGTCACCAATCTGCAAATGGATGAGAATGACAAACAATTACTACAAGAAATCCTGAAAATGAAGTTAAGTGAAAATGCTTTCATGACAATGAGACTTTACACAAACACACAAAAGTGTGAGCTGTGAATAGATCACTAGGTGTTTCTCTACCTAAGAATGTCAACTCTTCCAGGAACTTTGAAGGGAGATGTGCAACAACTATTCATAGAATTAACAACAAATTGGGCAAATCTATGGTAAAAAAGTTGGACAATTTGGATGTCAGCCTCTCTAAAAGAACTTTGAGGTCCTTGGATCAAATTAAAAAGGAATCTGATTATCACAAACAATACCGTGCCATACTTCAAGTCAAGTGCCACACTTTGAAAAGACAGGGCCACATAATATATGCCCATAACAAGTACAGAAAATTGGCTCAAACAAGGAAATCTGACTATAGGAAAGGACAATTAGATATGCCAGAGCAAAATGAGATAACCATTATGCCTAAAACTGACTGATATACTTGGTTGAAAGAAAAACAACAACAACAACCAAAGAATAGCAGGGAAATCTGTAGTATGTGTCATACAACCAAAGAATAGCAGGGAAATCTGTAGTATGTGTCATATATTGAGACATTTGTTACCACTGCCTGATGAGATTCATGGAGGGACCAAAATATTTTGGGTGTTTTAAATATACATGCATAAAAGTACAAATAAAAAAAGCTTACCATACAAATAAGATAAATAAGTTTCTGAATTCTTCATTACTGTACATTCTAAATTCAAGTATGCAATCTGCATTTGTACCATGAGCAAGACATTTGGTTTTCACTAAGACAAGATTTTTTTTTTAGAACAATTTGCCTGATGGCTTTCCGAACATAAATGAAACATATCGACACATAAGCTTTTATGTCAAAAATGGCTGCATTTCAGAGATTGGGGTATAGCTATATTCTTAATAATAACAATACAAGCAATTCTGTGTATGTGTTTCTTTTTCCATTGTTGTCCATTGGGATTTTTGTATGAAAGTGAACCATATCTCCCATTTGTTGTTTGGCCACCAGTCCAAATGTGGCATTGCCCATTTGGAGCCAGGAAAACATTATCATCAAGTTTCAATGTAAGATTTTGAAAACGTGTCTCCATGCTAACTTTTGTAAATGGAAACAGGTGTTTTAATACAATAAAACCACATCACTGATTATTTTCTATCAACACATACCAAAACTAAGTCCACATGTTAAAATACAGGAATTTAGACTTTTTTGTAAAAAAATTAATAAAAATATATTTAAAATCAAAATTTGAAGTTGACAATTTTTCTGTGTATTTTCAGTGCTATAAGGAATAAATGTGCCAAGTTTCATGTATGTATGTCAAGTATTATTAATAATATGGCAATTTAACTGTCAATAAGCCTTGCATCTGCCAGAGACATGAAATGGATACAGTTACACTGATGCCATGCCATATCAATACAATGCCAATGAAAAATAATACAGGAAATTTTCAATATAAGCAGTCCATAAATTCTTCAGTAACAGATCCACATTTCATCTTACCCAATGTTGGCTACCTACAAAACAGCACAATACTTCAAATTGCTATGGAAAGAAAACCATGAAAGACTTTGATCCCAAATAACCAAGTTATATAGTTGACACAATCTCAAAAATGAAACCAAGCCTAGTTGCCAAGCCTTTTGATAAAATTAAAAAATGGTAGTCATTTACATTTTTCATTAAATTTTAACAGAAAATTTGACATTTAAATGTATATTCTGAAATCTTTAAAAATGTAATTTGCCAAAAGCTGTGCAAGAAGAAATTAACTTAAGTCACCTACACAACTGCTAGCATAGATCCCCCATAGAGTGCACAGGCATTGTACTATATCTGCACGTATGTGGCCAATCAAGTGTAAATTCAAAACTGGAATCTTGGCCACCCCTCTGCTCTTTAGGACCCCTCATGATTCCAGATTATTGATCTCATTGATCTGTGTCATTAATAATTAAATGTAGGGAGATCAAAGACTTTCAAAATTAATTACAAAATTGTGCCTAACATATGAAAGTTTGTGCCTAGGCTTATAAAAATGGGGTCCAAAGCTCTTCACAAGCACATACATTTTTGATCTGTTACCATGAAAGGTGAAAAATAATTCAAAACCTAGATGCTTCAAGAAGGACCATGTCCCAAATAACAAAGGTATGAAAATTTCCAAAGACCAAGCCCCTAAAAGGAATCAGGCACAGTTAACGGCATCGTCCCACTGACCTCTTGGAAGTATTCAGATAAGACATCCAAAACCAGACAGCAATCCCGATCCAGATAATCCTGACAGATATCCTTAGCTTAACATCTAGATGTAATTTTGTGTATGCTATTGTGTCTACAGACGGTGATGCAAAATCTGCCTTTGGATTTCAAGAAGCATATAAAACATTGTATCCCATGTGGCAAATGGAATGTTTAGCAGATCTGGCTCATTTGGAGGTACACAGTCAGTCACAATGCAAACAAAATAAATGGGAGCGCATCATCAGCCTCACCGAGACAAAAAAAGTAGGGATACATGGTCAACTCAATGTAAAACAAAACACAGTCAACCCCAATGTAAACAACATAGGTGCACACATTCAAACCCAATGTAAACAATGCAGGTGGGTAAGCATGTATCAAACACAATGTAAAGTATATCTAAGGAAAATGGAACAAATAGATAAAGCAAATTATTCAGGTGAGGTACATATTATAACAATAGGGGAAGATGGTAAACCCCAATAAAACACCTTTAGGACACCAATGCATCACCTGTTTATTGTGGCATAAATCAATTATGAATCTATGAGTGCTAACTTACATAATAAGATGTGTACATAGAAACAGGAGACATAATGGCTCTATTGGTGTTAAAAGATGCCCTGGAATATGTAGTTAGGGGCATACTGTCAATGTAGTTAGGGGCATACTGTCAATATGAATGGTAAAGACATTGAATGGGCGGACACATTCAGCCATAATGCAAATAAAATAAGTGGGGGTGCACCATCAACACAACTGCAAACAATAGTAATAGGGGCACACAGTCGACCCCAATGTAAACCAAAAAAAAAAATAAAATAAATGATTCAGGTGCAGTGCATATTATAACAAATGTGGGGAAGATGGTAAACCAGAATAAAACACCTTTAGAAAACCAATGCATCACCCATTTATTGTGCTATAGATCAATTATAAATCGATGGGTGTTAACTAACAGTGTACATAAAAACAACAGAATAATGGCTCTAGGTGTCAAATGCACAACGAGCAGATGCCTGCAATATGTAGGTAGGGGCACACCATCAATCTTAATGTAAAGGCTGTTAATTGGGGGCAAACTGTCAGCTACAATGTAATAACAAAATAAGTGGGGGTGCACTGTCAACCCCAATGTAAAAAATTAAGTTGGGGCACACAGTCGACCCCAATGTAGGTGGGTGAACACATTTCAAACCCAATGTAAAGTATATCAGAGGAAAGTGGGGGGAAAAATTTAATCAGATGCAGTGCATATTATAACAATAGGGGATGACAGTAAACCACAATAAAACACCTTTAGGCCATCAATGTACCACCCATTTATTGTGGTATACGTCAATTATGAATCTATAAGTGTTAACTTGCTGTGTAAGGCAGGCATGTTTAACCTATGCCCTGTGATCCAGTTTCATCAGCTTATTTACATCATAGGATGAGGCTTTAAAAATCGCTTATCTGGCTAGTGCCCTGGAAGAAGTTGCACATACCTGGTGTAAGAGGTATACATAGAAATGGGAGAAATAATGGCTCAAGGCATTAAATGCAGATGCCTGCAATATGTAGATGGGGACACACCATCAATCTTAACATAAAGAATGTTGAGTAGGAGCACACATTCAGCCATATTGCAAAAAAAAAAATAAGTAGGCACAAAAAGTCGACCCCAATGTAAAGCAAAGTAAGACAGAACAGAGAGTCAACCCCAATGTAAACAATGTAGATAGGTGCACACATTCAATCCCACTGTAAAGAATGCACGTGGGTAAACACATATCAAACAATGTAAAGTATATCTAAGGAAAATGAAAAAAATAGATAAATCAAATTATTCAGGTGCAGTGCATATTATAACAATGGGGTGAAGATGGTAAACCCCAATAAATAAACCTTTAGGCTACCAATGCATCACCTGTTTATTGTGGTATAAATCAATTATGAATCTATGAGTCTTAACTTACCTTGTAAGGAGTAGACATAGAAACAATGGGAGAAATAATGTCTCTAGGTGTTCAATGCAGAAGGAGCAGATACCTGCAATATATAGGTGGTGGCATGTCATCAATCTTGGGATAAAGGCTGTTAAATGGGGACACAGTCAGCCACAATGTAAAAACAATACAAATGGAGGCGCACTATCAACCCCAGTGTAAAACAAAATAAGTTGGGGCACACAGTCAACTCCAATGTAAAACAAAAAAAGATGGGTTACAAAGTCAACCCCAATGTAAACAATGTAAATCAGGACACATATATAATCCAAATGTAAACATTGTATGTGGGTAAACACATATCAACCCCAATGTAAAGTATATATAAGGAAAATGGAAAAAATAAATTATTCATGTGCAGTGGATATTATAACACATTTTGGCCACCATTGCATCACCAGCTTCTTGTGGTATAGATCACTTATGAATCTACAGATGTTAACTTACCTTGTAAGGAGTATACATAGAAACAATGGGAGAAATAATGGCTCTAGGTGTTCAACGCAGAAGGAGAAGATACCTGCAATATATAGGTGGTGGCATGCCATCAATCTTGGGATAAAGGCCGTTAAATGGGGACACACAGTCAGAAACAATGTAAAAGGAAAATAAATGGAGGTGGACTGTCAACCCCAATGTAAAATAAAAAAAGTTGAAGCACACAGTCAACTCCAATGTAAAACAAATGCAAATGTGAACAAAAGGTCATGTCACATCAGTTGTACCAGTAAATACCCTGAAATATATTAGTCATTTACCTTGACCTTTAACCTCTTTGACCCCAAATTCAATAGCCTTTTTCCTTATCCCAAGTGCAAGCCATGCAAAATTTGGTTAAGGTATGTCATGTACCAGTAATGTTATTGTGTGCAAATCACATTAGTATGAAATGGACCGACAGATGGATAGATGAACAGATGGATAGACATCAGAATATATTGCCATATCTAGCAGACCTACTTACATAATACATATAAATATACAAATAAATAAGCACTCCACCCCACCCCACTGCCTTCCAGAACAGTACCTCCATCCACAAGTAACCTTTACCCCAAATTTTTATGTCCTTACATTAACCCTAAAATTAACAACCCAGGCAGTCCCAAATGCCAAATTTTTAATGGGTACTGCAATCCCCTAGTAACCACCTATAACACCACCCTCTGCCCCCCCCCCCCAAAAAAAACATTCCCTCCACCCAGGAGTAACCTTTATCCCATTTTAGCCAAAATCCCAAATTTTTTTGTCCTTACATTAACCTTAAAATTAACACCCCGGGCAGTCCCAAATGCCAAATATTTAATGGGTACTGCAATCCCCTAGTACCCACCTCTTCCCCCAAAATATTCCCTCCAGCCTGGAGTAACCTTTACCCCATTTTACCCAAACTCCCCAATTTTTGTATCTACATTTACCATAAAGTGAACACCCCAGGCAGTCCCAAATGCCAAATGTTTAATGGGTACTGCAATCCCCCTACCCATGTCCAACACTACCCTCTGCCTTCCAGAACATCACCTTCTATGTGACCCAGACCTCAACATTGACATGAATTTGTGCAATAATTCCGCAACATGGATAATTACAATATCAGTGGTATATGACCTTGACCTTGATCTATGCGATAACATTATCAAAAAGGTATAGATTCCATGACCAACTGTTGGATCACACCTTTAGAGTAATTTCAGGGGATGAATAGCATTGTGATGGTAACTACAATCCAGAGTCTTGAAACCCTAGTGTGTACATTTCATTATTCCAAAAAACACACCAGTTATATCTAGAAGAGAGTCTCTTGCATGACCTATCAAAGTCCAAAACTTCATACCATCTTTAATTTGAAGTAGAATGAAAATATGCCAGGGCTGAGCAAATTTTTTTGTCATCCACTAGTCCCGGACTAGCGACTTGGAAAATTTTACTTGGCCGACTTCAAAAATGAATAGTCCCAGACATCAGGCTATGGGATTTGCTCAGCCCTGAAGATGATTAAGAACCTGCAAGTCTTCCCTCCCATATTTCAACAGAGCTGCCCTCTCAAGAGGAAAGTGCCTGTAGTCAAATGCTCTAAAGCATCTCAAAGGTTCTGCTTATATCTCTCTGGAGAAATAGTTACCACACATTCAGTAGCAGTCTTACATTTTATCCATCAACTTTCACAAAAATGTTCCTTCTCTGAATTGCCCTTATTACCTTCTTTGCGAAAATAATTTAGCAAACTCGTTTTATCCACAGTAACTATCAGCTTGCTTGACAACTACTTCTAAAGTGATCATAACTTGTTTGTTTTATTTATTTAAATTTGAGACGTGTTTGGCCATTCGGCCATGTACGTCTATATACCCCAGTGTGAGCAATTCCGGTGGGTTATTTTTGTGCACTGCACATAATTATTCGTCAGAGGGTTGGCCGAGCTGCGAGCCCATCCGATGGTTTACTGCATGCTTGTTAACCAAAGTCCAGGCATGGCAAAGGAGGAAAAGGTCCAGGAGGAGGCGCCTCATTGTCCCCGGATGGCTCCAAGTGGTCCAGGATTGAATTCAGAATAGATTAACGTTGTCGTTTCTTATCTAATGTAATTTTTGATGCGATACTCTGTACTATTGGCTGATTGCCTAAGTTGGTTAATTAGGGTTGTAAGTCAAGAAAGAAATTATTTACCCTCTAAGCCCTATTTAGTCATGGAGTACGATTATGTTTGTAAGCACAGGCACCTACTATTATTGGGTTTTTGTTGTAAAGTTCAATCGTTGCCACCTTATGTGGCAAGGCCTGATGATCTGGGATGTTAGCACCTTATAATGACTAATATTAGTATATGTCCATAGTTTTCTCTTGGTGCCTGTGCTTAATCGTAATTTTGGGTAGGTCTTTTTAAGGAGTCAGTTACCACATTGAGTGGTGGGACCCTGATGGTCTGGACTTTGGACCACCTTATACTCTTAATTGTATTGGGGTCAGTTAAGTGGGGCCTCTAACAATTCTGAATTCCAAATTGATGCCACTTTGTGCAGCTGGGTCTGATGGTCTGGGCTTATGAGCACCTTATGCTATGTTAATTTTAATTGAGGTTCGAGTTAAGTTACACGAGACTCCTTGGTACTCCCTAAAGAGTTTAATATAAACCAATAGAATTAGATGATATCCATGTTAATGAGAGGTAACATGCTTTGTTGTTAGTGTCTTTGTTAGAATTTAGTGAGTTAGGGATTGGAGGATGTATGGTTAATTTGATAGTTAGGATGATGTAGTAGTTATGTCCGATTCTTTTATCGGTACCTATCCTAATTTTATTTGAATAATATTTTCCAATTTTTATTTTTGTATTTTATTTTGACTTGACTCTCTGACCTCGTATGTTAAATTACATGTTTTTGTTGTTAATATTATTGTTGAAATGATATGTGGCAATTGGCGTCTTTAATATCAATTTTTTAAAAATTTTTAGTTAGGTACGTTGAGGTTTGAGGTTTGGCTTGCCCCTAAGTCATATCCATGAGAGTGGAGATTCTCCAGCCCAGGGGGGATGAGATTGGATCGCCTTTGCGGCGCACCTGGGTCCCTAATGGTCCCGGCCTGCCAATCCCTTCCTCCCTGGGAAGGGCCCCTCCTCTCCCGCCTTAGGCTTTTGGGTTTGCCGTAGTATTTATTAAATTAATTTAGTTACGGATCAGATAACATACATGTATGGTTGGTTTGAGAGTTAAGATGATGTATGTTATGTCTGAATTTTTTACCGGTAAAGTTTATTTGATTCACATTTTCCAATTTTACTTTTTGTATTTTATTTTTGGCTTACCTCTCAGTCCCATTATGGGAGTGGAGTCTCTCCCGTTGAGGATAATAGGGCGAGGATTGGCTCGCCTTTGCGGCGCCCCACGACACCCTAGCTTTCTAGCGGTCCTGACATACCGATCACTTCCCCCCTTGTATGGGGCCTCTCCTCTCCCGCCTTAGACTGATCAGGTTTGCCTAAGTAATTTATCAGTTTTTTTTGTTGATCATAACATACATTTTCTCTTTTAAATACGAACAGAGACAGCTCATTAATTGGCGTAATTGTTTCGCTTCAAACGCAATATCATACATGGAAGTTAATCATCTGTATAATCAATTAAAAATTAAAGAATAATTACTGTCATTTAATCAGTTCATAAAGGAAACCAACACTGATGTCGGTAAAGTACCTTTCGTTAATTTAATTACACTGACTCGCTGGATTAAAATCATAGTGAGCCACTCGTGAGGATCTGGCTCGAGTAAACACAATGCAACAAAGTCTCTTAAAATACTGCTAATTGATCATACTGGCTTTCTATTGTTTGACATGTTTTGATTTGCCAATAATTTGATCGCTTAGCTCAATATGCAGTCAAGCGGGAACACATTTACGTGTTATACAGAATGTAAATGTATACATGAAGAGGGGTAGAATCAAGTATTCAGTATGCCAGGAGGGCATGATTGGCCAAATCAAGGTAGATATAGTGATTAAAGCACGAAAATAAGGACTTGCCTGACTTTTTTAAAATGCACTTGTCCCGGACTAGTGACTTGGAAAATTTTACTTGCCCGACTTCAAAAATGAATAGTCTGGGATGTCTGGCTATGGGATTTGCTCAGCCCTGTATGCACAGGATTTTTATGTTATGAAATAATATATTAAACAAAAAAGGCCAAACACTGTTTTTAGATATTTGAAAGACTTGATACCGCAATACCAGAATCAATCACATGCACTGAAAGAAATCATGATGTGGATCGTAGAGAAGTCAAATGATGAAAATGAACTGCAATTATATTCTCTGGTTAGTTGAAAATTGCATCTGCAAGACCACTCAATTGCAGCATATCACATGGCACAACATACAGTATCTTTCAAGGCAAGGGAATCTAGCCAATCAAATTACAGCACACATCTATGTACAAATAAAGGTATTTACAGACCAAGTGGCTACCTGTTATCAACAGGTACATGGAAGCAGGACCTTTCCATAAATGTGAATCCTACATGACCTTGACCTGAATAATTGCAATATCACCTGTTATGTGACCTTGACTTCGACCATGACACGATTGAGTGCAAGAATTCCACTATGTACAAATAAAGGTATTCAAAGACCAAGTGGCTAGCTAAACTTCTTCCTAAATGACCTTGACCTGAATAATTGGATGTTGTGTGACTTCGACCTTGACCATGACATGGACGAGTGCAAGAATTGCACTATATTGATGATGACAATATCAACGTGTTATTGACCCTGACCATGAATAACATCATTAATGGATGCAATAACGTTGCCGAAAAGGTCTCTATTCCACGAGAAACAGCTGAATCACACCTTTTCAGTTATTCCTTCCAAATAAGGTGCCTTCTGAACCCTGCCCCACTCCCCCCATATAAAACTTTCCAGGAAGTTGGACCCATCCATAAATTTTAATCCTATATGTACCGGAAACTATGCCAAATGAGGCACAGCTTTATAAAAAGTCAAATCATTCTAAACCTAACACTAACACACTGCTATCTAAGCCTAACAGACCTATTCTAAAGCCCTAATTAAGAGAGCAAAGTAGTCATCACTATTTGCAAACCCAAGTGCAAATGGTCAGAAAGAGACCAAATCATGCACCAGAGTGGTCTGCAAATATGAACGCAAAATCATGAATCAAACAAAACAAAAACATTAGTATCCAGTGTTCTCCTAATTTACTTGTAAGCTGTGCCTTGTCTCTACCTAAGTCCGGATTTCCTTACTGTAAATATAAATGTTTAATGGGTACTGCAGGCCCCTACCTATACCCCACCCCACCCCCCTTCCTCCCATAATGTTACCTCCACCCACAAGTAACCCTTACCCCCACTGTACCCACCCCCTTCCTGCTGTACCCTTTCAATAACCTATTCTCCAGGCACCTCATAATAAATCCCCAATTTTTATGTCCTTACAAAATTTCCTTAAAAGTAAGACCCTGGGCAGTTCCAATCATTGTAGGAAAAGTGAAAATGGAATGACCTTTTTAGGAAGTATGTAGCCATGTCTCCAGTATCTGTCCCAAAACATCACAGTGATGCCATGCATTTAAATTCAAACGACTGTCTCTTGGGCTTCAGGTACAGGTCTGATGTATCAAAAGAGCCATGTGCAAGGGAGTGCACTACAACAGGCCTGGTACTTGCAGCTGGCACAATAGGCTATATACATGGGAGAATTCATTTGTGGCTGTCATAAATAGAGGGTTTCACTCCAATGGGGAGTGTATAGTTGCAGCTTTTATAGACTCTGGTGAGATAGCCCTAACTAGTCCTAACCAATTTGGAATAGCCATCACTTTGAATATGACCTACAAATATTGCCATATCTAGCAGACCTACTATTCACAAGTCTAGCTGTCCACTCTGGGTTAACTGTTACAGGTAGTACCGTCTACTGTTACTTATGGTAGCAGGCGCAGCCAGAAATGACACAGACCAAAAAAAAAGCATCAATGCAAATGTGAACAATAGGTCATGTCACATCAGTTGTACCAGTAAATACCCTGAAATATATTAGTCATTTACCTTGACCTTTAACCTCTTTGACCCCAAAATCAATAGCCTTTTTCCGTACCCCAAGTGCAAGCCATGCAAAGTTTGGTTCAGTTATGTCATGTACAAGTAATGTTATTGTGTGCAAATCACATTAGTAAGAAATGGACTGACAGATGGATAGATAAACAGATGGATAGACATCAGAATATATTGCTATATCTAGCACACCTACTTACATAATACATATAAATATACAAATAAATAAGCACCCCACCATACTGCCTTCCAAAACAGTACCTCCACCCACAAGTCACCTTTACCCCCAATTTACCCCAAATCCCCAATTTGAATGTCCTTACATTAACCCTAAAATTAACACCCCAGGCAGTCCCAAATGCCAAATGTTTAATGGGTACTGCAATCCCCTAGTACCCACATTAAACACCATCCTATGCCCCCGAAAACATTCCTTCCATCTAGGAGAAACCGTTATGCCCATTTTACCCCAAATCCCCAATTTTTATGTCCCTACATTAGACTTAAAATTAACACCCCGGGCAGTCCCAAATGCCAAATATTTAATGGGTACTGCAATCCCCTAGTACCCGCCTATAACACCACCCTCCACCCAGGAGTAAACTTTATCCCATTTTACCCAAAAACCCAATTTTTATGTCCTTACATTAACCCTAAAATTAACACCCCGGGCAGTCCCAAATGCCAAATGTTTAATGGGTACTGCAATCCCCTAGTACCCGCCTGTAACACCACCCTCTGCCCCCCTAAAACATTCCCAGGCTTGGGATGGGACAGGACGGGACAAGGCAAGACACACAAGACTGATGTAACACACCAACAAATGCATAAACACACAAGTATAGACAACAGGGTACGGCACAGGACGGGAAAAGACAAGACAAGACACACAAGACAAGTAAAACACCAACAAATGTATACACACAAGCACAGACAACAGGGTACGGCAACGGACGGGACATGACACACAAGACATGTAACATACCAACAAACGCATACACACAAGCACTGACAACAGGGAACAGCAGAGGACGAGACAAGACACACAAGACATTTAACACACCAACAAATGCATACACAAGCACAGACAACAGGTTAGGGCACAGGATGGGACAAGACAAGACAAGACACACAAGACATGTAACACACCAACAAATGCATACACACGAGCACAAACAACAGGGTACAGCACAGGACAGGACGAGACACACACGACATGTAACACACCAACAAATGCATACACACAAGCACAGACAACAGGGTAGGGCACAGGATGGGACAAGACACGACAAGACACACAAGACATGTAACACACCAACAAATGCATACACACAAGCACAGACAACAGGGTACAGCACAGGACTGGACAGGACAAGACATTCTCGCGTGTCTGTCTTCTCCTGTCCTGTCCCATATCATACCATTAAGTCTCGTCTGACCCTGTCCCTTGCCATGTTGTGGGAGACTAGACAAGTTGACACACAATGGGACAGCACAGGACAATACACAATGGCACAGCACAGGACAAGACAACACAAGATGGCACAGCATGGCAAAGGATAGGACAACACAAGACAGCCTGGCATGGGATGGGACAGGACGGGACAAGGCAAGACACACAAGACTCATGTAAGACAAGAACAAATGCATACACACAAACACAGACAACAGGGTATGGCACCGGACAGGACAAGACAAGACAAGACACACAAGACATGTAACACAGCAACAAATGCATACACACGAGCACAGACAACAGGGTACAGCACAGGACGGGACAAGACACACAAGACATGTAACACACCAACAAATGCATACACACAACCACAGACAACAGGGTACGACACAGGACAGGACAAGACAAACAAGACATGTAACACACCAACAAATGCATACACACAACCATAGACAACAGGATACGGCAACGGATGGGACAAGACACACAAGACATGTAACACACAAACAAATGCATACACACAAGCACAGACAACAGGGAACGGCACAGGACGGGACAAGACATGTAACACAGCAACAAATGCACAAGCACAGACAACAAGGTACGGCACAGGACGGGACAAGACAAGACACACAAGACATGTAACACAAACAAATGCATACACACAAGCACAGACAACAGGTATGCCAACGGACGGGACAAGACAAGACAAGACACACAAGACATGTAACACACCAACAAATGCATACACACGAGCACAGACAACAGGGTACAGCACAGGACGGGATGAGACACACACGACATGTAACACACCAACAAATGCATACACACAAGCACAGACAACAGGGTAGGGCACAGAATGGGACAAGACACGACAAGACACACAAGACATGTAACACACCAACAAATGCATACACACAAGCACAGACAACAGGGTACAGCACAGGACTGGACAGGACAAGACATTCTCGCGTGTCTGTCTTCTCCTGTCCTGTCCCATATCATACCATTAAGTCTCGTCTTACCCTGTCCCTTGCCATGTTGTGGGAGACTAGACAAGTTGACACACAATGGGACAGCACAGGACAATACACAATGGCACAGCACAGGACAAGACAACACAAGACAGCACAGCATGGCAAAGGATAGGACAACACAAGACAGCCTGGCATGGGATGGGACAGGACGGGACAAGGCAAGACACACAAGACTCATGTAAGACAAGAACAAATGCATACACACAAACACAGACAACAGGGTATGGCACCGGACAGGACAAGACAAGACACACAAGACATGTAACACAGCAACAAATGCATACACACGACCACAGACAACAGGGTACAGCACAGGACGGGACAAGACACACACGACATGTAACACACCATGCTGATTGTGATACCCATGTCCTGCCATGCTTATTGTGATACCTATGTCTTGCCATGCTGATTGTGATACTTATGTCTTGCCATGCTGACTGTGATACCCATGTCTTGCCATGCTATTGTGATACCTATGTCTTGCCATGCTAATGTGATGCCTATGTTTGGCCATGCCATTACAATGATACCCATGTCTTGCCATGCTGATTTTGATACCCATGTCTTGCCATGCTGATTGTGATACCTGTCTTGCCATGCTATTGTGATGCCTATGCCTTGCCATGCTGACTGTGATGCCTATGTCTTGCCATGCTGATTGTGATACCCATGTCTTGCCATGCCATTACAATGATACCCATGGCTTGCCATGCTAATTGTGACACCATGTCTTGCCATGCTATTGTGATGCCTATGTCTTGCCATGCTGATTGTGATACCTATGTCTTGCCATGCTGACTGTGATACCCATGTCTTGCCATGCTATTGTGATACCTATGTCTTGCCATGCTAATTGTGATACCATGTCTTGCATTGCTATTGTGATGCCTATGCCTTACCATGCTGACTGTGATACCTATGTCTTGCCATGCTGATTGTGATACCCATGTCTTGCCATGCCATTACAATGATACCCATGTCTTGCCATGCTAATTGTCATACCATGTCTTGCTATGCTAATTGTCATACCATGTCTTGCCATGCTATTGTGATGCCTATGTCTTGCCATGCTGACTGTGATACCTATGTCTTGCCATGCTGATTGTGATACCCATGTCTTGCCATGCCATTACAATGATACCAATGTCTTGCCATGCTGATTGTGATACCGATGTCCTGCCATGCTGATTGTGATACCTATGTCTTGCTATGCTGATTGTGATACCTATGTCTTGCCATGCTGATTGTGATACTCATGTCTTGCCATACCATTACAATGATACCCATGTCTTGCCATGCTGATTGTGATACCCATGTCCTGCCATGCTTACTGTGATACCTATGTCTTGCCATGCTGATTGTGATACCTACGTCTTGCCATGCGGACTGTGATACCCATGTCTTTTAATGCTATTGTGATACATATGTCTTGCCATGCTATTGTGATGCCTATGTCTTGCCATGCTGACTGTGATGCCTATGTCTTGCCATGCTGATTGTGATACCCATGTCTTGCCATGCCATTACAATGATACCCATGTCTTGCCATGCTAATTGTGATACCATGTCTTGCCATGCTATTGTGATGCCTATGTCTTGCCATGCTGATTGTGATACCTATGTCTTGCCATGCTGACTGTGATACCCATGTCTTGCCATGCTATTGTGATACCTATGTCTTGCCATGCTAATTGTGATACCATGTCTTGCATTGCTATTGTGATGCCTATGCCTTACCATGCTGACTGTGATACCTATGTCTTGCCATGCTGATTGTGATACCCATGTCTTGCCATGCCATTACAATGATACCCATGTCTTGCCATGCTAATTGTCATACCATGTCTTGCCATGCTATTGTGATGCCTATGTCTTGCCATGCTGACTGTGATACCTATATCTTGCCATGCTGATTGTGATACCCATTTCTTGCCATGCCATTACAATGATACCAATGTCTTGCCATGCTGATTGTGATACCCATGTCCTGCCATGCTGATTGTGATACCTATGTCTTGCCATGCCATTACAATGATACCCATGTCTTGCCATGCTAATTGTGATACCATGTCTTGCATTGCTATTGTGATGCCTATGCCTTGCCATGCTGACTGTGATGCCTATGTCTTGCCATGCTGATTGTGATACCCATGTCTTGCCATGCCATTACAATGATACCCATGTCTTGCCATGCTAATTGTCATACCATGTCTTGCCATGCTATTGTGATGCCTGTCTTGCAATGCTGACTGTGATACCTATGTCTTGCCATGCTGATTGTGATACCCATGTCTTGCCATGCCATTACAATGATACCAATGTCTTGCCATGCTGATTGTGATACCCATGTCCTGCCATGCTGATTGTGATACCTATGTCTTGCTATGCTGATTGTGATACCTATGTTTTGCCATGCTGATTGTGATACTCATGTCTTGCCATACCATTACAATGATACCCATGTCTTGCCATGCTGATTGTGATACCCATGTCCTGCCATGCTTACTGTGATACCTATGTCTTGCCATGCTGATTGTGATACCTACGTCTTGCCATGCGGACTGTGATACCCATGTCTTTTAATGCTATTGTGATACCATGTCTTGCATTGCTATTGTGATGCCTATGTCTTGCCATGCTGACTGTGATACCTATGTCTTGCCATGCTGATTGTGATACCCATGTCTTGCCATGCCATTACAATGATACCCATGTCTTGCCATGCTAATTGTGATACCATGTCTTGCCATGCTATTGTGATGCCTATGTCTTGCCATGCTGACTGTGATACCTATGTCTTGCCATGCTGATTGTGATACCCATGTCTTGCTATGCCATTACAATGATACCAATGTCTTGCCATGCTGATTGTGATACCCATGTCCTGCCATGCTGATTGTGATACCTATGTCTTGCCATGCCATTACAATGATACCCATGTCTTGCCATGCTAATTGTGATACCATGTCTTGCATTGCTATTGTGATGCCTATGCCTTGCCATGCTGACTGTGATGCCTATGTCTTGCCATGCTGATTGTGATACCCATGTCTTGCCATGCCATTACAATGATACCCATGTCTTGCCATGCTAATTGTCATACCATGTCTTGCCATGCTATTGTGATGCCTGTGTCTTGCCATGCTGACTGTGATACCTATGTCTTGCCATGCTGATTGTGATACCCATGTCTTGCCATGCCATTACAATGATACCAATGTCTTGCCATGCTGATTGTGATACCCATGTCCTGCCATGCTGATTGTGATACCTATGTCTTGCTATGCTGATTGTGATACCTATGTCCTGCCATGCTGATTGTGATACTCATGTCTTGCCATACCATTACAATGATACCCATGTCTTGCCATGCTGATTGTGATACCCATGTCCTGCCATGCTTACTGTGATACCTATGTCTTGCCATGCTGATTGTGATACCTACGTCTTGCCATGCGGACTGTGATACCCATGTCTTTTAATGCTATTGTGATACATATGTCTTGCCATGCTATTGTGATGCCTATGTCTTGCCATGCTGACTGTGATATCTATGTCTTGCCATGCTAATTGTGATACCTATGTCTTGCCATGCTGACTCTGATACCCATGTCTTGCCATGCTATTGTGATACCTATGTCTTGCCATGCTATTGTGATGCCTATGTTTGGCCATGCCATTACAATGATACCCATGTCTTGAAGATCTAGAAGATGACGCTCTCGATGACGACCATGGAAGTTGAAGATCTAGAAGATGACGCTCTCGATGATGATCATGAATGATGAAGATCTTGAAGATGACGCTCTCGATGAAGATCTAGAAGATGAAGCTCTCGATGACGCTCACTGATGATGATGATCTTCAAGATGACGCTCTCGATGATGATCATGGATGATGAAGATCTAGAAGATGACGCTCTCGATGAAGATCTAGAAGATGACGTTCTCGATGATGATCATGAATGATGAAGATCTAGATGACGCTCTCGATGATGCTCATGGATGATGAAGATCTAGAAGATGACGCTCTCTATGAAGATCTAGAAGGATGATGCTCATGGATGATGAAGATCTAGAAGATGACGCTCTCGAATGATGAAGATCTAGAAGATGACGCACTCGATGATGACCATGTGTTACCCTGTCCCTTGCCATGTTGTGGGAGACTAGACAAGTTGACACACGATGGGACAGCACAGGACAATACACAATGACACAGCACAGGACAAGACAACACAAGACGGCACAGCATGGCAAAGGATAGGACAACACAAGACAGCCTGGCATGGGATGGGACAGGACGGGACAAGGCAAGACACACAAGACTCATGTAAGACAAGAACAAATGCATACACACAAACACAGACAACAGGGTATGGCACCGGACAGGACAAGACAAGACACACAAGACATGTAACACAGCAACAAATGCATACACACGAGCACAGACAACAGGGTACAGCACAGGACGGGACAAGACACACACGACATGTAACACACCAACAAATGCATACACACAACCACAGACAACAGGGTACGGCACAGGACAGGACAAGACAAACAAGACACGTAACACACCAACAAATTCATACACACAAGCACAAACAGGATACGGCAACGGATGGGACAAGACACACAAGACATGTAACACACAAACAAATGCATACACACAAGCAGAGACAACAGGGAACGGCACAGGACGGGACAAGACACACAAGACATGTAACACAGCAACAAATGCATATACACAAGCACAGACAACAGGGTACGGCACAGGACGGGACAAGACAAGTCACACATGACATGTAACACAAACAAATGCATACACACAAGCACAGACAACAGGTATGCCAACAGACGGGACAAGACAAGACAAGACACACAAGACATGTAACACACCAACAAATGCATACACACGAGCACAGACAACAGGGTACAGCACAGCACAGGACGAGACACACACGACATGTAACACACCAACAAATGCATACACACAAGCAAAGACAACAGGGTACGGCACAGGATGCGACAAGACAAGACACACAAGACATGTAACACACCAACAAATGCATACACACAAGCACAGACAACAGGGTAGGGCACAGGATGGGACAAGACAAGACAAGACACACAAGACATGTAACACACCAACAAATGCATACACACAAGCACAGACAACAGGGTAGGGCACAGGATGGAACAAGACAAGACAAGACACACAAGACATGTAACACACCAATAAATGCATACACACAAGCACAGACAACAGGGTACAGCACAGGACTGGACAGGACAAGACATTCTCGCGTGTCTGTCTTCTCCTGTCCTGTCCCATATCATACCATTAAGTCTCGTCTTACCCTGTCCCTTGCCATGTTGTGGGAGACTAGACAAGTTGACACACAATGGGACAGCACAGGACAATACACAATGGCACAGCACAGGACAAGACATCACAAGACGGCACAGCATGGCAAAGGATAGGACAACACAAGACAGCCTGGCATGGGATGGGACAGGACGGGACAAGGCAAGACACACAAGACTCATGCAAGACAAGAACAAATGCATACACACAAACACAGACAACAGGGTATGGCACCGGACAGGACAAGACAAGACAAGACACACAAGACATGTAACACAGCAACAAATGCATACACACGAGCACAGACAACAGGGTACAGCACAGGACGGGACAAGACACACACGACATGTAACACACCAACAAATGCATACACACAACCACAGACAACAGGGTACGGCACAGGACAGGACAAGACAAACAAGACACGTAACACACCAACAAATTCATACACACAAGCACAGACAACAGGGTATGGCCACGGATGGGACAAGACACACAAGACATGTAACACACAAACAAATGCATACACACAAGCAGAGACAACAGGGAAGGGCACAGGACGGGACAAGACACACAAGACATATAACACAGCAACAAATGCATATACACAAGCACAGACAACAGGGTACGGCACAGGACGGGACAAGACAAGACACACAAGACATGTAACACAAAACAAATGCATACACACAAGCACAGACAACAGGTATGCCAACGGACGGGACAAGACACACAAGACATGTCACACACCAACAAATGCATACACACGAGCACAGACAACAGGGTACGGCACAGGACAAGACAAGACAAACAAGACACGTAACACACCAACAAATTCATACACACAAGCACAGACAACAGGGTATGGCAACGGATGGGACAAGACACACAAGACATGTAACACACAAACAAATGCATACACACAAGCACAGACAACAGGGAACGGCACAGGATGGGACAAGACACACAAGACATGTAACACAGCAACAAATGCATATACACAAGCACAGACAACAGGGTACGGCACAGGACGGGACAAGACAAGACACACAAGACATGTAACACACCAACAAATGCATACACACAAGCACAGACAACAGGGTACGGCACAGGATGGGACAAGACAAGACAAGACACACAAGACATGTAACACACCAACAAATGCATAAACACAAGCACAGACAACAGGGTACAGCACAGGACTGGACAGGACAAGACATTCTCGCGTGTCTGTCTTCTCCTGTCCTGTCCCATATCATACCATTAAGTCTCGTCTTACCCTGTCCCTTGCCATGTTGTGGGAGACTAGACAAGTTGACACACAATGGGACAGCACAGGACAATACACAATGGCACAGCACAGGACAAGACAACACAAGACAGCACAGCATGGCAAAGGATAGGACAACACAAGACAGCCTGGCATGGGATGGGACAGGACGGGACAAGGCAAGACACACAAGACTCATGTAAGACAAGAACAAATGCATACACACAAACACAGACAACAGGGTATGGCACCAGACAGGACAAGACAAGACAAGACACACAAGACATGTAACACAGCAACAAATGCATACACACGACCACAGACAACAGGGTACGGCACAGGATGGGACAAGACAAGACACACAAGACATGTAACACAAACAAATGCATACGCACAAGCACAGACAACAGGTATGCCAACAGACGGGACAAGACAAGACAAGACACACAAGACATGTAACACACCAACAAATGCATACACACGAGCACAGACAACAGGGTACAGCACAGGACGGGACGAGACACACGACATGTAACACCAACAAATGCATACACACAAGCACAGACAACAGGGTACAGCACAGGACGGGATGAGACACACATGACACGTAACACACCAACAAATGCATACACACAAGCACAGACAACAGGGTAGGGCACAGGGTGGGACAAGACAAGACAAGACACACAAGACATGTAACACACCAACAAATGCATACACACAAGCACAGACAACAGGGTACAGCACAGGACTGGACAGGACAAGACTGTCTTTTCCTGTTCTGTCCCTTTTTATACCATTAAGTCTCATCTTACCCTGTCCCTTGCCATGTTGTGGGAGACTAGACAAGTTGACACACAATGGGACAGCACAGGACAATACACAATGGCACAGCACAGGACAAGACAACACAAGACGGCACAGCATGGCAAAGGATAGGACAACACAAGACAGCCTGGCATGGGATGGGACAGGACGGGACAAGGCAAGACACACAAGACTCATGTAAGACAAGAACAAATGCATACACACAAACACAGACAACAGGGTATGGCACCGGACAGGACAAGACAAGACAAGACACACAAGACATGTAACACAGCAACAAATGCATACACACGAGCACAGACAACAGGGTACAGCACAGGACGGGACAAGACACACACGACATGTAACACACCAACAAATGCATACACACAACCACAGACAACAGGGCACGGCACAGGACAGGACAAGACAAACAAGACACGTAACACACCAACAAATTCATACACACAAGCACAGACAACAGGGTATGGCAACGGATGGGACAAGACACACAAGACATGTAACACACAAACAAATGCATACACACAAGCAGAGACAACAGGGAAGGGCACAGGACGGGACAAGACACACAAGACATGTAACACAGCAACAAATGGATATACACAAACACAGACAACAGGGTATGGCACAGGACGGGACAAGACAAGACACACAAGACATGTAACACAAACAAATGCATACACACAAGCACAGACAACAGGTATGCCAACGGACGGGACAAGACACACAAGACATGTAACACACCAACAAATGCATACACACGAGCACAGACAACAGGGTACAGCACAGGACGGGACGAGACACACGACATGTAACACACCAACAAATGCATACACGCAAGCAAAGACAACAGGGTACAGCACAGGACAGGATGAGACACACACAAAACGTAACACACCAACAAATGCATACACACAAGCACAGTCAACAGGGTAGGGCACAGGGTGGGACAAGACAAGACAAGACACACAAGACATGTAACACATAAACAAATGCATACACACAAGCACAGACAACAGGGTACAGCACAGGACTGGACAGGACAAGACATTCTCGCGTGTCTGTCTTCTCCTGTCCTGTCCCATATCATACCAATAAGTCTCGTCTTACCCTGTCCCTTGCCATGTTGTGGGAGACTAGACAAGTTGACACACAATGGGACAGCACAGGACAATACACAATGGCACAGCACAGGACAAGACAACACAAGACGGCACAGCATGGCAAAGGATAGGACAACACAAGACAGCCTGGCATGGGATGGGACAGGACGGGACAAGGCAAGACACACAAGACTCGTGTAAGACAAGAACAAATGCATACACACAAACACAGACAACAGGGTATGGCACCGGACAGGACAAGACAAGACAAGACACACAAGACATGTAACACAGCAACAAATGCATACACACGACCACAGACAACAGGGTACAGCACAGGACGGGGCAAGACACACACGACATGTAACATACCAACAAATGCATACACACAACCACAGACAACAGGGTACGGCACAGGACAGGACAAGACAAACAAGACATGTAACACACCAACAAATGCATACACACAACCACAGACAACAGGATACGGCAACGGATGGGACAAGACACACAAGACATGTAACACACAAACAAATGCATACACACAAGCACAGACAACAGGGTACGGCACAGGATGGGACAAGACACACAAGACATGTAACACACCAACAAATGCATACACACAAGCACAGACAACAGGGTACGGCACAGGACGGGACAAGACAAGACACACAAGACATGTAACACACCAACAAATGCATACACACAAGCACAGATAACAAGGAACGGCACAGGACGGGACAAGACACACAAGACATGTAACACACCAACAAATGCATACACACAAGCACAGTCAACAGGGTACGGCACTGGACGGGACAAGACAAGACAAGATACAAAAGACATGTAACACACAAATAAATGCATACACACAAGCAGACAACAATGTACGGCACAGGATGGGACAAGATGAGACAAGACATGTAACACACCAACAAATGCATACACATAAGCACAGACAAGAGGGTACAGCACAGGATGGGACAAGACCAGACAAGACACATAGACATGTAACACACCAGCAAATGCATACACACGAGCACAGACAACAGGGTACGGCACAGGACGGGACAAGACAAGACAATGAACAGGACAAGAGACAAGACAATAGACATGACAAGATACAAGACAATGGACACGACAAGATACAAGACAAGAGACAAGACAAGACAATAAACAGGACAAGAGAGAAGACAATGGTCACGACAAGATACAAGAGGCAAGAGAAGGCGATGGACAGGACAAGAGACAAAAACAAGACACGGGATGGGACAAGAGACAAGACAAAAACAATACACAGGGGAAGACAACACACATGACAAGACAAGGGACAGGACAAAGGACAACACAACACAACTGACAGGGCAAGAGAAGACAATGGTGATGACGATCTAGATGATGACGATCTCAATGATGATCTTGATGACGACGCTGACAATCTAGATGATGACGATCCTGATGATGACGATCAAAAAGATGACGATCCTGATGATGACGATCTCGATGATGATGATCTTGATGATGGGAAGATGACGATCTCGATGATGACAGTCGCAGGTAGTACCGTCTACTTCTACTTACGGTAGCAGGCGATGCCTGACCTGACTCTCTCATATATATATGATGAAGTCTATTCATGACTAGAGACACTGTATGAGGAGGAGGTGGATGGTGATAAGGTTGATGATGATTATGATGTTGATGATGACAATGGACAGGACAAAAGGCAAGAGAAAACTCTGGACAGGACAAGAGACAAAACAAGGGGCAGGACAAGAGACAAGACAAGACAATGAACAGGACAAGAGACAAGACAATGGACACGACAAGATACAAGACAATGGACACGACAAGATACAAGACGACATGGGACAGGACAAGAGACAAGACAAAAACAATACACAGGGGAAGACAACACACATGACAAGACAAGGGACAGGACAAAGGACAAGACAAGACAATTGACAGGGCAAGAGAAGACAATGGTGATGACGATCTAGATGATGACGATCTCAATGATGATCTTGATGACGGCGCTGACAATCTAGATGATGACGATCCTGATGATGACGATCAAAAAGATGACGATCCTGATGATGGGAAGATGACGATCTCGATGATGACGATCTTGATGATGTCAGTCGCAGGTAGTACCGTCTACTTCTACTTACGGTAGCAGGCGATGCCTGACCTGACTCTCTCATATATATATGATGAAGTCTATTCATGACTAGAGACACTGTATGAGGAGGAGGTGGATGGTGATGAGGTTGATGATGACAATGGACAGGACAAAAGGCAAGAGAAGACGATGGACAGGACAAGAGACAAAACAAGGGGCAGGACAAGAGACAAGACAAGACAATGAACAGGACAAGAGACAAGACAATGGACACGACAAGATACAAGACAAGACATGGGACAGGACAAGAGACAAGACAAAAACAAGATACGGGATGGGACAAGAGACAAGACAAAAACAATACACAGGGGAAGACAAGACACATGACAAGAAAGGAAACAGAAAAAAACAAGACACACAAGACATGTAACAAACCAACAAATGCATACACACAAGCACAGACAACAGGGTACGGCACAGGACGGGACAAGACAAGACACACAAGACATGTACCACACCAACAAATGCATACACACAACCACAGACAACAGGGTACTGCACAGGATGAGACAAGACAAGACACACAAGACATGTCACACACTAACAAATGCATACACACCAGCACATACAACAGGGTACGGCACAGGATGAGACAAGACAAGACAAGACAAGATACACTAGATATGTAACACACCAACAAATGCATACACACAAGCAGAGACAACAGGGTACGGCACAGGACGGGACAAGACAAGACAAGACACACAAGACATGTAACACCAACAAATGCATACACACAAACACAGACAACAGGGTACGGCACAGGACGGGACAAGACAAGACACACACAAGACTGATGTAACATACAAACATATGCATACACACAAGCATACACACAGGCAGACATACATACCCAAGGTCCACAGCCTGGAAGAGAGAGCTTTGATGAGGCACCAGACACACCTCTTCTTCCCCACTGAAAGCTCCCTCTACATCAGCAACCATCCCTGACGATGGTCCCACTGTCTGGACTGTGAAGTCCAGATTGGTACCTAAAATCGCTAGGTCAGACAGTTCAAAACCAGCTGATGCATCGGATGCACTTTCTGCTTCCACCTCCAGAGTCACAGTAAGTGGATCCTCCAGAATCACCTCTGAGACAGGGGAGGGGTCTGACAGGGGGTCAGGGAGATCCAGCAAAGGGAGGACATCGACCACAGTCTCTGCATCCCTTGCCAGTTCTGGAGTCTGCATCTGAAAAACATTGTGAAAGTTTATTAACACAAGGAGATGTAGAGTCACTCAGCTGTTGGTTACTAATGATAGTATCAGAGACTCTGATTCAGAGTAGGTGTTTCCCAGTTTCAGTTCTTTTCAAAAATTACATTTTTTTCCAACACCTGTGAATACACCCCCAAAATGGCCATATTTTACCGTTATGCTGTTGCACTGAAAAATATTTCATTTTTCAACAAAGAATATTATTATTTCCTTATATTAGCAAAACAGTGTTGTCAGTATTCTTACAGAAAATTTCATCACAAAAATGTTAATGTATTTGTCAAAAGAAAAGGTAGAAAATTGGTGGATATATCAATAAAAATGTGGAACCTATACTTTGTTATGCTTTTTTATATTCTTGTTACCCTCTTCTAGTTATGTCTGTAATTATTAGGAAAGATTTCATATTATTTTACTGATTTCATATATAAAAGTCAAACTATAGTTATAAATGCTGCAGAAACCAAAGAAATGTCAGATTGGAGTCTTAATTTTTTTTTAACTGAGTATCCACTGAAATAAAACCTGGTGCGGAAAAATATGTCGAGTCCATAACCACTCACAGTTTTCCTATTTTGAAGACACTCACAACAGTTTTATTAATTTTGGTTATACATACTGTGGGTATGGTTTCAAAAATATACAAGTCATGGATATATTTTTCATTACAAATTTCCTGATGGACAAAACATGGTTACGGACACTACAAAAAACTGTAGTGTCCGTAACCTGAAAATATATGCAATAGTTCTGGAGCCATTTTTCAAAACTTTAACCATATCAAAACTAAAACTTTCCATATCATTAGTATTGCATCATCTTTGGCTGAAAATATTCTATGTTACAGGATGATGCAACAATTTCCTTATGCAATATTGCATCATTAAATGTTTGTCTGCAAAAAAGAAAAATAAGTCCTTGGTATTTGCATCCAAGTAGTACATTCCAGCAACCTTCGCTTCAACCGAGTCACTTGGAAGCATGGACGGATTCCTCAACATCATTACCGACAAGAAATTATGTCAAAGTTGAAATAATGGTAAGTATGAAAGTGAAATACTCTACCAATATTTTCTGTAGAGTCCATAACCTATATTAGGCAAATGAGATATCAATGTTTTATGTCATTATTATGCTCGAATACAGCACTTTTTGTGTTAAACTGTCCTTTATCATACCTATCTGAAATACTTAAGTCAATACTTTTTGCTAAATTAAATTTTGTTTGATTTTTGAATTAAAAATTGCGAAATTTAATGAAAAGTTAGAATAAAAGTAATTATGTCCTATTTTTCCCCATTTAGTACACTTTCAATCTTTCCTTCAGAATAATATATGACTGTTTTCAATATATGCACAAACTAACTGACACTAAAAGGTTTCAAATATGTGTACATATCAATGATGTTAATATGATACAAAAAGGTTATGGACACTATGCAAACATGTATGTTTTAAATGTTCATACTATAATACACATATGTATTAAATGCATACTAACATAAAAGCCCTACCTAAACAAGATTTCTTTTCTGCAAAAGGGTTTTGATGAGTAAAATGTTTTAATTCCTATAAATCCTGAGAAGTCTATTAAAAAGCTTGACATTGTTGGTATTATATTAATAAGTAGACACAAATATTTGCAAATGAAAGTGCAAGTAATAACCTCTTGGTTACACATGACACAGGTTAATGATATTAATAACTGGTAATGCAGAAGCACTATGTTAAGGCACAACTTCAGTTTGATAATGATACAGATTTCTAATTCAGGTTGTTTTTTTTCCTCAACAGTATCCAATATGGATTTAAGATCATCCAAACTATCCGGAAACCATGGAGCTGGTGGACATATCGAGAGGGAAAAAAACAGAAACAGATGATGTAATGAAAAGAAGAAAAATTGCCCTGAAAGTGAAAGCCTGGAGGGCAAAACAAAAGTTAGACAAATCCAGAGATGAAGAATTGAAGGAAAGGGACAGAGAAAGAAAGAAAAGAGCAAGGCAAGAAGAAAAAGAAACAACCAAGTCCTGTCCAGAGAAGCTACAATTACTTAAACATCGAAAACGCGATGAAATGCAACGGTACAGAGAAAAGGTCAAAAACAAGAAAACATTATTGCAGGACAACAATAAGTCTGCAGACAGAACAAACAATACCCAGAAGAACAGCTGAAAACTAAGAGACAGACATCACTTCTGGAAAAGAAAACAGCTGTTCAAAGAACCCAAATATGGAGATTGAGAGTCCAACTGAAAGGAAGTGAGCAGGGTTCGTCAAAAAACTCAGAACTAGATCTTCCCAGTTCGTCACAGCAAGATGGGAATATCTTTTCTTCCAGATATTCCAAATACAGAAGTCTGAGGAAAGTGAAATCAGCTCTTCCAAAAACTCCAAAGAGAAAAGCTGAAGCATTAAAATATTTGATTAACACTCCATCTACCTCAAAGATTCTCACAGAACAGAATGTTATTGAAAGTCCAGAATGCAGAAGAAAAATTGAAGTAGCCGACACAATACTTAAAGGAATTCAGGAAAGTCTAACTGAAGTGAAAGAGCCAAAGCAAAAGAGAGCGACAAAAGGAATGCATATAACATCATTCGTGGAGCTGTAATTAAGAGGGGCCCCTTTGGGACAAACACAGTGCTAAAGAAACACCTCAATTTGTTTGCATATACCGGGTATTCATTAAACACTTAATTTCATAAGTTTAGCATTATACTGATAGCTTGTTGTTATAATTTGATATGAAAGGTTCATAATTTCAGTATTGCAAGACTGTTAATGGGCTCTAGTTAATAACAAATGTACCAATCTTCCAAGATTTCATTATCTTTTTCAATTTCTGTTTAATGATAAAGGAATGAAAGAGATCATTTAAGCAGAACATGTCAAAATAAGTTTATTTATTTCGTGAATTATGTAGTGTCCGTAACTGTTTGGACCTTTGTCTGGTACATTAATTTAATTTTGTTCATATGCAGTTCTGGAAATAGAACATGTGGTTGATTATTGCCTATAGGTTCAAACAACAATATATAAGCAATATTTTCCATTTCCCTTGACCCTGTTAGTATATTCTGATAAAGTTATGCTCCGTTAAAATAGTGTTTCAGCAGGTGCTGAAGAGAGAGTAAGGTTTTATTCGCCTATGACCTATCTAGTCACATAAAAGTTATTATTTTTGTTTGTTTATGAGTTCAAGTTTGTTATATTACAAAAAATTTAATGTTCAAGTGAAAACCATGACTGACTTTGCTTGTTATATTCACCCTGTAGTGTCCGTAACCAGTACCTACTCTACCTCCAGCAAACAAGAAAAAAATAAACTTGCCATTTTCTCTTCAATAAACCATTAAATTTTCAGAGGTTTAAAGTGTTGAACTTCCAAAATCAAGTTGTTTCAACAGAATTCTGTGAAGTTGAAATTTGACCCCAATGTGCAACACATCTGGGCGAAATATTGTGATTTACCCGTCTTGTCTATTCTCATTTCTTTGCGCATTGATATATTTTGTAATTCCCCTATTTGACTCTTTTCTTGTACATTTATTTATTATTTTGTTAATTCATTCATTTGTTCACATATTTACTCTCTGACTCTGCTCCTATGTGTATTTGTTTGTACAGTCCTTCCAGTACAGAAAAATCTTGCCTATTCACACGAGCTGCCCATAAGCTGCACATGAGAAACTTGTTAGCAATGCGTGTAAATTAGGTAGATTTTGCAAGCTCATTTGTGCAGTTTGTTAGATCTTGTGAGCCATTGAAAAACTAACCAAATTTTCTCATGTGCAGATTTTGCTCAGGTGAGAATTTGAATGTTCACATCAGAAAGTATAACTTAGAAAACATTTTTTCACCATTACATCAGACATTGTTTGAAAATAAGGCAGAGTTCTAATTTCTCATTCCAGTTATCTTTTTTAAAGAATAACCAGCAAAATTGCCAACTGAATTAGATCATTATTGGAAGTCTAAGTAAAATTAATCAGAAAAACTCAACTGTCCACAAAACCCGAGACTGTAATAACAACACACATTAGACTCGGGTACAATCTTAACACCGTGATAATTGAAACTTCCATCATGGAAAAATATTTGCATGAACTTCATTAAAACTATATATTGCATGAAACATCTAAATTTCAGTTGTTGTTGAGGGGTTTATTTAATTTGACAATCCTAAGTTATCCGAAGCATTAAAGCAATTTCTTGATCATCAAATATTTAAGAACAGTAAATGTGATTCTTTGATTTTTTAACTATATATTTTGAATAAAAGTTGCTAAAATCTTTACATGCAAAAGCTGGTGAAACCCATGTTTGCTAGTCACTGGAAAAAACTTGAATGCCGAACAGCTTCAGCTAGTTATATCTTCAATAGGTATCTTGGTACAATGTAAATAATGTAGAACTATATGAAACAGGGGGGCGGGGGGCGATGTTCATGTCCATTCTTATGTATTCATTCAATTTTTAAATGCCCATAGCATTCTTTTATATTGTTTTGGGGATGATTTTGTACCAGTAATTCTTTAAGGAAAAGGAAAAGATAGTTCTCATGTTTAATCAATATAAGTAAAACTTCATACTGATTTAAAATTAGATAGTGGAGAGGTCACATGTACTCTCACTTAAAATCTAATGTTGTATCCATGTTTCATCTACGTCGGATTTTTAGAACTTTTAAATAACATTCTTGATCATTGTTTTGGGGATGATTTTGTGACAGTAATTCTTCAAGGAAAAATTAAAGATAGTTGTCACGTTTAATCAATATGAGTAAAACTTCTCGCCGATTTCAAATTGGATATCAGGGATGTCACACACACCCTATTTAAAATCTCACAATTTTGCATCCATGTTTCATCTTCATCTGATTTTTTAAAATTTAAATAACATTCTTTATCATTGGTTCTGGGATGATTTCATACAACTAATTATATTGGGGGGGGGGTGGGGATGGAAGATAACATAATATAATATTTGATAGCTGCAGTGTAACCTGTACCAAATTCTACAGTAACACATTTTTTGTGTCATTTGTTATGTCTAGTGGTTTGAAATGAGCAAACCTTTTATTAAAAGGTATTAGTACTCAGATATGAAAAAAAAAATCAGAATTCACTTATTATAATATGTAATACAATGGTTTTTTTGCAAAAACTTTATGATGAAATATGATGTAACTGCTCGACAAATATGTAACAAGGACAACAAAAACTCGCATCTTTCTTGCATCTCACTGTATAATTTCTTGTTCATTATTATGTACCCCATAGATCGACTAAATGACAATTATGGAAATGATAGGTGGTTACAACAAGTACACTTACAGTCATGTGCAAAGATGTTGGTCTTTGTGTAAGTTGTGTAATCAGGGTTCTAAATTTCAAAATACCAAAACTGAAGCAACTGAATTATCACATGAAATTCAGTGATGGATAGAAATGGGAATTTCAGTGGATGGAATAAAGTTCAAAGGGACATGAATATGTATTCTGCTCTTCCTGTAAAGTTGATTTTAAAATCTGTTATGGTGGCAAGAAAGACATGTGTGATGCAGAAACCTCATCACATAAAAGCATATTAACTGCGACAACAAATATGCCATCACTTTAATCCATGTTTGCAGATTCTGCATCAAATGTGGACAAAGTTGCATGTGCTGAGACACTATTTGCCAACTTTATAGCCAAACATAACCTCCCGTTTCTGGTAGCAGATCATTATCAGATCTAGTCAAAATAATGTTCCCGGACTTGGAAATTGCACAAAAGTTCTCATGCAAACAGACAAAAACTACTCATATTATGACCCAAGCTTTAGGTCTTCATTGGGATGAGAAAGTCACAGACATGCGCCACAATGAAAAATTCACCATTCTCACTTATGAGTTAAATGATCAAGGGGATAATAAAATGCTGACAGTCTGAATTCGTGTAAACAGGATATCCACAAGATTCCTTGGAATACCAACATGTAACATTGGATCAGGAGAACTCCTTATGCAAGTTTAAAACTTTTTAATTGTTCATAAGAAATCATGATCACAACTGTATTATAATTATAATAATAATAATACATGCAATATGAATATTATGGATACAGTACAGGAATCCATAATGCCTTGGCTTGAATGAGGATTTTGTCTTCGTTTGTAATGCTAGTTAAGTGGTAATCATTTTCTGGATTTCATTGTTGTTGTTAAAGGATGGTGATTGTGATGATAATGATGACAACAAAGGCATCTGAAAATTAGGCTTAAAGTCACAAAGGGTGTGATAGTATAATGCATGCATCAGTGCTTCATGTGGACAAAAATCTTAGACATTAAAACAACATTAGATGCTTGGGAGTGCAATCAATACTCGCTAATCTGATTAGGTAGGTCGTCTTTTCTCCCATGATCAATATTGATAATTATTAGCTATTGATGGGTGAACAATGAAACAATATTATTAGTCTGCACTACTAATTGGAAATTAAAAGCAGTGATGGGTACCATTGAAGGAAAATTTCACCCAGTGCATATTTGCCATATTCCCAGACAGTGTTGGGGGTTTTTTGAGATTCAAAAAGTGTGTTTTCAGGTCCCAAAGGGGGGTCAGTGCGCGTGACCCCCCAAAAGCGACGTCATCCAAATGAGAATAAGCTATCTTTTGAAATCAGCCTAAGGCAAATGGCTGGAAATTCAAATCTGAATAATAGTAAATACCATGTGTTTTCTCTGAAGCATTTAAAATACTTTCAAAAAATAAAATTTAAAAAAATGGTAGATTTAGCATTGTCAAATAACATCCCCACAAACATGGTCACAACTTCACAGACATTAAATACAAAAATACACCAAGTTACTGTCTTTAAAATCCATTGGACAGTGGAATGTATTTTTAATTACATGCAGTCTATGCTGGTTTCAATATTTATGTAGTTAGTTTGACGGTAAAGTAAGTGTCATTTGTGTTCACAAATATGCCTACACTTTTCCATCGCAAATGAGCATCCATGCACGTCTAAGTTGGCGCAAGCAATGGCTTAAGTCGCTAAAAGTGATAAAACCTGTAAGATGGCAATGAATATCCATTTCAAAACAATTAATTGTCAATGAAAACAGTTAAGGTGGTAGTCGGCCGAGTTGCTCAAGTCTTTGATCACTGCTATTGTAAATTATTTTCGAGGTTAAAGTCACAACTACGGTAGTGAAGATTTAATTTATTCTCCGGATGAATTAATGAAAAGAGGTACTAATTTATGCAAATACACAATTTGTCATTTTATTAATAATTTAACACTTTTAAATTATCAAAATTCCATGGTGCAGTTCATTTCAGGTTAACCAGATATTCAAACATGTTATGTTTTCATGAGTTACTTGATCACATGATAAAATGTTTATTGCAATCATGTAAATGTCCCAAGAAAATATGAAAAAGTTAAGGTGGCAAAAGATTATCTTTTTTTTTTTTTTTTTTTTTAAGCACTTCCAGTGCATTATCTACTACAATTTTCCTTTGTCCCTTTACAATGTTGTGTATCCCCCCAATCTGGAGGGTAAGGGGACACAGTTTCCCCTGACCTTTGGATTCAAGTTGCAACACTGCAGTAGAGATTGAACGGTGCTGTTATTCAACCTACCGAAATAATCAAGTTTTGAATTTTATATATAGAGTAAAAATCCGACTTCAAAGAAACGTTGCCACTAATCACAAACTTTAATAAAGATGGCTTAAACATTTCTCATTCAATACAGTCAGTGATGTGTAATAACATTTGTTTTTCAACACGCATCTGTTTAATTGGGTTGTTCCACTTAGTGTACTTTACCTATGCAAATTAGCCTAATGGGCTCTCCCTCGGCAGTGCTCGAAGGATTTGACACGACACATCACCCTTGCTATTGTAAGCCAATTCAGTAAATATCTGAAAGGTGTCTGTTTATCTCTGACCACCTTACCTTTTAATTGTCTTTAAAACAGCTGTATAAGCTGCCCCGAGGATAGTTTTACATGAGCTCTGAGCACCACTGTTTACTGTTTATATATACAAAAGATTACAGGCATATATCAATGTGGTCAAGAAATGTAAAAAAAAAAAGATTGTTGAAAATAGTGTTTTTCGAAACACGACCGTGTCGTGGGGTTTGGGAGTCCAAAATCGTGTTTTTCGCGTGACACGTTGTGTTATGGCATGTATGCCAGTGGTTGTTTTTAAAACTGTTTCAATGAAATTCCGAGAGAATTATATTGATAGAAGCAATTTCTGGATTTAAATCTTATGGACATGTAATATTTCTTAGAAATCTCAACTGCAGCATAAAAAACAGTTTATTAGAAAGTTCTTCTGTTTTGCATTTTGTATTGCAGTGGTGAAGCTGTCTGAGAAGTTCGTGATATTAACCCAGAATGAGAAAACTGCACTAGTCTGGAATAAGAAATTCAGGACTACATTCGGACTCCCAAAGAAGAACTTCCCAAATCGACCCAGACAGTACAGTACCAATCTGGAGCAGTTTTGGCAGACAGTCGGCAATCTAAAAACTACCCACAAGCAGGAAACAATTTAAGCCTCTTGGTGGACTTGGTAGAGTTGTACTGACATTGAAACATTCTAATGCAGACATTGAAAGGACATTTTCCATTCCGAGGAAAATTCTGGTTGACTCTAGAGGAAATCAGGATCCAGTGACAGTTCATCATCTTTTAAGTTTCAAATTGATGATCATTCGTTTGGATAACCCTCTGCATACCTGTCAACCTGTACGGGAATCCCGTAATTTGTATGTTTTTTGGGGTCGTTTTGCAGTGTATTGCCGTACGGTTTTGTACATTTTTTATATTAAAAAAAAAAAATCTCAGCAAGTCCTTATTTTCGTGCTTTAATTACTACATCTACCTTTTTTTGGCCATTCATGCCCTCTGGGCATACTGAATATTTGATTCTACTACTCTCCATGTATACATTTATATCCTGTATAACACCTACAGGTGCTCAGTGATAACTATCGCGTAAGTGTACATTCTGTTACCGCTTGACTGCATATTGGGCTAAGCGACCAAATTATCGGCAAATCAAAACACCTCAAACAAAACAAAGCCGGTATGATTAATTAAGAGTGTTTTAAGCGGCTTTGTTGCACTGTGTTTACTCAAACCAGATCCTCACAAGTGGCTCACTTTGATTTTAATCCAGCGAGTCAGGTAATTAAATTAATGAAAGGTATACTTTACCAACATCAGTGTTGGTTTCCTTATGAACTGATTAAATGAAAGTAATGATTCTTTCATTTTTAACTGATTATACAGACGATCAACTTTCACATGCGATATTGCATTTGAAGCGAGACAATTATGCTTATTAATGAGCTCTGTTCGTATTTAAAAGAGAAAATGTTTATGATCACTTTAGAAGTAGTTGTCAAGCAAGCTGATAGTTACTATGTGTATAAAATGAGTTTTGCTAATTATTTTCACAAGGAAGGTAATAAGGACGATTTGAAGAAGTAAAAATCTTGTGAAAGTGGAGGGATAAAATGTAAGACTGCTACTGAGTGTGAGAATTCCTTAAACCAAGAGAGTGTAAAAATTCTAATGAACATTTCACCAAATGGACCAGAGCTTGAGGACTTTAACTCAGACACAGCTATCAACTGCTGGCTTAGTGCTGGTGCAGGTGGCAGACATGTACATTGACATTTTTTTTCAAAATCCAGCAGCTAAAACATATTTACGTGTACCTGAAGTAGCCAAATGTACATCAACAACTGTTTTACAAAAATGAAATTCTTTTAAAAAATAATTATGTTGTATATTATTTCATTTGTTCTTTCTATTGATTAAGTACATACATCTCATCAAATCTCAGCAAGTGATTACCATTTGGGACAAGTGAAAAATAAGGTGGGACAAGTGAAAAGTAAGGTGGGACAAGTGAATTTTCTGAAACCACTTCTCCTGGACAAGTGGATGAAAAAAAAAATTTGATCAGCCCTGTCTTTGGCATAAGGTTTTTCTGGTCTTTGTAAGTTTTTTTTTTGTCTGGTGTACAGGTTTTTGTCTCGGGAGGTTGACAGGTATGCATCTGATGTATTTCACAATCATTGTTAAAAAGCAAAAATGGTATGCTGTTACATCTGCAGCATATTAATGGCTACAGTTTCCATATCCTGACCTATATGTTCAATATAAGAAACGAGATTTGTTCTTTGCATCCTCTATAATTATGCAATCACAATATCATTTGGATATTTTTCAATGAAAATGTTGAAATTGTTTGAAATTTATCTCATTTGGTGTCTTGTGTTACATCTTTTGTTCAACCCAAAAAAATATTTTGTTTTACACAATATGCATAAGGAACTATCTCCTTTCATACAGAAATAAATATCAGGTGTTTTATAATTATGTAACCTGGACAAGTTATAATAACTCTAAAAAAATTAAAAAGTGAGTCTGAGATGTAACACAAATTTTATGACAAATAAATTCTGTACCATTTATCTATTCATTATATTTAAAAAATAAGTAAATTTTAAAAAATCTGAATTTAAAAAGTGATATATTTTATTAAGTTCTAATATTTTGTATTCCCAAAGATAAATTCAAGGAATTTGGGAACAAAACAAGGAGTCGGTGAAGAAATTGAAGAACTTCTCAAAGATAAAACCATTTTTAAAATTAAAGTTAAAGGCAACCCATCAAAACCACAGATTTTTCAAAATTGTACGAACAATGTGTTACAATGATCAAACCTACCAAAAAAGCATATCTGCACCCATTCCCAGTAACTCGTTTTTAAAGTCATCAAAACCAGCCTGTTGTACTGATTTAAAATGATATATAAATTGGCACAGGACTTGCATGAAATATGTACAAATGTCGATAGGGCCGTTTTTACTATAAACTACCAACACTGGAAATAAAGGCAACATTAATATTAATTTATGAGGAAACATCAATACAATGAACAAGTTTTTGGCAAGTAATTTTCCATAATGGTTTCTATACTGGACAACAGAACCATAGGTTATGTTTTTAGATCTTAAGACCTTTGTGCATTAAAAGTTCTGACATTTAAAACAAGGACATAAAAGTATTTCATTTTCTCTCTACAACTTACACAGAGAGGATAAATGCCATGGACATGATTTTTAAGGCTAAATATTTCCTCAGGACGCCGTTAAGAAAAGCATGGGTACTGTCACGACTTTCTTTACATTACAATGGATATATTTTCAACACCATTTCAGGTGAAATACATACCTCAGCAACTCTCATCCTTGCCATGGATCTTGTCACGACCGTACTGCACACACCGCTGTGGCAGCGATAGTAATTCCTCAAGGGAATAACCATTGCTGCAACAACACCAATTTCTATCTAAATATTCTTAAAGGCTATGGGGGATTTCAGGCACTGCTCAAAATATTACTGAAAAAGAAAAAAATACAAACTAGTACAGCAATATTGCATTTAGAACTATTTGAGAAGGAGGAAGAATGAGAGAAAGAAAAATTATATTATACAATTACAGACTCTTTGCCATACACCTGGTTACAACCTGATGCCTCTGTGGCAGCAACAGTAGTTCCTCAAGGGAATAACCATTGCTACCACTACACCTATATAAATACTCTCAAAGCACAATATTATATAATTATAAACTTTTATTTAGGTGAATATCAAGGTTTATGAAAAAGTAAACATCATACTGACTGATGTGAAGCACAGAGATTAATACGATAGGTTTACTTGTTCCTAAAACTTCATCTTCATCAAAACAAAGTTCTGCAATAATGTTTTATTACACGATAGAGAAAAAATGAAAAAATCGGCTTTAGAATTCTAGATATGCCATTTCAACTGCACAACGCTAAGAACATAATATTGTGACATCACATTTAAGCCAATAATATCATGATCATGTGCAGGGGTCAAGCTAGACTTGAATTTTAGGGAGAAGTGACTTCTCCTTTTGGACAGAATAGGGAGAAGTGAGAGCAGAAACAGGGAATAGTGGCAGCATAGCAAAAAACGCAATATATATATATATATATGTGTGTGTGTGTGTGTATATGTGTATTTGCTTTGATTTTCTTATTTGAATTGTGCCTTGTATTTGTCATTATGCATATTTGCATTTAACATTATCTTCAAGTAGAAAATTCTCCTATATTGTATGTATATTATAAACACATTTTGTCAGTATATGAATGTATCATACTCATATGCAGTGTTTTCATACTTGAAAGAGTACATGTTTTGCCGGAGGGAAATATGCAATGTATTTTGGCCATATGACTTCAAAAAAGCATAGCAGAAAAAATAAATTGTAATTAATTGTAACTGACAGGAGTACATAGATTACAGTATTGCAATTAAAAATAGGTAAAATACTTAAGCAACTACCACTTAAAGAAATTTTTTTTGTTGGTTTCTTCACTAGCAAATAGCAGTTGAAAACATTTCTAAACTAGTTTGAAACAACCCCTATATTAGGCTATAACATGCACTTGACAGCACATGTATATGCATGTCTTCAAAGTCATAGTGTTCAGCCATTCAAACCACAGTGGTCACTGATGAATAATCTCAACTTTACAACTGCATGTTGAGGGAGCCGATTCTAAATTAAATGTGAATCTTTTGCCTTATTATTTGGTGAAGTTTTTTTGTAGATGCATCTATTTTTAGAAATGGGGATTTTCTTCATATGACCACTCACTTTCTAGCTTTGTTACAACAATCTCTAGATAGGATTGAAAATGTATGGTTTTAATATTTGTCTATGTACTCACAATAACGTTGTGTATTGGTTGGATATTTTTTTTTTCTTTGCTACTTGTTCTCGTATTTTGACAAAAATGAGAACTGTGAGAAACAACTTTGACTTTAAGTTACAGCACTTATCAATTCCACAAGCATTGTCCCATACGTTTCTGACCAACACGTTATTTTTAGGCTAAATCTTTTATCACATAATAGTTACACTTTGCTTTCTACGAATTGTATAATTTCCTTAAATATGCGTGTCCAGTGAATTACGACAATAGACAGTCTAATGAAAACGTACTTCCAAGATACGGCAATGTCCGCCATTATTATCCCTTAGCAGGTTCGCTGATGGTTTCAAACTTATTTTCTGAAGAAAATAATGCAAGCAGGGCAGTTTAAATCTTCAAAATATAAATTAGAAAGTGCTTTCACCAATTCTATTATAAAAACAAATTGTCATTTACACATAGATGATTTAGTTTCGAAACACAAGTTAAGTTTTCATCATCATAATGATAACTTGCGGAAATCGGGCAGCGGTATCTTGCGGTGGAAAAGAGTTAATTGGTCAATCAGCTATTAAAACACTTGCCTGTGAATGCGCAAGAGTTTGTTTTGTTAACGCAATTGATATGAACACCTGCCAATACATAATGCAATCCATTTCGCCTAGGGCTTAATTCAATACTAACTACTTGGCTGGGTTGAGGGGGCATCTCAAAAGTCATTAAATACTGTCACTCTGTGTAGATTAAAAAAATAAAAATAAAAAAAAAATGACAAGGCGAAGTTGTTTTCACTTTCTTAACAGAAGAAGGCGAAGTTTACATTTTTTCGGCGACTTAGTCGCCCACTTCGCCTGGTAGAGTGACCCCTGATGTGACAAGAATAACTGAGGACCCAGGTGTCCAAGTGATCTAAGGCGCTTGACTTTTCAGATCACTGACATCTCCCCTCTGTCCACATGGAGATGTGAGAAAGCTTGTCAGTAGCTTCCCATTGGTAACTGGTTCTTCCCTGGGTTTTCCCCAGGTTTTTCCTCCACCAGATATATAATGGCCATGAAATATAGCCTATTGTGCTGAAAAATGGTGTCAAAACCACAAAACCAAAACCAAGAATAACTATGCACCATAAGGAAATATAAAATCATGTGATGTGTCATCCAATGAAAAACCATCCCTAACAGGTATCACGAGTTATTGTCATTGTTTTTGATGTTATTGTCATCATCATCAAAAACAACACATGGTGCCTTTAAACACTCACCTGCAAACAGCAGTATAATGCTTGTGACACATTTATACACTGAATGCCACAACAACAACAACAAAAAACAAAGAAAACAAATACAAGTCATACAAGTTCAAAATTTTGTAAAAAGCAGAAAATTTGCTTCATGGGCATTAATTAACCCATCCACATATACCTTCCTTGTACATGCCATAAGAAGTTATCATGCAAAACAAATTTTTTACTCCCAAACCTCTTAGTTAAAAAAGATTTTCAGTAATGTTATCAACAACAAAACAAAAAAAAGAGGGGTTTGGTTTGGTTGTGTGAGATTTAACGCCATTTTTTAGCACATGATAGGTTACACCTGGCGGCCAGTATATTTGGTGGCGGAAGAACCTGGGAAGACCCCAGGAACAACAACCGATCCATGGGAAGCTATTGGCAAGCATTCGCATATACCCACATTGGTCGAATCTAGACAAACTTGCATGGACAGAGGGGAGATGAGAGAGTGACATGTAAAGGCCACCAAGGTCCCCAATGAGAGAGAGAGACGTATCTTAACCACCATGATATATGCCTGTAACCTGTAGTATACATAAACAGGGGTCAAGCTAGACTTGAATTTTAGGGAGAAGTGGCAGTGATGCAAGAAATGCAAAAATTATATATACATGTGTGTATATATATATATATATATATATATATATATATATATATATATATATATATATATATATATATATATATATATATATATAGATTGTAGTGTGTGTGGTGTGTGTGTGTGCTATGGTTCTCTTATTTGAACTGTGTCCTGTATTTCTCTTTATGCATATTTGCATTTAACATAGTTTTAAAGCAATATTTTATCTTCAAGCAGAAAATTCTCTATGTTGTTTGTATATTATAAACACATTTTGATATCACGATGACTAGACGAC